>JARHVA010000326.1:5240000-5840000 GCA_037957365.1 Torreya grandis
ACTAACCTTACATAAGGAAAAAATACAAATTAAACTATATAACCATGAAAAACAACAAAAATATTAATTAGAAGACTCCTTAGAGTCAACATGTTTTATGGGTGTAGCTCATTCTAACTTACCTTTATTGTCCTTCAGCTTATCCTTCATCATTTTTCTCCTAGTACACTTTCTTAGGTCTTCATCCGAGTCCTTCAAACCTTTCTTATTTATGGTCATGGCATCCTTATTTTCTATTTTTTTATTCTCAAAAACTTTAGTTCACTTAGAATTAATGTTGATCTTAGGTGGGGATTTGACATATTTGTCCTCAGCTTCCTTTTCCTCCAAGTGGGTTTTGGCTTCCACTCTTTCAACCAATTTCCCCCTTTCCTAGTTCCAAATCTATCCAATTCAATTCTAAAATTATCACTCTTAGCTTTCATAGTGTTCCATTCTTCCATTATCTTAGCCATAAAACATCCCATATCTTGTAATTTTTCATTAATTTCCTTCAATTTCTTCCTGCAGTTTATGAAGAGGTTCCATGAGACACACTTTTCCTCCTTTCCATCCTTATCAAACTAGGAGATAATGAAAAATATGTGTTTCTTCCCCCACATGATATATATAATTATTTCATTGCATTTTCATTTATTGGTGCCAAGTTGGGTCTGCACGATTTGGATATTATTTGAGGTGGAGTCAGACTCAGGCTTATCAAATATTCCCATCATATCCTCCTCCAAGTAGATAGATTCTACCTACAAATTTATCTCCTTTTCAATCATAATTAGTTTCACCTCACTCCCATTCATAACTTCCCCCCTTTTGAAAATAAGGCATATTAAGCCCTAGTGGAGGAGATCATTTTTTTGGTTTGCTTGAAATGCTAACACTATGGTTTCTAGGGACTTCAAAAGGAAATAAGGGAGGCTAATTTTGTGTCCCCTAAAATTATTTATCAATAGGAAATAGTGAGAGAAGATAAGGGTAAAATTACCTTTGAGAGTGACATACTTCATAATCTAGAGACATACATTCAACCATCTTCTTCATAGGATTAGCTTTGGAAAGCCTTTTTTCTCAAATTTTTATTATGACATCCATTTTGAAAAAAGGTCTGCATCAGTTCTAGTTTCTTACTTTTATCCTTGAAATATTTTACACCTTCACATCTTATCCCTATAACTTCACCAATCAAATCTTCTATGATTTCAATATTTAGTCCATGCATTTAAACCATGCATTGATCCTTACCAAGGGGAAAGTCCTTGGACAACTTTACATCATGCCCAATAATTCACTGCATGATTTTAGTGAGCCTTCTATAAACACATAATATTTTAAAACTTCAATTATTGATGCTTTCTCTCTTTTAGTATCCTATCGAGTCTTAATCTCTATAAGTGCATGCCTTAAAGGGTGCACTTAGAAAGGGGTGAAAAGATCATTTGTGCTTCATAATATTGTTGTCACCTATACCACCACTTGTAACCAATACAAACCTATCCTATACAATTCTCTAAGATTTGACACCTCCATTACACACTCCTAAAAATAATTCACCACATTAAACAAATCCTACCTAAGCCATAAACTCTTTTTGACATTTACTAAGTAAAGTTAGCCTGGGACAAGCCTATACTTAAAATATATGAGCACATTATGGGACTAGGTCAGCATCAACTGACCTAGTTTGGGACCTAACTGCTTTTATTAATTAACAATACAAGGTATTTGGGATAATTCTATCAATAAAACTTTTATAAGGATTTAGGGTTAGATCAACTATATATATACATGCAATTACGACCATTTTAGAGAGATATAAAGTTAATCATTTATTTGCACTTCTTTACAATCTACTCTTCCACCATTATACTCCAAGAGTCATTAATTAGGGTTTACACTTGGAGAATAATCTTGTCTTGTGGAAAATCCTTGGATGATTTAGCCTATATTTTTGATACTTATAAATGACAATAACCTCTTTTAAATCACCATTGGATAAGGAAAATATTGAGTCTTGATGCATTCATCTTCAAGGTAAGTATTTCTAACTCTTACTCCTCTATTTTAGTAGATATAAGTAGCATATGTAATGGATTTTGAATGTATTTCTCTCTCCATACATCAAGGTTATATCTATATTGACTTAATTATAAATATTATATGTATGTTTAATTTTATGTTTATTACCCCATTTTGTGCCACACGATTTGGTGAGCACTAGGTTAGATTTTACTTCACTTTGCCATTTACTTTGTGAATAAGATAACATAGGACCTAGATAGGGTTATTACATGTTTTTTATTGAATAGAGGATTTATAACCCTATCTAGTGATATTATTATGGTAAGGGACCCCTTGGTTAGGTCTAATGGATCCATCTTGGTGATGACCCTGATTATTTAAATGTACCAACAAGCAGAAGGATAAGTGTGATTTATCTTCCCCAAGATAGGATTGATTTGTACATCAACTTCACTTTCTCTTGTATATATTCTAGTGAACATGATATAAATCTAACCCTTATAGTTTTTATTTTATGCATTCATTTATTATAATCTATTATATATTTTTATTTTTATAGTACTAGATCAAACCTATTGATATAGTTTAACATTTTGTGCATAGCTTTAACACAATCACTCTGATTGAATCTGTATTTTTCTATACATGTCTTCTCTAAAAATAGGTAATTGGATCGATTAGCTCGACTCAATTCTTTTTTTAAACCATAGGTTTGTAGACTTAGTCAACCTAGTTGACTCTGTTATTAGGTCATTTTAAACATATATGTTTGCAGACTTCATCGACCTAGTCAACTTTATTAGCAAAAAAAAAGTCATCTAAGAAAAATAACATAAAAATAGAAAATTTATCATCTTCAAAATTATTAGGTTCATTCTTACCTTTTTAGTTATTTATGTTCTTCATTTATGGTCCTATTTTTCACTTTTTGTAGCCTATAAAACTATAACCCTAAAACAAAATGGGTCAAATAGATCGACATAATTTTTTAGCTTGCTTTCCTATCTAGAAGACTCAATTCAACTATGTTCTTATAGATCTTGCTTACATAGATAACATCAACCCTATCAACTCTATTCTGTACTATTTTCATACAATGCCACCTGAATTGACTCTATATTCTTAAAAAACAAAGGAATTAACATGTCTTTTTGGTAATTAATTCACTTTGAATTTTTTTATTGCTTGCTTAGAGTAAAAAACATACACTAAATAGGAGATTTTTAATTTACTGATTTAGTCACAATATTTTTATTTTTCACACACTTCCAAATCACATAACACCAAAAAGCATTAAATAATTTCTACCTAAGGTAAACCTACTCAAAATTCATCAGCAAGGGGGACTTTGACATCATTTTTTAGTCAATTATAAATACATCATTAATGGTATATATTGAAAAAGCACTTGACACCTTTATCACCACAAGATTATGAAGTGAGGGGGTAGGTTTCAATACCAAGCTAGTACCATCACCAATACAAATCCCTTTCAGCCTCAACTACTTGAAACTATCCACAGATTGATTTTCTATTTCCTTATTTTAGCCAAATCCCTATCAAATTTATTTAAAAAATTATTATAATTTAAAATATTCAAGAATATCAACTTATTAGATTAATATTTACATTCCAATTTTGTTGTTTGCTCTTTGAAAATTATATTTTGTATTACAAAACTTGTACTAACCAGTATTGGTACAAGATTTTTGTTGTGTTATAATTAGATCAAACACATTTGATCTAATTAATTATGTTCTCAATGCAATTTGATTAATTATTACATTTTAAAAAAATTTCGTCTTCAAAACATAGTCAATCTCGTCAACCTAGTCTTTTACAGGCTACTTATTTTATTTATCATCAATACATAGTTAACCTATCTAATAGTGTGTCTTTTATAATCCCTTAGTTTTACCATTTATAAAACATAGTTGAATAGTTTGACTATGTTTTTTGCATCCTATTCTATTTCCCTTTCCTACAAACTTTGTTGACCCTGTCAGCTCTATACCTCTTGGCTAATATTGTTAGTTATTTGGATTACTTTGTTCTTATTTTTACCTTTTATTTATGATCTCAAATTCTTAATTCAAGCATCATGAAATCCATTATCATAATATTTTTGGACAACCTCAATATATTTAGAAGATATGTGGGATTTTATTTTATTCTTACCTTTGCTAACCAAGAGGATCCTAACTCTTGGAGCACTTTTTCTCATCCCTCATCTTTAGATTGAAATATGGTCCAAATTACTCCAAGTGATGAGACTGATGGATTAGATCCATTTTACACTTCTCAAGATAATTATTTATTCAAATCACCTTATTGCATTATGGGGGAAATTGACACAAGCCTAACCAAAAATCCCACAAGAAACCTTGCAAACACCAACAACCCACCTCTTATCAATCCTCCACATAAAAAACCTCCCCCTAATACTAATTTAGGGAATGTTCCTCATAACAATCCTAATAATCCACCCCCTAACACCCATCCACTAGTTGATACCACTCAAATTATTACACAAATAGTGAAACAAATAAACATCATGTAAACATCTAACACTTCTCAAATGATGCAAATGAAACATCATTTTTTAAACATGGCTAATCAACCTCATATTATTCTTCCCCAAAATAACCAAAATTTCATCCCTCCACCTCTTAAATATGCTATGGGAAATATTATTCACTAACCCATTATGAACAACAAGATGCTTCAAAACATTCAAAATGAACCTTTATCCCCCTTCATTATTTTAATTAATATAGGTAATATATCTCCAACCATTAAGTATGATGAAAATAAAGACCCCATAATTTTTCTTAAAGAATTAGGTAATCTTTATAAAGAGTAGATTCAAACTAATACCTTTGATACTACCAAAATTTTAGTTAAAACATTCACAGGTGATGTATTATAATGGTATAACCAAATCCCCCAACATTTTATATGGAAACTTGAGGATTTAGTCAATCCTTTAGTTAAGAAATTTCAACACGATGATCTTCCTAAAAATTATCTTATCCATTTCATTAATGCTAAACAATCCCATTTTGAATTAGCTCATGATTTTATCAAACATTGGAAATATTTGGCTCACAAAGCAGATCACAACATGACTGATAATAATTTATTCAAAATCTTCAAAACTATCTTAACACCTTCTATTCAATACAAGGTTTGAACTTTTTCTCCCCAAACCCTAAATGCTGTTATCAATCAAGCTAAGTGACAAGATTCTATTATGAAATATTTTGAACCCAACATTAAAACCATCAATGGATATTTATAAAACTTAACTAATGTAATCATTGGAAATCTTCCTAAAATAAAACCAAGAGTATCTAATATGGATAATCCCCAAGCTTCCCATGTGTCCCTAAATATTCAACAAAGAAACAACTTTTAGTGCATTTTAAACCATTCACTTATGCTAATAATCCACCTACATGGTATTATCCTAACAAAGTTTGTTGGTTTCATGTCGATGTCATTCATTCCCATGAAACATGTCACGGGCTTACAAAATTTGTTGTTTCTTTTACACTGGGAGATAAATTCAATCATGACACTATGTTTAAAATATGACATCATGATTATGTTATCACCTCTAAAAATAAATTAGTTTTCAAACCTTCTTCCTCTAACAACCCAAAAGCATTTTCTATCTCTAACCCACAACATTTAAACAAGGATATCTATGTAATTGACGTTGACTATGACCAATACTATACCAATTCTCAATACGTGAATGAAAATAAAGTCAATTATCAACATAAACCCACCCATAAAGATCTTGTCACAAAGCTAAATAAAAAATCACTCAAAGAACAACTTATTAAAGAAACCAATATCACTAACATACCCTATGAAACCAATGAGGAAACACTTCCATAATCAGAACCTACAATATACTCCTAGGTCATCCATGGACACATCGCATGAGATCTATTGCCTCCTTAGGTAGCTAGTGCATCATGTTTATTCATAATGGAAAACATTATAAACATGAGGCCAATCATAATCCATGGAACATTTAACTACCCAACCCCAAATCTCAGTATCAGATTCCAACCATTCCCCAAATTAACAATGCACCCCTACTTGAATTCATTAACATGAATCTAGATTTATAGGTCACTTTTACATCAAATGAATTAAAAAACACTTGTAATACTAATAAATTACCTCTTTACATTTTGGAGTGGATCACTCTTTCCTTGTTACCTCATGATCATGCCATCCCTCTTGTCGATGAGATCATTAAACTCTCTCCTCTTTATGATGCACATGAAGTTTCTTATGTGGAAGATTACTTCACATGTAATTAATATAGAGTGGCCAAGTTATTTTAAGACCCTTTAACCATGTCACCTCACAGATTAAGTGATCTATGTGTATCTCCTTCTAGTGATCCTCTAGAGACACAAACATGTACTATATCTCACACCTATGATGATAGCTACATCATGGTCCAATCTCAATCATGAGACTTGGACATTTAACACTATAAAAAAACCATATCCAAGATACATGCTTTTAATCTCAATGTTCATGCCATTTCCATGGATAGTAAGTTATAACCTAAAATTCATGTACCTCTAATTAATTATCCACTTCTCTATACCCCTTGGGTTGTTAAACAAATCTTACCTCTCATAAATTCAAAACTTCTAGAACCTTCTATACCTTATATATCACCAATCAATCTAAAAAATCTCCTCCCTGCCAATGATTCTATAGATACACCTATTAACAATCCAATTGAATCTAATCAACCTTCATAAATAATTCTGCCTACACCTAAAATTACCCTTGATGCTAAGGTAATAGATGTACACCAGATAAATTCTAAATACGATCGCCATGGTAATAAAATCATTGGTATTGAAGTAGACATGGAATATCATGAACCCTTACCCATGCTCCCTAGAGATGAAGCCATACTTGAGTTACTCCATGCTATAGAACCTCAACTTCCATGATAACATCATAAACTTGGAAATTTCAAATGAAAAGCTCCTCATTTTAATAAATTCATTACTAGTGTACATCCTAAAACCAATCCCATTTATTCTCTTCCCAATTCTCTATATCATTTTCAAGATAAAAAATGCTATGCTCATTAAAGAAACTATGAGAATAAAATATGGTACACCCTCATGTCCTTGACCAATAATAGTGTCTAAATGACTCATGCCAATCAAGCATGATAACTTTAGCCTATTATTTGATATTGTGAAAATTTCACTTGGTCATATGAGGACATGTTAGGGATTGACCCTAGTATTATTATGCATAACATCATCACATACCCAAATGCTAAACCCATCTGATAAAAATAATGGAAATTTTCACCCTATGCCATAAAGAAATTATCAAATGCTTTGATGCTAAGTTTATTAAACTTGTTGAATATTCTAAAATTGTGTTAAACATTATTATTGTTCATAAAAAGGTCATAATGGTCATTAATTTTGTAATTGTAACCTCACATGTCTCAAATATAATTTTCTACTACCTTCAATAAATTCCATCATAGATTCCACTACTAGATATGAAATGTTGTGACACATGGACAATTTTTAGGCTCCAATCAAATTCACATATCCCCTAGAGGCCAACACAAAACAACATTCACTACGAAATGGGGCACCTATTTTTATGTTAAAATCCTTTTAGCCTTAAAAATTATAGAGCTACCTATTAACACACCATTACTCACATTTTTCATGATCTTATACATAAAATTGTGGAAACCTATGTGGATGAGCTCATTGCCAAATTAAAAAAATCACACAACACATCTCAATGATCTAGCTATAATTTTTGATCATTCAATCAAGTACAAAGTTATAATCAACCCATATAAGTTTGTATTTGGAATTACATTTTGTAAACTATTAGGGTTATTAGTCTCTCTTCATAATATTGATGTCGATCTTGCTAGAATTAATGCTATAGTCAACATGGCCATTCCTTGTTCTATTCTAAACATTCACACTTACGTTAGCAAGCTTAGGGAAATATGATGATTGATCCTAGAAATGGCTTACCACATATACTATGTGAATTCCATTCTCAAAAAAGGTAATTCTCTAGAATGGACTTATCCCTATATTAAAACATTCAACAACATGAAATAATATTTACTCCATCCTCCCACCTTTCTTCCACCTTATAATGATTGTCCTTTAATTTTGTACACCTCTTATGTTCCCATATTAATTGAGGTAATTATTTCCCAACAAGATGATAAAAGAATAGAATACACTATTCAATATATTAGTCAAGGCCTCATTGATTATAAAAAATGTTATAGTAAAGTAGAATGTGATTGCCTTGCTATCTACTTCACAACAACAAAGATCAATTACTATATGCTTTATCAACCACTTATGTCATTATCCATTCCGATCCACTTCATCATTTTTTATCCAAATCATTTCTACCTAGAGATAGAATTGGAAAATGGATGGTTCTCTTGATGGAATTTGACCTTCGAATCATAACAAAATTTTTTGTCAAAGGGCAAGTCATTGCCAACCAACTTGTAGCAGCACCCATACCCACTAAAAATCACTCTCAAGATAATCTCCCCAATAATAACATTCTCTATATTGAAGGTATTAATTAGGCTGTCTCACTTAATGATTATTTCAATAATTTCATTTCTAATTTAGTGGAAAATAATCAAGAAGATACCAATATAATTCTTGATACTACTAAATCTAAAGTAGTTATCAAAGAGTTTCATGATGTCACCATTGATTTGCATGAAGACACTTGTAACCTCTAAATTGATGGTGCTAAATGCCTCCAAGGATTTAGGGTAGTTTATATTCTAATTAAACCTCATGGTAAGATCATCCCTTTAACATTTAGGCTTACCCTTAATGTCACTAATAACATGACATAATATGAAGCTCTAATCTTAGGTATGAATGTGACACTTGACTTAGATATCCCATATATACACATTATGGGTGACTCCCAACTTATATGATGATTACCAGTGTAAAAGTGAAATTATTATCACTTATCATCAAATGGAAACAACACCTACCAAATAGTTTGCCTCTTTTAAAATTTAGCCAATTCTAAGAGATCAAAACTCTATCATTGATTCTATTTCTTCTTTAACATCTCTATTTCATCCTCACCAAGTACTTAATGATTCCCAATTTATTATTCTAATAAGAAAGTCACCATATTCTATTCAACCATAGGATTTTCTCATATATCACATTGAGGCTGTCACTATTTGACAAAGCCCATGGTACAAAAACATCATCCAATTCCATGAACATCAAACCTATCCTCTAGACACACATTCTCGTGAAAGGACTAGAATACATAATCAAGCCTTTAAATATGTATTTTGATGCAATACCTTTTATTATCGTAATGCATAAGGTACCCTTCTCTATTGTGTAATGCAATAAGAGGTCCCTCCTCTCCTTGAATAAACATATGGCAGAATTTTTGATGGTCGCTATAGTAAACATGATACAACATGAAAATGCTTATGTATGGGATACTTTTGGCCTACTTTAGAAAAGGATGCTATCTATTTTTCCAAAAGGTTTAATCATTGCCAAATTCATGATGATTTAATCCATTTACCACTAGTTGAGATCTATACCATGGAGTCTCCTTGGCCATTTTCCATGTGGAGATTAGATCTCATTAGAAAATTATCTTAGTCACAAGATGGTCATGTTTTTATCATTATTGATACTAACTATTTTACTAAATGGGTAGAAGTCATACCTCTTATCAATGTCATAGGAACCATAATTTTTAAATTTATCCTTAACTAAATCATTTATCACTTTTGAGTTCCCCATAATATCATTTTTGATAATGGTGAAAACTTAAAAAATAAGGACACGAGACAATTATGTGCTAAATTTAAAATATCCCACAATTTTTCCACACCTTACCATCCATAATGTAATGGCCAAGCCGAGGCCAATAACAAAATTATCAATAAAATTATACAAAATAACATCTGATAAACCTATGTTGATTGGAATTTTCACTTATATCATGCACTACGAGCCTATTGTACTAGCATACATACTTGCATGGAGGTAACACCATTCTCACTAGTATATACTTGTGAGTCTATCTTACCATTTGAAGTTGAACTCCCATCCTTATGTATATCTCTTCACAGTATCATTCTTGATGAATAATTATGTGAATCTCACCTTCATTCCCTTGATCTTATTAATGAACACCATCTAGTCTCTCTTCAACATAATTGCCAATACAAGGCTTGCATTGCCAAACAACACAATAAAAAAGGTAAAAGTTTACACTTTCAATGTTGGTGATCTAGTCCTTAATTTAGACTATACCCATGATAAAGAAGAAAAATATGCCAAAAAATGGTGGGGACCTTATTTAGTGAAATACATTTTTGGTACTAACACCTATCGCCTACAAACTAATGAAGTCCATGTTTTTAAAGAACCCACTAATGCATAATTTTTGAAGAAATACTTTACTTAAATATTTCCCTTCTTATCATACTTATATATTCTATCATAATAAAACTTATTATATGATTTATACAAGGAGCTCACCCTCTGTAGTTGCCTCTTTTTACACAACCTTAGTTCCTTCCTTTGGTCCTTTGGTTTATTTATGTCATGAGTTGCATTATAATACTGTGGATAGATCATGAGACCCAATTTTCCTCATGAATTCCTTTGCTTTCATACATTTATTTTTCATATCACTTTTTTTATTTTTGAATACATTGTTCACCCACTTGGGTTTCTATTTTATGAGTTATAGTGTAAGACCATGGATAGGACCAGGCTCTCTTCACAAGTACCATTTTTTCCTTTTTTGCACCTACTTGGGTTTTTATTTTATGAGTTGCAGTGTAAGACCATGGATAGGACCAGGATCTCCTCAGAAAATCAACATATTATTTTAAAACACCTTTATTATATTAAGTGTTCCTTTTATAGAATGTTAATAAATGGTTATAAGTTTGTGACTCCATATTCTTAGCTTCAATTTTTGTTTTTTTATGGTTAAAACTTGCACAAATAAGCTATGTTATCATGCTTCCCTACACTTACATACATTATTATGATAAGGAATCATACTTACCTATCATTTTATTCCTTTTCAATTTATCACATTTTTTTGTGAGCTAAAGTAATTCAAATTGTTTCATGTTCATTTTTCTCTTGATTTCCCTTCCTTTCATTCCACTTTGGATAAAACAAGGTCGAAGTCAAGATAGTAATTTTATTTTACATGAATAAATAAGACTCTTAGACACCATGCTATATAAGTCCTCTTTCTTATAAACCAAGTCCAAAATTTTCAAATGATAGTCATTTTTAGCACCGATGTTTGGTTCTCTGAATCCGTATGGAGGAGGAATAGAAAAAGCCATCAAAAGTTAAAATCCAAATCATTTAAAATAAAAGGAAATGATCAAAAGGTGATATAAATATCAAAAAATTCAACATCACACCAAAAGATGTGATTCATAACACATCTCCTATCTCCCATTGAAGATAAAAGTCCATAGTTGGCTGCATGATAGAGCCAGGTCCATTAGGGTGCGGTAGGCTAGGAGATTGGGATAGAAGAATTTAAAATAATTTATAATGTTACCTACTTTCTTATGAAAGTACCCAATCTTCATAGTAGATTAATGAATCTATAATGGGTCCTAAGAAATGGGGAAAATGTTATGAGAAGGTAGGTCTATTGTAATTTTCATTAATATAGCCTTCATGGGATGATATTCATACTTCATTTGATAACTCAATATTTATGTGATTAGGATCAATTCTTCATAGTCATTAATGTCTAAAGTCCTCTTGTTTTGCCAAACTTAATTTTAGTGTTTTGACTTCAATAAAGAGTTTATGTACCTTGATTTTTTCCTTCATTTCCCCTACCACCCATTTCCTTCCCCCCTTGATAGGCAAGTTTGATTCTAAATCTATTTCCCCACTTCTATTTTCCCTCTTTTTCACATCTTAAAACATGCTATCACTACTTTGTTTCATTTTATTTATCTCTAGAATAAAATAGTATGCTTGAGTGATTATGGATTATCTTCTTTATACCATTGCTTTACATTTCTAGAACTACCTTGGTTTTATTTTAAATTTTTTCATTATCATCACCTTTTTTAGGATAATTACGTTCATTTCTATATGTTTTCCATACTTCCTTTTTTCAGATAACTATGTCCATTTCTATTTTTCAACACTTTTTCCATTTTTGAGTGAGTTTGGATTGTTAATTCTCACTCACCAATGTTGTTTTCCCTTCATGTACTTTTTCCATGGATGATTGACTAAAGATTAATACTTCTCAGTCATCAATGTTGTTTTAACATTTCTTGCCTATCTTTATTTAAGGATTTTTACTGATTTCACATTGATGTTAGATTATCATTTTTTATTGTATCCTTAGTTTGATTTAGTTTATAATCCTTTATTATTTAAGGTATACTTGTTTGAGTTTTTTAGTCACTTAGTAGCCTTGGATTTTTGGTTACCTGATTATTTTAAAAAATTGGCTTGGTTGTTTGGTCCTAACTTAGCATTTATCACCCTAGCTTACCAAATTTATAAATAAGTCATGCATACACAATTTATTTATCTTGGATTTCCTACATTTGTTTATTTTTTCTCTTTAGTTTTGTATCCTTGGGTTTGTCCAAAGTAATCTCTATGCCCTACATGATCAAAACTACAAACATGACAGACAAACATTCAATGAAAAGGGTAATCCAAGGCACACATACATTACTTGTTTATTTTAGTTATTTAATTTAATTCAATTAATTTTAGTTATTTTATACTTGAAAATAATATAATTTATTTATCTTCAACATTGTGTGTTGCTATGTTCTTTTTCCAAAGCACCATCCCCTGTTACACCTATGTGACATGTGATGAGCTTTGAATGGGGCATATGTATACATATAAAAATTTGAAAATTAATAATGATTTATCTCTTAAAAAAACCCATTGAGTCTCAATCTCTTTGAGTGCATGCCTTAAAGGGTGTACTTGGAAAGGGGTGTGTAGACCATTAGTGCTTCACAAGATTGTTGTCCCTTATACCACTACTTACAACCAACACAAACCTCTCCTATATAATTCCCTAAGATTTGACACCTACTTTAAATAATCCTCCAAGT
Organism: Torreya grandis; assembly: GCA_037957365.1. NCBI lineage: Eukaryota > Viridiplantae > Streptophyta > Pinopsida > Cupressales > Taxaceae > Torreya > Torreya grandis. The sequence continues at coordinate 5,253,220 of JARHVA010000326.1, forward strand.
AATTCACCACCTTAAACAACCCCTACCTAAGATTTTTTTTTTTTACATTTACCAAACAAAGTTAGCCTGGGATGACCCTGTACTTAAAATATATAAGCACATTACAAGACTAGGTCAACCTCGACTGACGTAGTCTGAGACCTAACTAATTTTATTAATTAAAAATATAGGGTAAATTGGGATGACTCTATTGACTAAAATTTCATAAGGTTTTAGGGTTAGATCCAACTATATATACGCATCCATTTTTGACCATTTTAGAGAGAGATAAAGTTAATCATTCATTTTCACTTCTTTAAAATATGCTCCTCCACCATTCTACTTGAAGAGTCATTACTTAGGGTTTACACTTGGAGAAAAATCTTGTCTTGTGAAAAAGTCATGGATGCTTTGGCCTATCTTAGTGATCCTTATAAACCATAATAACCTCTTGAAAAGCACCATTTGACAAGGGATATATTGAGATTCGATGGGTTCATCTTCAAGATAAGTATCTCTAAATCTTACTCCTCTATTTTAGTAGATAGAAGTAGCATAAGTAATAGATTTTGAATGTATTTATCTCTCCATTAATTAGGTTTATATCTATATTGACTTAATTTTACATATTCTATGCATTTTTATTTTTATGTTTATTATCCCCATTTTGTGCAACAAGCTTTAGCTAACACTAGGTTAGACTTTACTTTACTTTGTCATTTACTTTGTAAATAAGAAAACATAGGACCTAGCTAAGGTTATTGCATGGTGTTTCTTGAATACAGGATTTGAAACCCTCTCTAGTGATATTATTGTAGTAAAAGACCCCTTGGTTAGGTCTAATGGATCCATCTTGGCCATGACCCTAATTGTCTAAATGTACCAACAAGCGAAAGGGTAAGTATAATTTATCTTCTCTAAGCTAGGATTTATTTTTAGATCAACTTCACTCTCCCTTGTATACACCCTCATTTTTGTAGCCTCGTCTAAACTCTCAGGTTACCTTGAGCTTCAACACACCAAATGGACTCTAATATGTCTCTATCCTGGCCCATTTTTATTTATTTTTCTCCCTAAAGGTTCTAGAGCCAAGTTCAAAGATATAATTTCTTCACTGGAAATGTTCAGGATTCAAAATTGGAAATGCAAAATTTGATGGCATGCTTTGTTTCTCTGGCATTGACTGTGAAGTCTTTCCCTTGGATAGTGTAATCATTAATCAGAGTGGGATAAAAATCCTATTTATTTCAAATAATAGCTCCCATATGTGACACAATCCTATGCATATTAATAAATGATGTTTGAATCATTGTGAATCAACTTGTCTAAGTGGAGGGAAGCTTAATATATACTAAAATTATGTTTATGAGGTTTTATTCTTATTTTTTTATATTCACCAAAATAAATTATGTTTTGGTCATCAATAGTTGCTGATGCTCCCTAAATAGTACTAAAAATTGATCCACACATAAAACAAAGATTTATACTGAACATGACCATAATACATGAAGGAAAGTTGAGAGAGCATTGAAAAAAATATCTGGACATACTACCCATATTTTTTATTCTGGATTATTTCTAGCGGACCTAGATTATCCTACATCATGTACTTAGGTTATTAAATGAAATTTTCCATGAGATCCTAGTAAATAATGTTTTGTGAGAGTTTATATGGTCCTTGCATGATTCTAAACATTATATTAATTCATCCAAGTATCATCTTTAAATTATATATTAGCATTGTTTATAGCTCATTATTCTCATCTCCTACCTATTCTTCAGTTCCATATGCACCTAATGCATGCACACAAAATAATTTTCCTCTTAAACACTCTTCATATTCATACCATCTATCTCCAAACTCCCAAATCTCTATAGTGCTAGAGCCATGCACAATTTGAAAAAGACTCATTTTTGTAATTCTATTTTTTGAGTTGTTGCAAGCAAAATCAAATCCCACTTTTTTAACTTGTCTTCTACCAAACACATTTTAAAATTACTAAATATTATATTCACTACATTTAATCTCCCATTTTATTTATAATGGTAGATTGTGTATAAACATAACCTCATGCCCAACTTCCTCAACAAAGTCATTAAAAAATATCCAACTTTTTTTGTATCTATATTTGATACTATGGCCTTTAGAAACCCAAGAAATTATACTATATCTTTGAAAAAATAATTTCTAATGTTTATGGCATCAGTTTTTCCCATACATGAAATAAATATTTCCATCTATGAATCCATATCAATATTCATGAATATATATTCATTACCTATTCTAGTTATTGGTAGCCAAAGATTGAATGATGTAGAACCATTGCCTGCAACCTCATAAATCTTCACCTAGATCTTATTATTCCTTTGTATTCCTTCATTCTAATCTGATCTCTGACAATAATTCCTTCTTCTTACAAGTGCATTATTTGTCAATTGAATCCTTGATCAAACACTTGAGCTCACTAGGCACCAAAGCCTCTTTATGCATACATGTGTTCCTTCCTTTCTCTTGAAGACCTCTCATCTTTATCACCCTATACATTCTTGTATCATTATACACTAACACCATAATATCATATACCTCTTTTATCATTACACTCTCCCTTCTTTCATTAAGCTTTTTCCTTCTCAAGTAGCTTCATAAGACTAAAAGTCTCATTCTTCATTTCAAGGTTCTTACCTCCACACTAGACCCCTATGAACATTTATGTGCATATTTCCAACTTTAAAACTCATACAAATAAGGAACACAAACTCAAAATTATAACTCTTAACTAATTTCTGCTTTATCCCTTTAAGGCCTCATCTCTACTAGCCTTGTTTTTGTATAAATATTGTAAGTTTGACCAGTAAGGAAATAATCAAGAATAACTAAAGATATTTATAGATACCCATTATCCTCGTTATACTTCACAGAAAGTTACTTGATCCAAATCTCAATTTAGACCATAGAATTCAACACCCTTTCTTTTTATTAGGTCTCTTTAGGCTTATTTGTCTTACCCAGTCTGGGATTCCATACTAGTCCATAATACACTAACTTAAACCCTATAAAATATTGTAGGGCATATCAATACACACTCAACTACAAAATTTGGAGGAATTCTGAGGGTTGAATATTTAGATATTCCAATTTTAAGATAGAAACCCTAGGTCTAGTACCCACAAGCTTGTGCAAGGCCTAGAGGATATAAAAGAGACTAATTTGATTTGTAAGACACTTCAATATCTTCCAAGACTTGAATAAGGTTTGTACATCCTCTTCTTAACTTCTCCAACCATCATTTCTCCTTTTTCAATCCTCAAATGTCTATAACTTACATGTTTATAGAATTTTGGATGTATGCATTGGGATTGTGAGACAATTTTATGACATTCTTGAAATTTTATGGGTTTATAATATTTAAAATGGATCACCATTAAAAAATAATAACCATATACCATTTCCATAATTGATACAATCCAAGAACCTTCTCAAACAATCATCCACCATGCAAGCTTACTTGACTTTCTTGGCTATATTACCACTAAGTTGATTCTAATGGATTGGTTTAGTATAAATGAGGGTTTGAATTGAATATTACATGAATAAATGGTTTATTGAGCTTTCCAAAGGATCACCATGATTAAACAAAGACAATAAGCAATCTAGACCATAAAAAATTGATCAAGGAAATACCATCCCTTATTTTAGTGAGACTACAATCCCATAAGGAGCTACTACACCTATTTAACTGAGCTGCCATAATAACTAGACCTTTAACAAGTTTTTTAGCTTGCAAGGATGCTATAACCCCCTAAATGTTGAGTAGACACAACACCTATGAATATAACATCTCCTAGAACATTGATTTCCTACTAATCTGATGGAGATACAAAGTATAACATCTCTCTTCAACTCTGCACACTCAATGCATCCAAAGCCACCTTTTGAATCACTCTTAAATTCTCAATAATAACTCTATCACCACATTAAAAACATCACCAGATGGTCATTCACTTAGCACACACTCTAATCTATCTCTCAAATCAGCCACCAAGATCACACATACACCATCTATCCTTTTCTCAATCTCAAGACATCCAAAACATTCTTTTGGATCACTTTAGATCTATTTACTCATCCTCAACCTATAAGAGTACTATTATAACATAAAAAACATGACCCATAAGTCATATACACAGTCCTCAATCTACTCTACTCATCAACCCATCCACTGGGCACATTACCTCTCTTCTTTTCTTCGCTTCAACGCTCACTCCTCTCATGCAAACCTAGAAACCATCTCTTTTGGTTTCTTTATATATATATCCTTCATGATAAAAAAATTATTGGTTGGCCATTAAACTTGACTTAACCCTTAAGGATTATCTCACACCGAAACATGGCTCAATACAATACATAAAGGTCAGCCATAACATTCATGGGTCACCCTTAAGCAACAAACCCTTTCTGTTAGGCCATAGTAGCCCTTATAGGTCAATTGGAGACCAATTCACTCCACTAGCAAAAAAATGAGAAAAAAGAAACATAAGACCAATTCCAAATTCATAGGTCCACTTTACATGGCCCTTTAGTCATCTAATGATCACATTTTCATATGCTCAATCAACTTAAACACTGACTTGGTGCACAGGAACATCATGAACAAATACACAATCAAATTATTAAGCATTTTTCACACTCAAGATAAATTGATCACACCTAAAAAATCCATATAGATGATCCTCAGGGATTCTAAAATACTCCCCAATAACTAATTCATCATGAAACATCCAAACATCATCAAAACAAGCTTGAACTATCTTCTCAGGTCACTTTCAAGACATAGTCAAACACAATAAAATTTTGAGCTTAATATATTTATCTATAAATAAATTCAAATATTATAAATAGGTTATTTGGATTCACCATGGAGTCCTCTAAAACTTTTCTTTTTACTCCATTAATAAATTCATCCTAGATCAAAATTTATAAGTAAAATATAGAGCACTAGTTTTTCCTTTGCAAATTTGAATATTAAATTCCCAATGGTCACAGTTAGACTTTAAACACCTTGTCTTAATCTCATGTCCTTGTGTCTCAGATTAAACACACACAATTAATATTCCTTAAAGTAGCTTGACCTTTACCTTTCACTACTCATCATTGGATCTTCATATTGACTATTTGACTTAATGCGCTCCGTTGATCTCCTGTATGTAGCTCGGTATTTATCTATGTTAAATATTAGACACCTTAAAATCATCTTACTCAATATGCACCATTTATTTATATATATATGAACATCCACTCACTATTAGATCTTAGAAGAAGCCTGATATTTACCTCTTCTCAATGTTAAACTTTAAACACTTATCCTCATCTCACTGCTTCCTGACACTTTAGAACAAACACGCTCCGATGATCATTTTGTAAGGAACTCAATATTTAAATTCATTAACCAATGAAAAATTTGAATCATTTGATTCAGCATGCACCATATATATTCACTATATGATCACTTGTAAGCCATTAGATCCCCATCTAGTCTTGATCTTTAACATCATGCAAAATAGACTAAGTATGGAGACCATTGTTATCTACCTGGAAGGCCAAATTTACATATTCATCTCTTTTACCTCTCTCACTCACATATTCTCAAATTTGAACCATATATACTAGGTAAAATATTGAAAAAACCCATATGACCATTTCTTCCTGAAATGTCCATGCATGCAAAATATGCCATCACCAAATTTATTACTTAGCTCTTTCTTGTACTTAGAAAAATAACATATTTGAGCTCAGATTCATTTCATGTTGTTGATATTTGATGCGATGAAACACAAAACATTAGATCTATCTTTACAAATTGATTAAGTGTTGGAACTTATTGCACTTTTGTTTGAAGGACCAACTCTGCACCTTAGTAACTTTGGTTGCACTTAGTCACATGATCTAAAACTTGAACCATGTGATATCCTCACATAGGAGAATCTATATATATATTGAGAAGCTCCTAGAACCCTCAAATGTGTGAGATATGATGACATCAAAATGCCTCCTTAGAGTTTTCTACTATAAACCCTTTTATGCTTAGATGAAAAAAATGAAGAACCTGATGAATTATACTCATGCACACAAGCTTTCCAATCATCCTTGACCATTGATAAGATCCATTACATATGCTCAATACTTTATACTCATCCCTAATCATCTCAAACCATGTCAAAACTAAAGATCAACCAAGCATACTTTAAGCATACTCAGATAAGCACATTGCACACTTTGTCATTATCACTTAGACTATCAAGGCACTTTATCCACTCACCTTAACACCTCCATGACATCACCATGACATCATTGAAAACTATCTAATAATCTCCATATTTATCATTGATGTCAACCACCATTATATAACAATATACAACTCACCTTCCTTCTCTCTCTTCAAGCACTCCACAATAAGAACTTTCTCCCCCTTTGACACAATGACAAAGTAAGAACCAACTAATATTAAGGACCTAAAAATATTACCAACAGGAGAAGACCATCTTAGAAAGATAGTACAAAATCCCCCTTACCTTTAGCCTACCTCTTCTTACCTTGACAGTATCCTTCATGTTATATGCCAACATTCTTCTTCAACCAAGCACTACAACCAATGAATACAAAACCTAAAAAATACTAAAATCTAATGTAACTCACCAAGAAAAATTTGAGAGGGATTAACCTGTAGATTTTTGAGAAATTTTACCTCTTGAGCATCTTCAAATCTCCACACACCATGAAAAACCACCATACAGGCTTACGAGACTTCTATCTCAAGTTATCACAAGGACCACCAACAAAACTTATTATCACTCACCAAATAGGAAACATTTTCTAAAACAACTTGAGAATTCACATTGAAACATACATACCTTTATATTTTGGAAAGACTGAGAAAAAATAACTCTTCTTCACATTAGGCCTATCTAGTCTCCTTGTAGCCCTACCTAGAAATTATAGAGCCCACAACTTTCTATAGACACAAATTCAAGATATAAAAATTCATGTATGGATCAATCTAATATTCACCATTAAGCACACCAACTTGAATCACCTATCTCATCCTATGAAACATACTTTATTCACAAACCTACTAGCTAATTAAGCCTCTAATTTAATAAAAACTTGAAATCCACAAACCTTCATATATGTATGAAGCTTGATTTGAAAACCCATTTGGCTCATTCAACCTATTAATAAGCCTCATATCTCAAATAATAAGGCAAACCACTTTTATAGTAAAACCCAAAACCTTAGAATCTCAAAACAAACAAGGTCAACAAACCTCCTTCTGGTCAACACCCTCCTCTAGAACTTCTTGCACACCTATAGACAACCATCACACTCTTTTGGACCAAAATTTGAGCTTCCATAACTTTGATAACATTGAATTCCTATAACCCATTTTAAGCTTGCTTGCCTTTAAGCCAAAACTGAGAAAACCAAGAGCACTAAAAAATTTTCAATTGGCAAAAACAAGATCATCAAGACATAAAACTACCTGGAAAACATCACAAAGAAGTGTATAAACCTTTCTGAGCATTAAAATCTTATTGACATTGCATCAATATAATTAGGCTACTTAGAAACACCCATTCTGACCTTATAGACACTACATACATAACAACACTTGATTCTCCACTGAAAGGAGTCTCTTAAGAAGTATAGATAGAGACACCCTACTTCAGAATGTCATCAAATAGTGTGAAACCAAGAGTTTCCCATAACACCTCATATTCCTTCTCCTCCTTAGTCATCTAATAATTATAGTTCTTATTTTTAGGCTTAAGAGAAACAACATGCTCAAACACTACAACATTCTCCTTCTATTCTAAGATTGAATTGACAATACATGGAGACAACAAAGATTCATGACATACCTTTTCATTTGAAGAATCTTATTTTTAGTTTGGAACCTCATCACTAGGAATAAATAACTAATTTTCTTTGCATGAAACATGCTCAGTAACAATAAGATGTTCAATTGGATTCATACTCACCTCAGAACTAGCCTCAACCAGTACTTTGGTCCTCTCCTTGAGTTTGGTCTCTTTATCTATAACATGAGTAGACAATGAAAGCCCTTAACACTCTTTACTTCTATAACATTCTCCACCATAACAAATAGATTACTTGGACCAACAGAGCCATCATGACTCATACTTACCACCTTTGTTTTCCATGAGTTAACTTTCCTTCTTCCTTGCACTTTAAGAACCTGTTTGAACTCATTTTGACTTTATAACCTTTGCTTGCAGAATCTAGAAATGTGACCAATCTTCTCATAGTTTTAGTAAACCATTATTTTTGAAGTGAACTCAACTTGCCCTACCTGATATGGAAAAAATATTGCAATGTGTCATATGTCATAACAATTGAAACAAACTCTTTCTTTTGAAGAAGACTCACCTTGCCTTACCTTATTTGGACACTGCTTAGTCAAGTGTCCCTTATCAAGATAGTTGAAGCACTTAAATTTGTTCACACCTTTTGACTAATGAGCCCCATCATAGTTCCATGCAAACTCATTTCTAATAGTTCTCTTGCATTCTCTAGCTCTATACCCAAATTAATTACATGTGTAACAATAAAAATTGAAACTTGCATACCTCATGGAATTTGGTTGTGTGATCTAATTTATCTTTAGTCTGCCAACACCTTCATTATTTGTCTAATGATTTGTATTCAAAGTTAGATTGTTCTTGCTCACATTAGTCTTCATCTTGTCTTGAGTTGCATTCTCTAGTTCTTCTTTGTATCAAAGACTAGTTTTATCACTTGCATTCTTTTGATCATTCATAATATTGTCTATATCACTTGATCTCTTTTCAAATCTCAAAAATGACTTAACCTTACCATATGTCTTCTCTAACTCATATTTCAATGACTCATTTTAAATTATATACCTTTAACATTTATATTCTTTAGCTTTCAAGCTTGTAGACAAGATTTCTAATTGACAACTAAGACGTTTAACCATATCTTTATGATCTTTGGTGTCTTTATTCATTCTTACTTCATAAACACTAAATTTCTCCTCATAGTCCTTGATTTATGACTTTATCTTCTTCCCAATATTTAATTATTCATGGGTTTTCATTAATTCAATCTCACAGTCCACCTCATCTCTATCATCATCTAAATCACTCCAAGTAGACTCCTTTTTATATGAAAAACTTCCTTACTTAGCCATGAAGAGGGATTTATTTTGAATAGGATCATCATATTCATGATCATACTCTAAGTCACTATCTTCATTATCATCTGATGAGTTGAAATATTCTTTGGTGTAGAGACTCTTCTTATCCTTAAAGTACTTCTTGTTGTCAAACTTTCTGAATCCTTTATTTATCTTATCAAACTTGTATGTCTTATTGTATTTATATTGGTCTTCACCATGTTCTTCATCATCATGCTTATGAGGGAATTTTATATCAAAATGTCCCATCTCTCCATAATTGAAGCATTTGAAGGGTAGTTTACCCTTACACTTGCTTGAACCTATTTTCAATTTCCTTGTAAACAAAGTAACTAGTTCATCCTCATCAATATGAAAAATGTCATCATCCTTGGGTTTTTGAACTTGGAACTTCCTGTTAGGCTTCATCTATATCTTGAATGCTACTTTCTTCTTTGGTGGTATATAATCATTTAATCTCATCTCATAGGTAGTAAGGATGCCATGCAATTCATCCATCTTCAACTGAGTAAGATAATGACTCTCTTCTACAATAGATACTTTAGAATAAAACTTGAGAGAGACCTTAATACCTTTTGAACTATATTATCTTCTTCATGCTTCTCTCCAAGATCTCTAAGAATGTTCACAATCTCATCAACTTTCTATAGAAAGGATTTCACAAAATCTTCTTCCTTCATCTTAAGACTCTCAAATTATCTTTGATGAGTCTGTAACTTTTCCAACTTAAATTTTGAGTCTCTTTCATATATAATCTTCAATTTATCCCAAATTTATTTGGTAGATGTAAAATGGATTACCTTGGTGTATTCAATCTCTGAAAGCCCACAAGTGATAACATTTATTTCCTTAGAATTGTTCTCAAATAACTTTTTATCTACAACACTAGATGGAGAAATAACAGGTACAGAATAACCATCCACAACATATTGCCAAATGTCAAACCCTAGGGAAATGATGTAGGTCTTTATCCTTGCACTCCAAAAATCATAATTGGATCTATTGAACATCGATGCTTGCTTAGTAGAGAAAACTCCTTGATGACTACCCATATTGTACCTCAGATCATCTTCAAGCTATCAAGCCTTTACCAGAGGACCTGATCTGATACCAATTGTTAGAGGTATAATCATTGAGAGGGGGGTGAATCAATGAGCCCAAATAATCTAACTTAAATTTCAAACCTTTCAAAACTTTTAAATAGTTACCACAAGCATTCATAAAGCATACACATCATTCATAGCAATGAACAAGAGAGATAATGCAAGATCAAGAACATAACACATGACATATGTGGGCAACCCTCTTGGTTGAGAACAACAACTATAACTTTCAATTGGACTATTATCTTATAATAACAAGAACCAATTTAGACCAACAATAACTGATTAAGGAACTACCATCCCTTATTTTAGTGAGACTATAATCCCACAAGGAGCTACTACATCTATCTAGCTGAGTTGTAACCCCCTAGATGTTGAGAAACCATAGAAATACCTATGAATATAATATCTCATAAAATATTAATTTCCTATCAAAATAATGGAGATACAAAGTATATCATCTCTCTTCAACTCTGCACACTCAATGCATCCAAATCCACCTTTTAGATCACTATTCACTTCTCAACAACAACTCTATCACCACATTAATAATATGACTAGATGTTCATTCACTCAATATAAATTTTTATATGTCTCTCAAATAAGACACCAAACTCACACATACACCATCTATCCTTTGCTCACTCTCAATACATCCAAAACATCCTTTTGGATCACTCTAGATCTCTTTGCTCATCCTCAACCTACAAGAGAACTATTATGACATTAAAAACATAACCCATAGGCCATACACACAGTCCTAAATATAATTTACTCATCATCCCATCCAATGGGCACATTACCTCTCTTCTCTTATTCATTTCAATGCTCACTCCTCTTACACAAACTTATAAACCATCTCCTTTGGTTTCTCTATATACAATGCCTTCATGATAAACAACTTCTTGGTCAGCCTTTATACTTGACTTAACCCTTAAGGCTTATCTCATACCAAAATATATCTCAATAAAATCCAAAAAGGTTTACCATAGCATTCATGGGTCACCCTTAAGCAACAACCCCTTTCAATTAGGCCATAATAGCCCTTATAGGTCTCATGGAGACTTATTGATTCTATTAGCATATTTATGAGCAAAATAGAAACATAAGAACACTTATAAATGCATAGGTACACTCTACATGACCCCTTAGTCATCTTAAAATGATCATAATAATCTTTTCTCACCTCTACATATGCTCAATCAACTCAAACATTGACCTAGTACACAAGAACATCATGAATGAACACACAATCAACTTATTAATCATTGTTTATAATCAACATACATTGATCACACCTCAAAAATTGATATATATTATCCTCATGGATTTTAAAACACTCCCCAATAACTAATTCATCATGAAACATCCAAACAACATCCAAACAAGGTCAAACAATCTTCTCAGGTCACTTGTAGGACATAGTCAAACACATAGTCAAATTTAGAGCTTAATATATTTTTCTATAAATACATTCAGATATTCTAATTAGGTTATTTGGATGAAACAAGGAGTCCTCTACAAATTTTATTTTTACTCCATTAATAAATTCATCTTGGATCAAAATTTATAGGCAAAATACAAAGCACTAGTTTTCCTTTGTAAATTTGAATATTCAAATCCCAATGATCACAATTAAAATTCAAACACCTTGTCCTTATCTTGTGTTCTCATGTCTCAAATTAGACATGCACCACCTATCTTTCTTTAAGTATCTCAAACTTTACCTTTCATCTCTCATTTTTGGATCTTCATCTTGACTATTTGACTTAATGTTGTTTGCCAATCTCCTGTACATAGCTCAGTCTTTATCTATGTTAAAAATTGAACACCTTGAATTCATCTCACTCAATACACACCATTGATATTTATATGTACAAACATATACCCACCATTATATATTATAATAATTATGATCTTTACATCTTCTCAACATTAAACTTTGAACACTTGTCCTCATCTCGTTGCTTCTTGACACCTTGGAACAAACATGCTCTATTGATCCTTTTGTAAGGAGCTTGATATTTAACTTCATTAAACAATAAAAACTTTGACTCATTTGACTCAACACACACCATATATATTCATTTTATGATCACTCATGAGTCATTATATCTCTATTTGGTCCTGATCTTTAACGTCATGCAAATAGACTAAGTATGGGGACCATTTCTATCTGCCTAGAAGTCCAAATTTGCACAGCCATATATTTTACCTTGCACACTTGCATGTTCACAAATTTGTACCATATAAACTAGGAAAAATACTAAACAAACCCATATAATCATTTATTCCTAAAACATCCATGTGTGTGAGATATGCCATCACCAAACTGCTTACTTGTATCTTTATTATACTTAGACAAATAATGTATTTGAGCTTAGATTCATTTTGCACCATCGATATTCAATGTGATGAAATGTGGACCATTAGATTTGCCTTTGAAAATTGACTAAGTGTTGGTACTTAGTCCACTTTTATCTGAGGGACCAACTTTGTACCTTAGTAACTTTTTCTACACTTAGTTGCATGATCTAAAACTTGAAACATGAGATCTTCTCCCATAGGATAATCCTTCCATATATTTAACAACTCCTAGAACCCTCACACATGTGATATATGATGACATCAAAATGCCTCATCAGATTTTTCTATTATAGACAAGCTTTCCACTCATGCACACAAGATTTCCAATTATCCTTGACCAATGATAGGACCCCTTACACATGCTCAATTCTTCAAACTCATCCCTAATCATCTCAAAACATGCCAAAACTGATTATCAACCAAGCATACTTCAAGCATTCTGGGACAAACACATTGCACACTTTATCATTATCACTTAGACTATCAAGGCACTTGATCCACTCACTTGAACACCTCTATGACATCATCATGACATCATTGACAACTCTCCAAAAAAATATTCTTGGATCTACAAAGTCATACAAAGAATTTATCCTTCTTAGGACTGTACTGTAGCAAAACTTATTTTATTAAGAAAATGTTTAATGAAATCCACACTCTGAAAGGAATTCAACAAAAAATTATTTCTCTCATACCATGAAACTCATGTACATTGACAAATGCTATATAAATAAATCTTTATTCCTTCACCTCAGTCTATTACAACATTCAAAACATAGAATTTTAACAAAGGGTTTTGTATCAAATTTTGATCTTTATTGACACTCCACCTCTATCATCTTCAAGGTTCTCCTTCTCTCTTAACTCTACGACTACTCATTCTACTCTCTACATGCACTTATATATTCTTTATTATGCCAAACATGCAAATACCTCTAAACATTCTTGCTAACTCCACATATGTGTTAATAATAAATACAAAAATTGATGCTTGCTTAGAGGAAATCAGTCTTTGGGACCATTTGATTTTCCATGATTTTCTATTACTCTTAACTTTTATCTCCCTCTATATTCCATCACCAAAACATCACCTAAAGTAGAAGTCTCCCTAGAGATTTTCCATCACATTTACTCACTAAAGATTATTCCTATGACATCCTCAAACTTAAACTTGGCATTATTAGATACTAAGTTGCTCACATCCATTATTAGGCTATTCCAACTCTCTGGTAAGGAACACAAAATAATCAAAGCCCTAACTTCATCATCAAAATCTATTTTTATAGAATTCAACATACTCACAACCATATAGAGATCATTCAGATGATCAATAAGTAATCGACTTCCAGACAGCTTCTTATTAAATAATTTTTTCATTAAAAATATTTTAAAAAAAGTAGAGGGTTTCTCATATAACTTCCCTAATGCATTCATGAGACCTTTTGTGGTCTTCTCCTATGATATATTAAATGCGACCAAAGATGTAAGGCATAACCTAATGGACCCAACTACTTTCCTATCAAGTAGCTCCTAAGCCTCATCTATCATACTCACTGGTTGCTTTAATTTTCATCTTAGTAGAGCATGGAGGTCTTTCTGATAGAGATAATCCTCCATCTACATCTTCCATAGACCAAAGTTTTGTCCATTGAAAATTTCAACCTTTGATCAATGATAATCATCCATATCTCCCACTTGAACTAATAACCATTCCTATGATTCAACACTTCAACAAATACAACCTAAATCTCTGATACTAGTTGTTAGGAATAAATATAGAAATCAATGCAAAACAATTTCATAGAATCACAATATTAATAGATATAAACAGAGATGTAGAAAGAATAGAAATAAACATGCAAAATAAGAAGATCAAATTTAATGTGGTTCACCCAATGTGGGGTATATCCACCAAGAAACACTTGCTCAAATTTTATTACAAGCCATGAGAGTACAAATCACTCTAAGATCAGTATTATCATAATTATAATGCATAAATATTTTTTGGAGTTGCACTTAACAAACCCTTTGGAATTCAAACTTGAATTCACACACTATGTTATTCCTTCTCAAAACCTTATTATCATAATGTATTAAATATGAAATATCCATCTATACATAATACATCAAAAAAGTGGTATTACAAAATAATGGGTACCAAAACCTTGGGCAGAATCAATGCAAAATGATTTCCCATTTAAAGGGGTTCAGAGAAATTTAGAAATAGGCTCCACAACACAACAATATGTCAGGTAATTATATGCAAGGTTTTCTTGATTTACATTCTTATTTCATGTTATGCATGCTAAGACACCCTCTTCACACATTCTAGGACATATGTAGGACCTTAACCAACATTTACCAGCCTTTTAATTTCCCAAATACTACTCTAATCAAGTTTTACAATTTAAAATTTTAAAATAAGCATTTTGTCATGAAACTTTAAAAAGGACCAAAATCATTCAATTTCAAGAAATTTAATGACTCTACCACAATTAGGACCCTATAAGACCTCTCATACTCTATCAAAGCCAAAAATGGTTAAAATTAACCCCTTAAGAGTATTGAAAACTTATGTCATCTTAGGATGCTTTGCATCATACTCGCTAGGTGGGAGAATTTGAAATCCAACTCAAATATAACTTGTAATTATTCTTCCTTATTTTCCAATTGATCTTCTTCTTGTGCTTATTTGAGATCCTCTTGATTCTATTTCTCCTATTCTATTTTTATTTAATCCTCATTTGGTTCTTTCATCTTTGTCTTTTTTCCTTATCTAGTCTCTTTACACACTCATCTTCTATCTCCATGAGGTGTATAACTTGTTAAAACTCCTTGTCTACCTCTTATTATATGTTTTATATGTTTTATCTCTCTATATAATGTTATAAATCTAATAAATAATCCTCATTATTCAATCTTTCTCTTAACCCATAACTTTCTTCTTCATTTGCCATTCTTAGTTTTTGCACTCTTAGCTAGTCTTGCTTCTCAATCTTGATTTATTCTTCATGCTTATGCTCTATTGGCTATTCATACATATATTATTCCTTTATCCTTATCAAAATCTCCTTGAAATATAATTTAACTACCTCTTCAACATCAAGGCTTTGGATGAAAAAGATGATGTCAATACAGAGGAGTTTGCAAACAGAACTGAAGACACTGAGGAAAACCAGAAAGAGGCAGAGTCTGATTTTGTCCAGGATGACCCTGTTGAGGACCCAAGATCAAAGAACGAAAAGGAAACTACAGGGAAAGACGAAAATTAAGAAATGGAAATGGAAATTCAAAATGGAATTAAAGCGCGGGAACATAAGGGTCGAGAAGAAATCACTGAAGAAGACAGGAACAGTCCTAATAAGAATTCTGAGGAATGGAGGGGGAAAAAACTGAATGATGAAACACATACACCAATGAACTAGGTTAATTACAAAGCAGAGGCATCTTCTCAATTTGATTCTTGGATGTGCAGGGAGGTCATGAACCTCAAAAGGAAAGTGGAAATAATGGAAGATACCCTGAAAGAGGTATGGAACAAAATCAACAATATGGATAATCAGATAGGAGAGATCCCAGCCAAGCTCAAAGCCTATGAGAAATACCTCTGGGAACTAATTAAGGACAATAGAATTAAAATGGAGGTAGCTACGTCCAATATTTGTGCTACTGCTGTCAATATTGGTAAAAGAGCCAGTGAGGAGACTAAAGCTTTGGAAGGACCCAACAAAAGAATGAGACAAAGTACTAGAAAGAAGGTTACACAAAAAGGAGCAATGCTGGTGGAAACCACTACCCAGGATACTATTTTGAAAGAAAAAGAAACAATGAAAATGATATTGGAACTGGATGAATAATCTGGTTCCTCTTGCTGGTAAAGAATCTGGTCTAGCTCTTTGTTTTCTTGTTGTCTTCCTTTGTCTAAGGTGATGCCAGATCTCTATTTTTTTGGGTTGTGACCGGTTGTCTATCCGGTGGTTTTAGGTCCATTTAAAACCTATTTTTGCTACTTCCTTGTAGTAGTTTTAAGACTTTGTCTGTGTTTTGGTTGCTCTATCTATTTTCCTTGTACTAGGGTTTCGGGGCCCCTTCAAAACCTACTTTTACCATAATCTAAAACATCAAGGCTTTGGATTTTTTCAACATTAATGAACCTCAAATTCTAATCTTCACTAGTAACTACTACAAACAACTCTTTTGGGGGATTAAATAGTTCTTCTAACATCCTTCTCTCAATGAAAGATCATCCATATCTTCACTTTATTTATCATACATAGGGAATATTTTCCATATTTACTCTCCTTTTTCTTCTTCAAACATTATCTATACTTTACCAATTATGTGGACTGATTGCAGACCTCTAATATCACCAAAATCTTCTTCTAGATTCTTTTCTACATTAGCATACTGATCTATCACTATATCTCTTCTTGAGAGGTATTCACAAGTTTCATCAAAGATGTAAGTATCCTCTTGTTCAATTATCTTCTCACCCATTTTCATTACCTTATCAAAATATTAATCTTCATATATCCATTTAGATCCTTTTCCTTGTTGTCTATTAGGTCTTTCACATATATTCTTCAATGCCTCATATTCTCTTGTACTAATCTCATTCAATGATTCAATACTAATAACATTAAAAACAACACAAAAAATTTGCTTACCTTTAATTTTTTTGGTTCTTTCTTGAGGCTTGTCTTCATCACTATGTATTGCAACATCATTATTTCCTAAATCTTTCTTACTTTTGGTTACCCGTACATTGCTTATCATGTGTTTGGAATACCTTGGACTCCATTGGTTTTTTTGTTTGGACCAAAATATTTGTGATTAATTTGCCTTATGATATAAATCCAAATTGAATCATGTATTATTATTAAAATATTTTACCCATCCTTTACTTATATCTTCATCATATACAAATTTTTTCTTAGGCCTTGTAGACTTTATTGTTAGCATATTATTGTCATTGATGTCAAAAGGGTGAATCTTATGAAGGTGCATGGTAAGTGAGCATTGAAGTTTGATTATGAGGATATAAGTCTACATGAGGTCATGAGATAATGTTGATCAAAAAGAGATTTTTGTAGTGTTGTGAGAGTGTTGTCTAAAGAGTGTTATTATTTAATATCATTTAGGTAAGCGTGTTTGAGTACTAGTTCTTGAGTTCAAGATGTCTCGAGAAGCCTATTCTAGACCCTGTGAGAAGGTGTGCATAGTGAAGTTTGGTGAAGTAAGTGAGAAAAATATTGTGATAGGTTGTTTGTAATTGTGTGATAATTTAAGTAAAGTGTATATAATTTTAGAAGTGTTTTAAGGTTAGTTTTAAAGTTTCAAGTGCTTAAGAAGCCTAGTCATGGCACTAGTCACAACATGAAGAGACCTTGTGAGAAGATATGAGTATAATGGCTTGGTGAGATGAGTAAGCACATGAATTATTTGATATATGAGGTTGATTAAGAATGTATGTGAGGCATTGGAACACTCATGAGAGTCTCATGGTAATCCTACAAACATAAGACCTTTAGACCAAGTCTACACCTAGACAACTTTTAGACCTTGCTTGGCTTAATGAGGTATCATGATCTATTGTCAAGGAAAGTGAAGTATGTATGGTAGTGTTTATAATGATATAGGTTTTTTTATTATGTGAGTGAGGTGTAAATCTCATGGAAAGAGGCATGAAGGTCAGTTTTAAGACCTAATGTGGTTTGCAGGTTAAGGTCCAGAGAGCAAAAAGAGAGAATGTGGCCTAATGAGAGGTCATGATCATATTCAGAGTGTTTTAGATTATGTAAGAATTTTAATAGGTGAATTATATTATGTTAATTTTTTTCATGTATTTTTAGGTCATAGTTTGAAGAAAAAGACATGAAAATTTATTTTGAGGTCTCTCGAGTGATCAGAATGAAGGGTTGTCAACTTGAAAAAGATTTTATTATGATTATTATCTCATCAAACATTTACATGGAAACCTAATATATTCATGATATATGTGGAAGGGTCTTATCTCAAAATTATAGGCATTTTTTTTGGATTGAGGGGCTGTGATTTATGAATGATTGTTAAGAATGGAGACATGTTTAAACCCTCTTAGAACCCTAATAAGGACCCAATGTTGAAGATGTTGATAAAAAGTGACCTAAATGGATTTTATGATTAGGTAAGATATTGGAGGCTATTTTAAACTCTCTTAGGAACTTGCATGTGTGATTGAGTTGTTAGGTTTGTGAGTAGACCCTATAGGAAAGTGCCAATTTCTTAGAGATTTGTTGTAGCAGTCATATTTCACCAAGTCAAAGTATGAAAATAGATGAAGGATGAAGCTTGAGACTCATGTTTCATGTAAAATAAGTTTTATGGATATTTTATAGAACTAAAGTGTGCTAAATTGGTCATCCAAGTTATCCATTTGCTGACAGGCCAAATGGTGCAAACAGTGAAAAACCCAAACAACAGTGAGAAGATGAATATGAATGTGTTATCATGATAAAGTGATGAAATAAAGTGCATGGATATTTTATTTGGGAATTTTATGTTATATTCATGCTTGGTATAAATCTTGGAAGTTAGATATAGTGGTGAAAATGATGAAGCCAAAATGACTAGTCTGACTTAGTGAGGTCAACAAATTGGTCTATAAGACCAATAGTTTCCACTAGACCATATGATGCTTATATTTTAAGATGGTATATATATGCTATAGGTTCATATAAATTCATAATAATTAATTAAATATGTCTATATAGGTGTTGGAGGTATGAGTCACCATGACTAGTCTTTGAGGAAAATTAACAGTTCTAAGTGAGCAAGTTGGAGTGTTTTTGAGTCTTTTTGCCCTATGTAATGAAGTCCAATGCACTTGGTAAATTTTTTGAGGTATTATAGGTTATTTTTTTGTGATTTATTATCATGGTTGTGTGGTTAAATATTGTGTTATCTTTAGTTGTTTAAGATAAACCTTTTTTTGTGTGTGAAGGCCTAATGTAAATAATACTAATGGTGTGCTTCAAGTGGTGGTTGGAGCCAAAAGTATTATGGACCTAAGATGAGATTATTATGGGTAAATTTGAGTGGTATATAAATTTTTATTATTGTTTGTGTATTTTTAAAGTGTTCCAATAATATTAAAGGGTAACATGTACTAATGAAGGCCTAATTGAATTAGGTCTCCTTAAGGCCTAAAAGAGATTTTGGTATTTGAAGTTGTGGATGACCTATTGTAATGAATAATTAATGTATGAAACATGTTATACAACATATTTAAAGGCTAATATAAATGTGCAAGTGTGAATTTATGACAAAAAGGTGTGTGAGCTAGAGGATTATATAAAAACAAGGCCTAATAGACCTAATTAATTAGTTAGAGAGATTGAGAGTGCAAGCAAAGTATATAACACATTGAAGAGCTGAAGGAGGTATTATATACCATAATAAATGTGTAGAGAAAATATCATCAATATATAAAAAGGGTACTATAGATGAATATCAAGGTAATATGGCCTAATCTATCTTGAAGAGACCTAGTTGAATGAAGAATCATAGAAGGCAGTTTGAGAGGGATAAAAGAGTGAGGAGAACTAAAGAAGGTGATAATCATATGTTATGTGAGAAATAAGGTTTTATAAAGTTTATAAAATGTTTCAAGTGGTTTAGTTGGTGCTAATTCATCTAGGGGGTTGGTTCCTCCTTGCAAGTTGGGGTTGGTGCTCCATGTGGAGTTGGTGCTTCAATAAAGATTGGTTTTTGTTTTATAGGACTATAGTACATTAAAATATCAGCGGGGTTTTTTCCCCTTGATATTTTTACACATATGTAATGTGTTATCTTGTTTCATGATCTTGTATGGTTGTATATTCTTTACTAAATGTCCATGTTTGTATGAACGGTTCATCTATGCTTAAGTAGAATTGAATGAATGTTTTGAAGATAATGATTCACCCCCCTCTTAATGATTGTGATTTCAAAAATTGGTATAAAATCCTAGTATTTTTAAGTAATAATAAAAAATTGAAGGTGATCCTAAGAAGCACAAGATGTCTAGTGATCAAAAAGAAGAAGACAACATGTATGATGAAGAAGTCTAATATGATAGTGAAGAAGGCAAAGCTAAAGTAAACCTTGAATTTAAGATCATAAGTTCCCTATATGATTTGAATAATAAAAATAAGACTATCAAGGATCTTAGGAATCAATTATAAGGTGTCAATACAAAGTTTAGATCAAAGGAAGTTGAGTATGATTAGTTGAAGACAAAGCTAGATTCCTAGAAGGTTGAGCAGGAGTAACTCATAGACAAGATGAGAAAGTTTGAGAAAGAGAATGAGAAGTCAGAAAAAGTCAAGAATAAAAACATGAAAAGACCAGTCAGGCAACCCAATGTAATAAGGGATAAGTTATCATGGGACCATGGGAAAAGGATTGATCAATCAAGAGGTAAGTATAAAATTTTTGTTTGCTATAGTTGTCATAATATGGGACAAATTTTAAGATTTTGTTCCAATAATGTTATAAATCCCTCAAGATTCAAAAAGATATATGAAAATCCTAGAGTGCATGAGAAGGGTCAAACATTGGTATGAAATCCAAAGCAATTTAAGACTGACCATATTGAGCCCAAAAATCAAGATGGATTATTTTTTAAGGAGGAACATAAGACTAAAAAGGATTCTATGCTAGCTCAGATTGCCTTTCAAATTCATTATGATGCATGAAATAAGAAATAGATAGTGGTTTCTCAAGCTACATGATAGGAGACAAAAAGAAGTTCATCTCATTGAAGAAGAATGCTATAGGAATAATGAGATTTGGAGACGACACAACTACCAATATAGTTAGTAAGGGTATCTTGAGTTTGGATAATGGGAAGACCAAGACACAAAATGTGTTGTATGTGAAAGGTTTGAAACATAACCTGATTATTTTAAGTCAAATGTGAAATCAAGGAAACACACTAAACTTCCATGACAAAGGGTGTGGATAAAAAGAGCCAAATCAAGAAGGCTATTACCAATGCTAAGAGGATCGAGAATAATCTATATGTTTTGAATGAGATCAAGAAGGAGAGATTATTTATGAATAAGATAGATGAAAGTTGGCTATGACATAGAAGGTTAGGTTACCTAAACTTTTACAATCTATTCAATATAAGCACTAAGAAGTCTATGAAGAACATTCATAAGATCACCAAACCTACAAACATACTTTGCAAGGCATATCAACATGGTAAGTAGACTAGAAGAAGGTTCAAGTCCAAGGATTACTCTAATAAAAGACCCTTGGAGTTAATACACACTGATCTATATGGGCCCACAAGAATTTAAAGCATTCAAGGAGATAGTTAATTCATGTTACTCATAGATGACTACACAAGAATGACTTGGGTAGAATTCTTGAAATAAAAGTTAGAAGCTCTTAAAAAGTTCAATGCATTTAAGGATCTTGTTGAGAATGATAAAAATGGGAAGATCAAGTTCCTAAGATCTAATAAAGGAGGAGATTTTTAGTCTAATGAGTTTGATGACTTCTATGATGTTCATGGAATAAGGAGATAGTTCTCAGCAGCTACGATACCTCAACAAAATGGGGTAGTGGAAAGAAAGAATAATATAGTTCAAGAGATGGATATAACTATGATAAATTAGTATATATTAAATGATGGATCTTATAGAGAGACAATAAAAACTCTAGTCTATATTTTGAATAAAAGATAGATAAGGACTAATGGCAATAATACTCCTTATAAACTATAGAAAGGTAGAACTACTAACGTGGAACACTTTAGAGTGTTTGGGAGAAAATGTTTCATCAAAAGAGATGATGAAGACTTAGGAAAGTTTGATTCCATATTTGATGAAGGTATATTCTTAGGATAATCATTAATGAGCTCAGCTTATAGATGTTATAACAAGAGGTTACATAAGATAGTGAAAAGCACAAATGTGAAGATTGATGAGACAAGGAAGTCACACTCATAGTCAAAGGATACTTTAAAGAATCTAGACTTCAAGAATGAAGAGGAAACTATAGAGGTTGATGAGGAATAATAATTTGAGGAAAGATAGGACTCAAAAGGCCCCTCAAGATAGATTCAAAGAGATCATCTTGAATCTCAAATCATTAGCAAAAAGCATGCAGGTATGCGAACAAGGAGAAGACTAGTAAGTAATCTAAATCAAGAGAATTTGCTCTATTGAATAATATTTAACCCAATAATATTATATAATAAAGAAAAGACAAATTTTGGATAGGTGATATTGATGAGGAGTTAGACCAAATAGAGAAGAATGAGACTTGGGAACTAGTTCCTAGTCCTAAAGACAAGAATGTCATTGGCATAAAATGGGTGTTTAGAAACAAGTTGAATGAATATGGATAAGTCACTAGGAACAAGGATAGATTGGTATGTTAGGGATAAACACAAGTTAAATGGGTAGAATTTGAGGAGACCTTTACACCAGTTGTAATATTGGAGGCCATCAAATTTTTTCTTGCATATACATGATTCAAAGGGTTGAAGATATATCAAATGGATGTCAAATATGACTTTCTGAATGGGAATTTAGAAGAGGATGTGTAAATAGAGAAACCTAAGGGGTTCTCACTATCAAGTGACAAGGACTATGTTTGTAGATTGAAAAAGTCTTTTTATGGTCTAAATCAAGCTTGTAGATCTTGGTATGCTAGGTTGGATAGTTATCTATTTAATCCAGGATTTAAAAGAGGAGTTGTAGATAGTAATCTATACATAAATATATAAGATGACCATCAATTAATAGTAGTTATCTATGTGGATGCCATCATCTTTGGTGGAAAAAATGAAAACATGACCAAGGTATTTGCAGAGGTGATGAACAAAGAGTTTACGATGTCCATGATGGGATAACTATCATTCTTTTTTTGGTTACAAGTCACTCAATCTTAAAAAGGTATATTCATTTCACAAGCCAAGTGCATAAGAGAGATGTTGAAAAAGTTTGAGATGGAAGATTTCAAGGTAGTTAGTACACCTATGATCATAGGGTGAAAGTTGAGCAAGGACTATGATTCTCCAAAGGTCAATTAGACATCATACAGGTCAATGATTGGAAGTTTCCTATACACCACTACCTTTAGACCTAACATCATGAAAGATGTAGGTATTATGGGAAGATTTCAAGCACATCCAAAGGAAAATAATTTACAAGCAGTCAAAAGGATACTTAGGTATCTCAAGTGGACTATGGAGTTTAGTTTGTGGTATAAAAGGGGCAAGGAGTTTAATTTGATAGCCTATATAGATGCAAACTGGGCAATAAGTCTAGATGATAAGAAGAGTACTAGTGGAGGACCTTTCTTCTTGGGTGGATGCTTAGTTTATTGGATAAGAAAAAAGTAACCATCAATAGCATTATCCACTTGTGAAGCTAAGTATATTGTAGCAACTTCATGTTGCATTTAGGTCCTATGGATGAGATAGACCTTAAAAGAATACAAGGTGGATTATGATGGTCCTAGTCCTATCTATTATGACAATACATGTGTTATAAGTGTCTCAAGAAACCCTATCATGCACTCAAGGACTAAGAAAATTACTATCAAGTATCATTTACTAAGAGATTAGGAAAGTGAACAAAGTGTCAAACTTGAATATGTTTATACATAGGATCATTTTGCAGACATTTTGACCAAGCCACTTCCAAAATAAACATTTGAACACCTATGATAGGAATTGGGTATAGTTCCTAACCTTAGCAATCACTAAGTTAGTCAAGTACTTAGGGGGAGATAATCATGTGGTTTATTAGCTCCAAATGTAGGAGATTAGTTCTAAGAAATTATGCATGGAGATAGGGGGAACATGTTTATATGATTACTTATAAACTCATAATTCTGCATGTTGAGTGTTTTTGGTTATAAGGAGTGTGATCTAAGAGTTGCAGACATCACTTTGTCATTAATGTCAAAGAGGGAGAAAGTTTAGAATGAGGGAAAAGTTTTCTAAAGAATTTTTTTCCATCAATGACAAAGGGGGAGTTTGTTATCATATTGTTGTCATTGATGTAAAAAGGGTGCATCTTGTGAAGGTACATGGTAAGTGAGCATTAAAGTATGATTATAAGGCTATAGGTATACATGAGGTCATGAGAGAATGTTGATCAGAAATATATTATTGTAGTGGTGTGAGAGTGCTATCTGAGGAGTGTTTTTTTTAATATCATTGAGGTAAACATGTTTGAGTACTAGTTCTTGAGTACAAGATGTCTTGAGAAGCCTAGTCTAGACCCTGTGAGAAGGTGTGCATAATGAATTTTGGTGAAGTAAGTGAGAAAAAGATTGTGAGAGGTTTTTTTTCATTGTTTAATCATGTAAGTAAAGTTTAGATACTTTTAGAAGTGTTTTAAGGTTAGTTGTCAAGTTTCAAGTGCTTGAGAATCCTAGTCATGGAATTAGTCATAGCATGAAGAGACCTTATGAGAAGATATGAGTATGATGGCTTGGTGAGACGAGTGCACAAAGTGTTGAGGTTTATTGATAATGTATGTGAGGCATTTGAGTAATCTCAAGAGTCTTAGGGTAAGCCTACAGGGGTAAGACCTTCAAACCAAGTCTGCACTTAGACCACTTCTAGACCCTACCTAGCTTAATGAGGTAACATGATCTATTTTCAAGGAAAGTGAAGGATGTATGGTAGTAATTAATCATGAGAGAGGTTGAATTAGTATGTGAGTGAGGTGGGAAGTGCATGGAAAGAGGCATGAAGGTAATTTTAAGACCTACTGTGGTTTGCAGGTTAAGGTCTAAAGAGCAAAGAGAGAGAATGTGGCCTAATGAGAGGTCATGATCAGATTTCAAAGTGTTTGAGATTATGTAAGCATTTTAAAATGTGAAGTATGTTGTTTAAAGTGTGATCATTTATTTTAAAATCATAGTTTAAAGGACAAGGCATGATTTTTTCTTGAGGTCTCTCGAGTGCTCAAAATGAAGGGTTCTCAACTCAAGAAGGATTTTATTATGCTCATTATCTCATCAAAAATTCACATGAAACCAAATATATTCATGGTATATGGGGAAGGGTCCTAGTTAAAAATTACAGGAATTTGTTTTTAGTTTTAGGGGCTATGCTTTATAAACAATTATTAAGAATGAAAACATGTTTAAACCCTCTTAGAACCCTAATACGGACCCAATGTTGAAGATGTTGATAAAAAGTGCCCATAATGGATTGATATGATAAATTAAGTTATTTAATGTTTTATTAAACTCTCCCAAGCACCTAAAAGTGTGATTTAATTTTTAGGTGTGTGAGTAGAACCTACAGGAAAATGCCAATTTCTTTGAGATTTACTATAGCAGTCAGAGTTAACCAAGTCAAAGTATGTAAATGGATGGAAGATGAAGATTGAGACTCATGTTTCATGTTAATAAAGGTTTATGGATAGGTTTTATCCCTAAAGTGTGCTAAATTATTCATCCAAATTAGCCAATCACTAACAGGCCAAATGGTGCAAATAGTGAAAAACCCAAGCATTAGTGAGGAGATGAATAAGAATGTGTTATCATGATAGAGTGATGAAACCAAGTGCATGGAGATTTTTTTTGGGAATATTATTTACTATTAATTATTTTTATAAATATTTGAAGTCAGATATAGTGGTGAAAATGATGAATCTAAAATGACTTGTTTGACTTAGTGAGGTCTATGTATAGTGATGTCAACAAATTGGTCTGTAAGACCAATAGTTGTCATTAGAACATATGATGTTTATATTTGAAGATGGTATGGAGATTTAATAGGTTCATATAATTTCATAATAATCCATTAAATATGTCTATATATTTTTTGGATGTCTGAGTCACCATGACTAATCTTTGAGGAAAATTGGCAGTTCTAAGTAAGTTATAGGAGTGTTTTTGAGTCTTTTTTCCCTATGTGATGAATTACAATTTAATTGGTAAAGTTTTTGAGTTATTTTAGGTTCTATTTATTTTATTTATTATCAAGGTTGTGTTTTTAAATATTTTATTATCTTTAGTTGTTCAAGACAGACCTTTCTGTGTGTGTGAAGGCCTAATGTAAACAATATTAATGGTGTGCTTCAAGTGGTGATTGCAGCCAAAAAGTATCATGGAAATAAGATGATATTATTGGAGTAATATTTGAGTGGTATATGAATTTTTCCTACCATTTTTGGATTTTTAAAGTTTTTCAATAATATCAAAGGGTAACGTGTACTAATGAAGTCCTAATTGAGTTAGGTCTCATTAAGGCCTAAAAGAGGTTTTGGTCTTTTAAGTCATGGATGACATATTAGAATGATTTATTCATGTATGAAACATGTTATAATACCTATTTAAATTGTAATAAAAGTGTTCAAGTGTGTATGGCAACCAAGAGGTGTCTAGACTAGAGGATTGTATAAGAATAAGGCCTAATAGGCCTAATTGGCTAGTTAAAGATATTGAGAGTGCAAGTGAAGAATATAACACATTGAAGAGTGGAAGGAGTTATTTTATAACATTAGAGGGGTGTATATAAACTATCATGAATATATAAAAAGGTTACTATAGATGAATATCAAGGTAATATGGCCTAATCTATCTTGAAGAGACCTAGTTGAGTAAAGAAGTCTAGAAGGCAGTTTGAGAGGGATAAAAGAGTGAGAAGAACTAAAGAAGGTGATCATCATATATTATGTGATAAACAAGGTTTATGAAGGTGATCAAAATTTTTATGTGGTTGAGTTGGTGCTTATTTATCTAGTGGGTTGGTTCCTCCTTGCAATTTGGTGCTTGTTTAGTTGAGTGGGTGCTTGATTAGTTGGGGTTGGTACTCCATGTGGAGTTGATGCTTCACTAAAGATTGGTTTTTGAATTATATGAATTTTTTCAATTTGAAAATATTAATGTTTTTTATTCCCCTTGAGGTTTTCCCAAATATGTAATGTGTTATCTTGTTTCATGATCTTGTATGGTTGCATATGCTTTGCTAGATGTTCATGTTTGTATGAATGGTTAATGTATGCTTAAGTGGAATTGAAAGAATGTTTTGAAGAAAATGATTCACCACCCCTCTTAGTGATCTTTCTTCTAACATTTATCTTAGAAACTAGTCTTTGGATCCATTTGGGCATCTATATCCATGGTCTATTATAAGTTTTGAGAACCCAATTTTATTCTTCTCCTTATCTACATGTATATCTGCAATCATATTTTCACATGCATGATCAAAATAAAAATTTGAAATTCCATTTACATTCTCAATGTCATGTTTTATTATCATGCATCTTACCAAGACTTCACTATTTTTAATCATCCCCCTTTGGTGTACTTTCTTTCCTTCTTCTGCTGGAGTGCTCTCCAAGGCATCATAAAACTATTTATCTTATTCAATATATTTATTGACATACTAAAAGACTTCTATTCTATAATTACCTTCAACTCTAGGCATTTTTTAAGGTGTCTCTTCCTTTTAGACTTACACCAACTACCCTTTATTTTTTTTCACTTTCATCTTACTCTATGGTTGCTTTACTTGCTCCATTTATTGAAAATTTTAGGGTCTTATTCTTGACTTCCTTCATAATATTATTCATACCTACACATACACACTTAAACACAACATTAGATAATAAAACAAGAGACCAAAAGGTCTTCATGAGTTTTTCCTTCATGGACACTCTCTTATTCCTCTTACTTAATTTATTAGTTCTCCTATTTACACTTCCTTCTCCCTCTTATCTTTCTTTATGTTCTCTATAATGAGAAATCTCTTCACAATATCCATTTCAGGTTGCTCACTTGACAAATCCTTTCTATTCAAGCCACTATGGGAAATTGTTTCTTTCTTCTTTTTACTTCTCAAGGAAATAAACTTCTCTTTCTCCATGAGTAGCCTTATAGGCTAGTTGACCTTATTTATCATAGTACAACCAAACCATTGGATTTATTGTTCCTATATGAGTTTCATCATGAGCTTTAACCTCTCAAAGCTTTGCCCTATCTCTTCTCTTAACTCATTTATCTATTTATCTACATCCAAATATTTCCTCTTTGTGTCTTATTTAACCTTTTTATGTTTATGGTACTCTATTTTAGCCTTTCCCTGCATCTTCTTAACCTGTTCCATCTTAATCTTACCTTCTATTTACTCTTTAGGACTCACTTGGACCTATCTCTCTCATCAAGTTTTCCTACTTACCTCTTATGACCTCATTTGGGTCTTCTCTTTTACAAACCTCAATGGGCTTTACCTGCACTTGCTCTGACTTGCAAGGCTCTTAAAAACTTTACACATTATTGATATAAGAAAATCATAAATTGGAGATGATATTTCATAGTAAATGTAACTTTTATTTCTTGTACTCTATCTTATTTGTGAGAAGATTCTTCTTTCTCTAATACCACTTGATGTAGAATAACTACCTACAACCATAGAAATATTCACCTATCTCTTATTCTTCCTTTGGATTCCTTCATTCTACTATTATCTCTAACCTTAATGCCTTCTTCTTGTAGGTAAATTACTTGTTAATTGATTCCTTGATCAAACACTTTATCTCACTAGGCACCAAAGCCTCTTTATGCATACATGTGTTCCTTCCTCTCTCTTAAAGACATCCCATCTTTGTCACCCTATACATTCTTATCTCATTCTACACCAATACTATCATCTCATATACATATTTTATCATTACACTCTCCCTTATTTCATTAGGCTTGTTCCTTCTCAAGTAGCTTCATACGCCTAAAAGACCCATTCTTAATTTCAAGGTTCTTCCCTCCACACTAGGCCCCTATGGCCATTTCCCTACATATTTCCCATCTTCTCTTTTACAAGCCTTAATGGGATTTACCTACACTTGCTCTGACTTGAAAGGATATTAAAAATTTTACACATTATTTATATAAGAAAATCATAAATTAGAGACAATATATTATAGCAAATGTACCTTTTATTTCTTGTACGGTGTCTATCTTCTTTGCTAGTAGAATCTTCTTACTCTGATACTAATTTATGTAGAACCACTAATTGAAACCTCAAAAATATTCACCTGTCTCTTATTATTCATTTGGATTCCTTAATTCTACTATGATCTTTGACCTTAATGCCTTCTTCTTGTAGGTACATTATTTGTCAATTGATTCCTTAATCAAACACTTCACCTCACTATGCATCAAAGCCTCTTTATGCATACATGTTTTCCTTCCTCTCTCTTAAATAAATATCATATTTGTCATCCTATACATTATTGTATCATTATACACTAATACCATCATCTCATATACCTATTTTATCATTATACTCTCCCTTTTTTCATTAAGCTTGTTCCTTCTCAAGTAGCTTCATAAGCCTAAAAGTTTCATTCTTAATTTCAAGGTTATTACCTCCATACTAGGCCCATATTTCAATTTCCATACATATTTACAAATTTCAAACTCATCTAGATAAATAAAACAAACCCAAAGTTATTACTCGTAATTAACTTCCACTATAACCCTTTAAGGCCTCCTCTCTACTACCCCTATTTTGGTATAAATATTATAAGTTTGACCACTATGGAAATAATCAAGACTAAATAAATATATTTATATATACCCATTATCCTCCTTCTATGTCACATAAAGTTACTTAACATAAACCCCAATTTAGACCATGGAATTCAACACCCCTTCTTCATATTAGGTATCTTTAGTCCTATATATCTTACCTGGTCTAGGATTCTATACCAATCCATATTATATTAATTTTAACCCTATAAATTATTTTAGGGCATATAAATACACACTCAACTACAAAATTTTAAGGAATTATAAGGGTTGAATCTTTAGATATTCCAATTTCAAGTTAGAAACCCTACGTCTAATAACCATAGGCCTGTGCAAGGATGAGAGGCTATAAAAGGGATTAATTTGATTTATAAGACACTTAAATATATTACAAGTCTTGGATAAGGCTTTTACATCCTCTTTTTAACTTCTCCAACTATCATTTCTCATTCTTCAATCCTCAAATGTTTGTAACTTACACATTTACAAAATTTTGGGTGTATGCATTAGGATTATGAGACAATTTTATGAGATTCTGGAAATTTTATGGTTTTATGATATTTAAAATAGATAAACTCAAAAAATAATAACCATATACCATTTCCATAATGGACACAATACAATAACCTTCTCAAACAATCATCCACCATGCAAGCTTACTTGACTTTCTTGGCTTTATTACCACTAAGTTGCTTTTAATGGACTAGGTTAGTATCAATGAGGGTTTGAATTGAATATTACATGAATAAATGGTTTCCTAATATTTAAAAAGGATCACCATGATTAAACAGAGACACTAGGACACTTTCAACACTTTGAAACTCTTGAATGATCATCTAAATAAGTACCATGCTGCCTTTCTTCTTGACTATACCTAAAAGTAAAGTTCTCTAAATATTATCTTGATTACCTTTCCACTTGTGGAGGAGTGAAAAAATTTATCACAACAATATATATGTATAATAAAATATCATATAATTCAAAAAAATCTTCTAAATACATTCTCCAATTATTAATATTCTTCGATCTACACAGTCATACACAAAAATTCTCCTTTTTAGGAATGTACTATAGTAAAACTCATTTTCTTAAGAAAATACTTAATTAAATCCAATTATAAAATGAAATCAACAAAACATGATTGATTTCATATCATGAAACTCATGTAATTTCACAAAATCTATCTAAATCATTCTTTATTTCTTGATCTCAGCTTATTACAACATTCAAAACACATAATTTTAACTAAGGCAAAGTTTTGCATCAATTCTTGATATTTATTGACACTACACCTCTATAATATTAGAGTTTATCCTTATATATTACCTCTTCCACTACTCACTCTAATCTCTACATGCACTTATATCTTCTTTATTATACCAAACATGAAAATAACTCCCTACATTCTTGCCAACTCCACGTATAAAGGGTAATTATATGCAAAGTTTTCTTGATTTACATTATTATTTCATGTCATGCACATTAAAAAACCCTATTCACACCTTATAAGACATATATAGGACCTTAACCAACATTTACCATCCTTTTCATTTCCCAAAATACCACTCTAATCAAGTTTTCTAACTTAAATGTTCAAAATAAGCATTTTGGTAGGAAACTTTCAAAAAGACCAAAATCACTCAATTTCAAGACATATAATGACTCTAATACCACCATTAAGACCATATAATACCTTTCATACCATATCAAATCTAAAAATGATTAAAATGAACCGCTTAAGCATATTAACAACTTATGTCATCATAGGATGCTCTACATCAATGAAGTCCATTCTTATGTCCTCCCATAGCCTCTTTGTTATAGACAAAGGGTGACATACCTTAAATTATAAATTTTCCATTTTTACACATTGTAAAAATCCATATCCATCTAAATAATTTAGCACATGCACACTCATCAACGTCTAATAATTTTTTTGATTTAACTATAATAATGCTTTATCTACACCAACAAATCCATCTAGTCCTCCACTATGATTTTATCTCATCAAATTAACCCTCATTTAACCTTGAGGTATGGATAGATATTATACCTTGAATTAAAAAACATCGTGAATGAAACATTATAGACACATAATTCTTACCACTCATTATATTCATGCATTCTTTTTGTCCAATAGTCAAAAATCCAACTCCTCTTCATACAAATATTTTATTAATTAAAACCAAATGTCCTCGAATCTTATCTAAATAATCACAATAAATTTAATATCAAATTAATTTTTAACTTTATTTGACTTTCCAGACTTATGATTAGAAAAAAAGAATAACTTTGAATAAAGTCAACCCACTTCATGTATTTGTGAGTCATATTACTTGTGTTTATGAACTATAGTGTTTGTCAATGATCCATGTACACAAATCCTTGTGAAATAATTAATTCCTCCACCTATTTAGATCTTTCATAACATATGACTTACATATCCACATGTATAACAAGTACACATTAATCTTCTATCTCATCATTTACAAAATTAATTTTGATATTTAATTCTTATTTTTTGAAGTGATTGCTACATATTCATGAGTAGGATGTCCTCTTATTTTGATATATTATCCTATTCACCTTGATAACATTATTCTACATTTTGAGATTCTTTTTTTCCTCCTATAAAACTTCTATTATACCTTTAATGCACATTAATAGGATTCCTTTACTAAAATCAACTTGAACATTCCAAACTCATCATATTTGATAAATATGGGACTATATGTGATCTTCCTTATTTAATAAGAGGCGTTCCTTTATATTCCATGACTACTCACAATCTCAAAAAAAATACTTTATCATAATCTATGACTATCTCTAAAATATCCAGACAATCACATGGCAAGATAATATTTTATTTGATACCAATTTATGTATATGGGAATGTGGGGGGGGGGGGGATTGGATATATTACACCCCAAAATAAGCACATGTATAACTCAATGGACATAAAAAGTAGGATTTTACCTCAACAACATACTTATTTATTGATGCATTACAATTATTTCATTTCCCAGCCAAGCTTTCCTAATTAACTATGAAAAAGACATTACCTTTGAGTCTTACTGACTAGTTATAGTATGACTAAGGAATAAAAATGAAACATGTAAGACTTATTATAATATATATAGTTTGGAATTGGAACAAGCTGAAGTTTACTCTAACTTTATCCCTTTATATCTCCCTTACATCACCTTATAATTTCTATGTCCCTTCACATTTATAAAATTATTTTAAATGCAACATAATCAATGACCACGTTTATAGAATGGGTAGCTGAAATTTAGAGTGTAAATCCCACCCATTCTAAAAATAATCATTAAATAATTTTTAGAAGGCCATTATTCCATATTAGTTTAATTTATTGTTTCATAGAACTACATCGAGCCTTGATCCCATGTCATAGTGGCAACCTATTTCATAGGCACAAAATTGTAACATTTTTTGGTAGGAGAAAGAATCAAGTTAGAAAAGTGAATCAAGTAAAAAAGGTCTAGGATCGAAAATATTTGATTTTATAGGTGAATTTACAACTAATTAGAATCTCCTTAAAGGTTTATATCTTGAAATCAGAAGCAATGTATAGTAAGTCATTATTTTCATTGTGGATGACCTTCTTTAGTTTTTGGAGAAGGTGTTCTCATTATAAAATTAATTATTTATATGATGAGATGTATTTCAAGTCAATTAAAAAACATATTGACACATTCAAGTATGTATTTTTACTTCACTTTCAAATGTTAAAGATATTGAAGAATGGATTGGGTCTACTACTGATGGGTTATTTAATTTTCCACCTAGAGTCCATTAAAACCATTAGAGATTCACGTTTAGGATATTTGTATAGGAAATTCTAACTATAAAATGTAGGAAATGATGACCAAGCCAACATACACATCAATTTATTATTCTGTATAATTACATTGAGTCCTCATCCCTTATCAAAGTGAGTTTGTATGGCAACCAATTTCATGGGCACAAGCTTAAAACATTTTTTTGGTGAGGGAAAGAATCAATTCAAAAAGGTTTAAGATGGAAATTATTTAATTTGATATTGGAAATTTCAATTTATTTGAATCTCTTTTAGAAATGCCAAATTATGATAAGAAAACTTGAGAAATGGGATTCTCTGTATTGAATATGGAAGTTAAATAAAATTGTCTAGTAAGTCATAGTTTTCATTGTGGATAAGCTTCCATTAATTCTTGGAGATGGGTGGTCTCATTATAAAATTAATTATTTTATTCTAGGATGATATTTATTTCAATACAAATAATAAAAAAATATTTATGCATTCAAGTATCTCTTTATACTTCACTTGTAAATACTAAAGTTGTTGAAGAATGAATTAGGTATACCACTCATGTTGTTTCTTTAATTTTACACTTGAAGTCTATAAATACTATTAGAG
This sequence comes from Torreya grandis, assembly GCA_037957365.1. Classification (NCBI taxonomy): domain Eukaryota; kingdom Viridiplantae; phylum Streptophyta; class Pinopsida; order Cupressales; family Taxaceae; genus Torreya; species Torreya grandis. The sequence goes on from JARHVA010000326.1 coordinate 5,287,857, forward strand.
ATTCATATACAAGGTGTTTATATAGGAAACTCTAAATATGAATGTATGAAATTACCAAGCCAACATACTCATGAATGTATTGTTTGGAAAAACTACATCGGGTTGATCCCATGTTGTAGTGGATATGTATGGCATCTTATTTCATGGGTATGGGATTAAAGAATTTTTTGGTGGGGGAAAGAATAAAGTCATAAATATATAGGATATAAATTACTTTTTTTGACATGTGAAATTAAAATTGATTTGAATCTCCTTGAGAAAGGTCAAGTTATGATATTAAAAGATGAGAAATGGGAATCTATGTCTTGCATATGGAAGTAATGTAAATGTGTCTAGTAAGTCAACATTTTCATTATGGATGAGATTCATGTAACCATTAAATATGGTGATACCAAAATAAAATTAGTTGTTTATATAATGAGATGTAATTCAAATCAAATAAATAAACATATTGACACATTCATGTGTGTCTTTATACTTCACTTGAAAATGTTAAAGATATTGAATAATGGATTAGGTCTATTATTCATAGGGTCTTTAATTTTTAACCTAGATTCCATTAATACCATTCATTTTTCACATTAAGGGTGTTGATATAGGAAAATCTGAATCTTGAATGTAGGAAATGATTGAGCTAACATACACATCAATAATTGAACTTGTAAAGGGAAGAAACATGTAGATGGTGGATAAAGTTATCAATTCCATAATAATTTTAATGAAGAAGATTTATAACTTAATTTCATTTTAAAATTTAAATATATTACTTTGAGCCATTCACCATGCATTTTGTAATGGAACATGGTATGTATATGAAAGTCTTAGTTAACTAGAATATAATTGTTACATTAGCCATGCATTGTATAATGGAATAGAGTATCTACATGAAGATCTTGGTTTAATGGAATAGAAATATAATTAAATAAATACAAAAATGAGTTCATGTTTATAATTGTATTCAAAGTGGGGAAAGCATAATTCACTAAATATATGAATGAGATGAGGTTTCATGGAATGCAATGATTGTAGTATATAATTTTGTGTCATATTTTAAAGTAGCCATGAAGTTGTAGCAGATGATGTATGTAATATAATTCAATATGACTACTGACACATATTTTCACTACTATGAAGATAATGGATGGCATGTACTATTGAACATATTTATTTTTATCTCTAAACTTCAAATTCAAAATGAATTGAAGATACCTCTATAGGACAATTGACACATTTTACAAGTAGCCTTGTATCTGTAGTGGATGAGGGATGTGGATAAAATGGATGGAATGTAATGTTGAAATTATTTCTTGGTAGCTCTAAAATTAATATTAAAAATGAATTAAACCTATAATTATTTTAAAAGTGGGAAACTAACCATTCTAATTTAAAATATTTAGAGTGGGTAGTAAGTATTGAACAATTTGAAAAAAATATATGAATGATATGTGGTCTCATGGAATGCAATGATAGCATAAGATTTTTTAGTGTCATATTTTCACTTATTTTCACTATGAAAAAAATGCATGCCAAAAATTATTATTTAAATTCTTTCCTAAAATTCAATGATTATAAGATATATTTTTGTGTATTTTTGCAAGCATCCAATAAGTTATAGTGAATGAGGGATGTAAGATACTTCAATATAATGCAAAAACAAGTATGGATGAGATGCAGTCTCATGGAATGTAATGATTGTAGGATATGATTTTTTTTACTATTTTGAGAGTTTAGTGGATAAGGCATGTAAATGGGCAGCTCTAAGATTTAACATAACTTATTTATAGTGGGTGGCCATCCACACTAAAATGTGGATGATTATAGGATATCATTTAGTATTATTTTTGCACTCTAATTAACTTTGCAAATTGGATTCATTTTGAATGTGAATCTTAAGTCTACCAAAAAATAAATTCAATAATTCATGTGAACCATTGCATATATAGTGAAAATAAGTGTCAATATATTTATAGAAGGTATCCACACACTCTAAATGTGAACCATTGTAGGTATAGAAAAAATAAGTTTCAATTGTAATGGATAATGGATGTAAATAATTAAATAAGATGATTAAAAAATATTTGTACTATGTCTATAATGGTTCAAATTTAGATTGGGTAGTTGTAGACACCCCATTCTGGCCATAACTAATTTTGACCAGACTTCAGATTGATTTCTACCAAACATTGCAAATTAAGCCTAGGAATAATTGAACATCACAATTTAATCTACACACAATTCATTAATACTCATAATCATGTTTATGCATCCATATTTGGGTTATTATCCCACATGCAATAATAACTTCTCATAGATTCATCCCCAGTCACCTTACAACTTAGTAACTAGCACTTTGGCCTATGGACCCATTAAGTGGGGAACTTGAACAATTCTTAAAAGAGCTAAAATTAATAAATTAAATAAAATAGATTATATACTTAGATAAATCATCCATTTATAGTTAATGAGTATCTAAAAATGAAAATTAAAAAATTAAAAATATCGAGCCTCTTCATCATTGCCTTTATGAGTTGTCAAGCTCTCATAAATATCTAAAAATATATAATTTGAGATCCATGCCTATTAATTGAAAATAATAATTACATGTACCCTCCTTAACTCACCTAGGGTTAGTTTTAACTCATTCCATGTTTAAAATCTAAGCTAACTCAACTTGGGTAAGATTTAACTTTGGAGGCTATAAATACAAGGCCGTACCTATTGATCAACATGATTTTTTAGTGTAATGTTACTATGCCAAAATACCTCCAAGAAGCTCTTTTGGTGTAAAGTTATTATATAAAATAGATGTAAGAATATTCATAGTAGTGTTATCATGCCAAAGTCATAAGCCAAGCTAAGCCAACCAACCAAACCAAGTGCCAAGGAAAGGTGGAGCAAATGAAGCATCATTGTTAAGGATTTATTGACTACATAGCCAAGCAAGCCACTTCAACAAGACATTTTAGTGATACAAGGAAGGTAAAAAGATGATTTTTTTTGTTTTCTAGTTGTGTTTTCATTGTATTCTATTTACCTATGTTCTCCCTAGTGTCTAGGCTAGAGGTGTTAGTGTTTAGTGTGTTAGTTTTGATTTGGTTTTATTGATTAACACTATACTAATATCCCATTTATTGTATTATTTTTTCACATGATGGCATGACCAGTGGGATCTGCACCCCACAAAGTTGTTCCCAAGGCATTTTAGGACCTCTTCCTAACAATTTTCATGTTAAAATCCTAACTTGTTGGCAAAAAAGGTTGAAAGTTAAAGCTCACAAATTTTCTATAAGAAATTGTATTTTTGCTCTATGTAGTTACCATTTTGATCTTTGTAATCATGATATTGAACTATGGAGTAGTGATATTTATTTGAGGAGTCATGATATTGTAGTTACATTTTTTCCTTGATAAGTAACAATTTTTCTTTGATAAGTCATGGTATTGCCTGATAAGTTGCATTTTTGTCTTTAAAATCATGATTTTGTCTTAAAATATGTGATATCACTTTGAAAGTCATGATATTTCTTTGAAATTCATAATTTTGCCTTTGTAATCTATGATATTATACTGTAGAGTCACAATTTTGCTTTAACCCTTTATTTTGTAGGAAATCATGGTTTTGCATTGTAGACTTGAAATTTTGCATTGTTTAATTGCATTTTTTCATTGTAGAGTCATGGTTTTGCATTAACACTTTGTTTTTGCAAGAAGTTATGATTTATTATGAACTAGTTATGATTTTGAAGGAAAAATTGCAATATTGCTTTGTGTATTTGTGGTATTGCACTGTGTGAAAAACATTTGAAACCCGAGAGCTAAATTTCAAAAGTCATTTGCTCACTTGATTTTAGATTCTAAGCAAAAAGACCCCTTAACATATTTTGCAGGACCCAAAGACCAAAGAAAGACATTTTTAACACTCTAAGATTCAAACTCACATTTATGTTTAGTGTTCAAAAATCATTTACTTAACTTATTCTTGTTTTTCAAAGTTCTCAAACAAATACAAAGGGGATAAACTTCGTGTCATATTTCACTTGGTGATCTAAAAATGAACTCACACTCTAGTAAAATGCTCATAAGAGTTTTTATTTATGTGATTATTATTGTGTGTTTGTTTTGCAAGATGAGTATAGTGTGTATGTTCCCCCTCTATCCCCTTTAGGGAACTTGGGTGATAAAAAATGCTTCACTTTTTTCCTTTTTCACTTTCTCCAAAAGTGTGGAAGGAAAGTCGCTAAGGCCCTCCCCAAAATCTGAGTGATTCCAAAAAAAACCTAAAGTCCTACTCAATTTTTATTTTCATGCATTTTAATTTGTGGGTGGGAGTTCATCACCTCCCAATAAGTTCCCTAGGGAAGCATTAACCCAAAAATTCATCTTCCAACATCATTTAAACCCCATTCCATAGTAGGGTTATACAAATTGAGGTTAAATTATTGGGGTGCTTGTTTGAGTGGTTAAATAAGCTCTATTAGTAAGAGACTACCTTAGAACATAGATTTAACTCAGAGATTACACTACACGGAGCATTTGATATATGTAGTGGTTGTGAAAAGGAAAAGACCTTTTCAAAACAAGTGAGTTAATGTGTATCCAAATAACATGTTGTGCCCTAGTGTTAACTACACACATGAGACCATTATAATGTACAAAAAATGATAGTTTTTAGACAACCCCACTTACCACAGATATACAGTAAATGCAGGATGAATAGCCCAAAGTTCCATGTCATCATATGAAATTTTGAGAGAAGAGGGGGCCTAAAAACCCTAATTTTCATGCACATTTTAAAGTTTTATATTAACAACATAATTTCCTCTCAAGAGTAATTATATATATGGAAACTGATGGTACAAAGCTACCTTGTTAGTTTTTAGGATTAAGATGAACACTTAGGTGTTTTTGTTGTTTTTCTTTTTTACTTACATTGTCTTGAGTCAAAACTATTTGTTTGTCATATCACATTTTAAAAAAGTCATGTTTACACATCACTCTTTTTGAAGAAGCATTATGCCATCCATTTGACACCACAATTTTCCTTAGTCATTTGTCAAACTCGTGTCTATGTGTATTTTGTTTGAAAGGAGTGTCATTATGCTGCTCATTTCATTCCAAGTATTATTCCTTAAAGTTTTTGAATTGAACCATTTATAATACATTTAGATCAAAATAGCACTGTTACACTACTCACATTATTTCAAAGACTTGTTTCCTTGTATCTAATTATAATTTTGAAACCATGTATGCCTTCTTGGTCAATGCCTAGCATCATTATGCCATCCATTTTGGTTTCGCTTATTGTTTATTTAAGTGCCAAGCATTCTATATCAATTTCAAAATTGGTCTTGACAAGTTTAGATTAAAACATTGGTTGGTTTATGCCAATGCCTCATGTAATATTGGCGTAGACATTTATCTCTCACTTTTGGGTTGTGCAACTTAGACTAATTCCTTGTTCAATTTTAAGACTATTTTTGGGCTTAGGTTTGGGAAGTGGTCTATATTCCATGTGCCTAAATTCCAATGTATTTTTATAAAGGTTAATATTTTATTTGAATCTAAATTCCTAGTTTGATTTTGAGTGTTTCAAATTTGTTAGATTAATTATCTTGCCTTTTAGACCTAGTTTGTGCCAAGTCTAGCTTTCATGTCATGTTTCTAAAAGACCTAGTAATTCACTTTTGTTTTAGACCTATTTTTTTTTCAAAGTATAGATTTTATGTCATGTTTCCAAAATACCAAAAATTCCCTTTTGTTTTAGACCTAGTTTTGTTTTAAAGTCTAGTTTTTATGTCATCTTTCCAAAAGACCTAACAATTCCCTTTTATTTTAGACTTAGTTTTATTTCAAAGTCTAAATTTTTTGTCGTGTTTCCAAAAGTCCTAGAATTTTACCTTTTATCTTAGACCTAGTTGTTTTGAGTCTAGATTTGTGCCTTGTTCCCAAAGACCTAGCAACCTTTTTCATTTTTAAAACCTAGATTATAATGGTTTGAAACACTTTTACCAAGTTTGGCATTCCAATTTTATCCATTCACCTTATGACTTGTATAATACATTTGACATTAGACCTTTTTGATTGAGTTTATCATTGATGATTTTGGAGAACAACTCTATTCTTATACCCATTCCTAGACCAATGTCTCTTTCAAACCTAGACTTAGACCAAGAACACCCTCTTTGGGCTAATTACCAAACCTATCCATGTTGATTATCATATGTCATGATCACCCTTATTTGGGTCAATTAACATACCAAGTTCACCATTTTAATGATAATGGTACCTGATCCCATACCTATACCATTAATCCTACTTTAGTCTATGTAAATAACCAAGATCCACAACATCCAAGGATTACCATACCAAGACCTCATCCTTTGGCCTACACTAACAACCAAGCTTCACAATGCCCTTTCATTACCATTCTAAAACCTCATCCTTTAGCCTACACTAGTAACCAATGTATGCAACATCCTTTAATTACCATTCTAGGCCCTTGTAATTTGGCTTGTGATATCAACCAAGCTTCATAATGTCCTTTCATTACCATTCTAGGTCCTCATCCTTTGGCTTGTGATAGCAACCAAGCCTCACAATGTCCTTTCATTACCATTCCAAGCCCTTGTCCTTTGGATTGTGATAAAAACCAAGCTTTGAAATGTCATTTCATTACCATTCCATGCACTCATCCTTTGGCTTGTGTTAACAACCAAGCTTTGTAATGCCCTTCCATTACCATTCCAGGCCCTTTCAAATATGGTAGCTCATTACCCCAACAAGGTCATAAAATTGTGACTAGATAAAGCACATTTACCATACTAAAGCCATATCCAACATTTTTTGAGCCCATATTTGATGAGTTTATTTACAAAGGGATCATTATCTAACCACTGATCATCCTTTATCTATTGCAAACCATCCCCCACTTTAAAAAATCCATGCCGATCATCAATCCACAATAGAGCCAATCGTTACCCCTTTAAGAGCTATCATTCAAAGACCAAAAAATGTCTAAATTTGATATTTTTAAACCAATTATAATCCAAGGCCAAGATAACCAAACAATTCATGATGTTTTTGTTGCACCACCCATTTGTGACAAGTCAACCTGTGATGAATCACCTTTTGATCCTTTATGTATTATCGAGGAGTCTCATTTTGATGAGCTAGTCTTCATTGAGTCATGTCTTCATGATTATAACCACCTTTGGGGAAATAATTATCTAGACCATTGTCCCATTTTTAAAAATCCTCCCTTTGACAAGCTAGTCCTTATGGAGTTATCTCTTGATCTTTTCCCCCTCATTGAGGATTCATACTTTGACAAGCCAGTCTCTATGGATTCCTTGTTATTTGAGTGTATTTTTGAAGAGTCCATTATGACATCATAGGATGTTAATTTTTCAATACCAAATATTTAATAGGACATCACATAGTAGCATCCATAATTGAATAAGAATTAGAATTAGATTTAGGTTTAATTTTTGAATCGATATTAGATTTAACATCAGAAGCAGAATCAACATCAGTCTCAACATTGGATTTAGAGTCCCTTGAGTCAAACTAAAATTTTAAAATTAGAATATATTAATTTTTGTTAAAAAATTGGTCACACATGCCTCACAAATAAATTTGAATACATTTGTGATCCTTCTATAGTTTTTGAGGATGATTACTTCAGCATAGACATAAGTTCTCATAGTATCTTCTACGATGATTATGTTGCCTCTTACAATTACATTACCATTCCACATGCCATTACCACCACCAAATATATCCATTATATTAAAATTCCACCTCCCACAAGTGTTTATTGGGACCGATGGAATCACACCTTGTTAAGCTGCATCCATGGCGACATATTAGTTGTAGAATATCAAGGGGACCAAGACCACATTCATTTAGAAGAAGAAAAATCTTCTAGTGAAACCTTTTTAGAAGTGATAGGGGATAATAAAGCTCCAAACTCAACATATTATAGTGAAACCTTTTTAGATGTGTTAGAATATAATCAAATTCAAAAGTTAATGTTCCTTAGTGAAACCTTTTCAAAGGTGCTATGAGAAAATCAAGGCAACTTTATTGGTGAAAACCCCTTTGAGGCACTAATAGTTGAGGCTACTTGATGAAGACATTATCAAATATAACATCAATAAAGCTTCCATTATACAACATAATTATATGGAAGCTACTCTCAGGCCCAAATAAAAAAAATATGGTGGTCCTATCAAGAGAATATTCAAAATTATTTGGCCCCACCATAACCAAAATTGTGTGTGCCTAAAAATCCCAATTGTCATTTATTTCCCAACCATTATAAATATCATTAAAATCCATTTATTCATTATAAACCTATATTATAATGCCAAATTAGGTGTATCATCCAATATTTATCCCTATTTACCACCTTGGTCATACTTTCCTTTATAGAAGATACAAAGACATCTTGTCTCGATGTTTGAAGGAAACATAATCAATAACCAATGAAGATCACAACAACATTATTAGAGTCCAAATCAGAAATAGGTTCTTAACATAATAGTTATTTAGAAGAGGTGTGGGTTAGCAACTTACATGATTAACTATTCTAGTTGTATCATATGTTGATCAAGTTGTGCATCTCCACATGAGCAAGAATAACATAACCATATCTTTGTCTTGCCATTTGACTTATCATTGTTTCATACCCTGCCATTTACCTTACCTTGTCATTTGGGGGTAACCCTATTACCATTATATCCATTTGTCATAACTTCCCCATCCTTGTACCATGCCATATTGTGTACCATTCTACCATACCTTCATTATTGACCAAAGTTGTTTTTAACCTCCCTACCCACCCCTTTGACTTTGGTTCTACTCCGTTGGTTCTTAGAGCACCTTCACTGAGGGGATTTAGACCAAGTTTTAGTAGTTGATTTAGTATTCTAGATAAATGTAACATCTTGGATGAATATGACAATGGTTAGGTAGTTGCATCTTTCCTTTGTTATTTCATTTCATCATGAGTGCTACTGATTATAATCACCTTTAGGCAAATAAATATCCCACTCAATGCTACTAATTATAACTACATTTGGGAAAATTAGTATCATTGAATCATGTCATTATTTCCTAATTATAATCAATTATGGGAAAATTAGGAAAAACACCTTTACAATGTCATTTCTGCATAACCTCACCATTCCTATGCTATACTATGCCATTTGCCTAAATTCACAAACTTGCTCCTACCTAGTTGAATCCTCTACTATAAGGTAGAACTATAGTGACTTGAGGTCCCATTGCTACTATGTAGGTAACACTCAATTTACATTGAGGTTAGCTCATTCACCCCCTTTTATAATGTTCTTGTCATTTTGTTAGAGTCCTAAGCCAATGCTCTCACCATTTTGTGAGCAATATCTTGTCAATCTCTAATGAGTTAAGATACCCCAAAAATCCCAAAAACATTTAAAAATCCTAAAAATTAGAAAATCAACTTACATCTCTTAGAGAGATATATAGCCTCAAAATCCAAAAACATTTGTCTTGTTTAAAACCTAGTCAGTCATCCTTGATCCGTCTTATTGGGTCAAATCAATTAGGGGTGTGACCTTTACTTTGCATAAAACCTTACTTGGGGGAGCCACATGTTTATCATTCCATTGAGAATTCACATGTAGATGTTGACTTGGTTGATGAAATGATGCTTTCTGTTTCTTTTACTTACAATATTTTTATGTGTTTCTTTGCTTAGTTGTTTGTTTGTTTGTCTACCTATTTGTTTGATTTAATTTTTTTTCTTTGACTTAGTCTATATGCATTCATGAGGTGATTCCTTTCACATTAATCTTGAGTCTATCCATATTCATACATCAACATTGTCATCATGGTTTTTTATCATTGGTGCATTGTTTTCAATTGTTTATTGGATTAGGAGTTAGTCCTTATGCACATTAAGACTAGGTCATCATGGTGTTTTATATTATGATGTATATGTGATAAAAAAAAAATCATCTTGGAAAATATTATAAGAAATGGTGATACATAAACTTCTCTTGGATCACCTCAGCAAATCCTCCCACCCTCTTTGATCAAATCAATCCATTAGCCATTCTGGTTGTATCAATACAAATAAGGATGAACATATCCACATTGGAAGGTAAAACCATATAGTTCACATTGATAATAATTATTATTCTATCCCTCATTCCATTTTCTCCCAATTTTAGGTGAACTACATTTTCTTGAGGTCTATTTAGATTATGTAGGTAGTGCTTGGATACATGATGTATCTCAGGTCAACTTGACCACCATTATTCTTCTAATCATGTCTTTCATCGCCTTGTGCATCCTCGTATACCTATTTATTTATGACTTCTTCCATAATTAGACCATCACATCTATGGTGGCACATGATAATATTTAATATATATGATAGGTTATATCCTTGAGTTATACTTGCCAATTTACCCTACTACAACACAACCAAAAACCATTATTCAATCTAGGTCATATTAATGATTATAACCGCTTGTAGATAAATCATTATTTTGACTCACCTACCCAACTAAGGCATGTTTTAATTGGGATAATGATTATAACCACCTTTGTTCAAATCATTATATTTATCTACCCAATTGGGGCATGTTTTCATTTTGCTAATGGTTATAATCACCTTTGGACAAATCATTATCTTTTTACCTCACCATGCCGATGATTATAAACACCTTTGGGAAAATCATCCTTTTATCTACCCAACTGGGGTATCTTTCTATGCCACTAATTATAACAGTCTTTTCCACCCCCTTTCCTTTTGGTCTCATCATTTCCTTCTTTCTAGAGACTGATAACTAACCTTCTTTGCCACCCACTCCATCAAGTGGGCATCCAAGGCTCATCTATCATCATCTAGGGCATTAAGAATTAAATAACTTATTATTATTTAAGAAGATGTTATTGTGCCATTATATTGAAACACCTTCCCAAATAAGGGCAAACTATAGACACCCCATTTTAGCCACAACTGGCTTCCAACTAGACTTCAGACTGATTTCTACCAAACATTGCAAATTAAGTCTAAGAATCACTAAACATCCTAATTTCATATACACATCATTCATTAATTATCATAATCATGTTGAGGCATACCTATTTGAGGTATTAGCTTGTACACAATAATAACCTCTCATGAATTCATCCCATTCACTTTATGACCTAATAACTATTAGTTTGGCGTATGGACCCATTAAGTGGGGCACTTGAACAATTATTAAAAGAGATAAAATGCTAATCAAAATGAATCAAATAATTAAGCTAGATTAAATTCTTTCTAAATCATTTATTTGTAATTAATAAATATCTAAAATTCAAAAATTGAAAATATTAAGCCTCTTCATCATGGCCTTTATGAGTTGTCAAGCTCTCACAAATATATAATTTGAGAGTCATGCCTATTAATTGAAAATCATAATTACATGTACCCTCCTTAACTCAATTGGAGATAAATTTAACTCACCTAGGGTTAGTTTGAACTCATTCCATGTTTAAATTCTAAGCTAAACTCAACTTGGGTAAGATTTAACCTTAGAGGCTATAAATACAAGGCCCTATCCTATTGATCAACAAGATTTTTTAGTGCAATGTAATTATACAAATATACCTCCAAAAAACTCTTTTGGTGTAAATTTATTATGCTTAAATATATGCAATAAGATTCATATTAGTGTTACCATGCCAAATTCATAAGCCAAGCTAAGCCAGCCAGCTAAACCAAAGTGCCAAGGAAAGGTAAAGCAAATGGTGCTTCATTGGTAAAGATTTGTTGAGTACATAGTTGAGAAAACCACTTTAACAAGCCATTTTGGAGCTACAAGGAAGGTAAAAGGATGATTTTTTTGTTTTTTAGTTGTATTTTCATTATATTCTTGTTATCTATGCTCTCTCTAGTGTCAATGCCATGAAGATTTAATGGTGTGATCAAGGGTTAAAGAGTTAGAGGATCTTAGGATTAAACACAATGGTGCCAAGTGTCATAATCATGGTGAACAGTGTGATCAATGATATGTGTTTGACCTTAGTGATAAAGATCAATGGCATGTATGGAGTCATGCAAATAAGATAAATTATGTGTAGGTCAAGGAGCTCAGATAAAATGCAAAGCCACCATATGGTGAAAGTGCAGAAGTAGATGGATCTAACAATAAGATCTTGAGAAGGGATGCATAGTTGAGAAATAACACAGTTCTAGAAACCTAGATCAAGATTAATAGATGATATCAAAATTCAAATCCTTGAGACTTTAAATAGAGATAAAATACAGTTGATGTAAAACTAGAGTAAATATTTCAAGGGGGTGACATGAAGGAAGACACGTTAGCTTTGAAAGGTTTATCACCAAAACCAGTAGCATAATTATGACCCTTCTCTCCATTTTTACATGCCAAAAATGAACTAGTAATAAATAATCAATACCAAAACAAGATCATAACAAATTTATTCAATTTTTATAACTATATCAACATTAGAATTCATCTTGAAAATGACTTGATCCTATTATTGTAACCATAAGGAGAATCAATGTAGGCCAAAAATAAATTGAAAGGGATTTATACAAATGTTGTATCCACCTTCCACAAGTAATCTTAGGCATTATGATCCTTCCAAAAGTTATCTTAAGAATTATGATATTTTCTAAGTAAATCAATGTTGGATTATTAAAAATCTTGGTCATTATACTCCTTTCTCCATCCTTATATACATGATCCCCATCTCTCTCATCTTATTTTATATAAATATAGGATTCTAAGCCTTGAAAATGATCCCTCTCTTTTGCACGACTAAACTTTACCAATATTTGTACTATAACACCTATTTGATGCAATAGAAGATTGAATTCCTCCATTTACAAGCTGAATTAAAGTGTGTTTCATGAATTCATTGATGTGGTTAATTGAATATATTCATTTGATGCATCCTATAGTGTGTCTTGTGCAAGGATAAAAATATTTGGTGCATCACCCTCCTTTTATATGCTTTCATATATTATTGTTAATCCCTCTCCCCTTTTCCTAGTAAGAAGCTAGTTTAAGTTTAGTATAGGTGATAGACCCAAAAGGAAGTTGGCCTTATCTAGAGGTCTGACCCAAGATTAGGTGACCCATAATCTAGGGTAATTCCTATGCTGGACTAAGTTTGAGTAAGAGGACCTGAACCATCCCCTTCTTAGCTAGGGTGAAACCTAAGATGCTAACAAGACCTAGCAACATTTCATTTTCCTAGATTAAGAATTGTTTGGAATACTTTGAACCTAGATTTTGGCATTCCAATTTTAGTTCATCCACTTGACCTTTTTGAGTGAGACATTAAACATTAGACATTAGTTTGTTTTGTACCAAGTTTTAGCATAAACTTTTTTTGGAGATATAATTCCATCCCTTTGACCAAGTTAGATCGAGTTAGAACTATTTGTATTTTTAGACATTATTTTTTAAAGTTTATATAAATCTAATCCCTTTTGTCACTAAATATTTACCATTGATTTGAACATGTCTCACTATACTTGTAGTGGCGTCATATGCAATCTAAGGTATAGTAATGTGGCACAAGAAGAATTTTTTCAAGACCCATATAAAGACAATGTTATTTTTGAGATGGATCCTTATCCACCTTACAAAACTCAATCAGTGGAACAAATCCAAGACCCTTTTCCCATTATTTTGTCAACATGCTTTCATAATCGAATTAAGACCAAGAACTAATGACACAATACCTAGTTAGTGTACCTTTAGTTATAGAACAAGTCCAACAACAATTATCCTATATTATAATGCCATCATCATATGACCCTTTGATTAATCATCACTTTATTTTAAACAAGTATAAGGTCTTAATCAGAGTTGCAAAGGTAGAGGCTAAGTTTTTGATAGACTTCCCCTACAAAATTTTTCCAAGTTTAGTAAGAGTGCCCTACAACGTGCCGTATAATAAAAAAATTAAACATGCCTCTTATAGAAATACTCAATATTTAGTGCCAATGTCTTATCAGGACCCTCATATGCTTGTCATAAGAAAAATCCTCATGGAGGACCACTTCATATAGATACATACAACATATAGAATCTATTTTAACTTAGCATGCAACTTTAATAACATGACCATGTCAAATGATCCTCTTATTGATTTAGCTCATTTAAAAAGAGTCTTAATCAAATTGACAGGCTAAGAAAATTAGGGTATAGACCCATTTATGTGAAGCACTTTAGTTGGAGACATGTTCAATACCCCAACTATTGAAGAAGTTTCTTATGATTCTATGCAGAATAGTAAGCCAAACATAGTGAACAATGCATAAGTGACATCCAATCTAGACCAAAGTGGTGTAAATGCACAAACAACCAGTCCAAAAAAAATGTGCCTTTATTTAATAACATGAGTGGTTTTAAAACATAGGGGACATGAACTTCTACCTCCCAACCATAAATAACTACCTCTAATCCTCAACCAACTTCTTCTAGCATGTAAATTTAAGGATTAAGTAGTCAAAAAATGATTAGTGTTGTGCCTCAAAAAGATATGATGAATATTACCCCACTAGAATAGGTGATGACTAATATTCCACAAAAATAAGCACAATCCATCATACCCATGCAACAAAGGCAAAACATTCTACTACCTCAACAGGGGGCAACCAATGTTTCACCTCACTAGATAGTGATGAACATACCTCTTTATTTATAGGCCAACATACTAATATAATCATAAAATATGTATAATCAATAACATAAGAGTATAATCAACATGCATCTACTTCCCAACAAGGATTTGCATAACCAAGAGGTTGTAATGTTCTACATATACTGATTAGGAAATAATTGCCTTTTATTCCTAATGTGCTACTAACTCAATGATAGGGCCTTGGTTCACATGTTCCCCTTAATCAACAAGGTTTGACTAGTCACCACCAAGTCCCCAATCAACCTAAAAGGCACAATATATTACCCCTAGCCATATCCTTCCATCTTAGCCACAATTCCCCCAAAACTATGACCATATTCCAAAGCCTAACTAGAATATCATAAAAAAACACGTGAAATTTCAAAAATCACATCCTAGTCCATGAATGGATATTCCTAATCAATTCCCTATCCAAAATAATAATCCATAACAAACCATGACTCCACTATACCTTGATTAAAGTAATCCACTTTTGACCACCTAGCCTTCACCTCAAAACAATGTTCCCTTCGGTTTCCTAGTTCAAGAACTGCAATAAATGAAGAATGTAATTGTCTTCATCCAAGATGGAAAGAAAACCAAAATGTTTAAGTTAGATGATGTTTGTTCCTACCCATTCAACATGGAACATTTGTAAATACCATTTGCTCTAGGTTACAAACCACCAAAATTTGACAAATACAAAGGGAAAGGAGACCCCAAGGCCCACTTAACCAAATTTTTTGTTTCGTACCAACTAGTGGCCTACAGTACCTACTACTATTATTTCTAAGGATTTTAGCAAGATAAGATATTGAGTGGTTTTTAAAATTTCCTAAGAGTTTAATTTTTGATTTTGATGATCTTTCAGATAAGTTGGTGCACCACTTTTCCTACAATCTCAAGCATGTGATTTCTTGGTATATTTGATGTAAGATAAATAGAAGGCCAATGAAATATTTGTAAGTTATCTATATTGATGGAGATCACTTGATAGCAAATTCACCCATAATTTACCAGACAAACAATTAGCCGTTATGTTTATAAGAATTTGCATAGTGAGATATCTTACCACCTAGAAATGCAGTATGCACACACTTTCAAAGAAATCATTGATAAATATTTATTGATCAAAAGATCCCTTATTAACAAATGGATCATAAATATTACCTCATCAAATTAGAATAAAACTAAAAACCAAGGAAATGGCCAAAACCAAAATTAGAATTGAGTCTAAATGCAAACATCTCAACCATCATCGACCAATAATTATGAAAAGTCCAATCAATTTAATCATAAAAAGAATGTTGTTGTAAATGGAGTAACTAAGTCATGACATGTCCAAATAGTGAAAACACCATCTACTCAGCCTATATCACATATGCAAATTATTCCTAACTAATAACCTTTTTAGTAAACATAGCAAGTGCAGTAACCTAGACCAACACAATAAATGCAACAACCTTTACCTTTGTAAACCCCTCCTCCAAGGAGAACTGTGCCTACTCACCAATTTTTTAGTGACCTTAGAGAACCCATTGAATTCATGTTTTGAAAGCTTGCTACCACTAATCTGATTAGCTAGCCTATTCTAAAACACTATCTTGAGGGCATTCCTTATCTATATTGGTACCGACAAAATGAATTCTATGAGTACCATCAGGTTAATGGAAATAATTTGAATTAGTGTGAAAATTAAATATTTGATTGAGAATATGTTAGAAAATGGAGAAATAACATTAGATAATGAAGTTTCCTTATATAACTAAAATCTAGAAATTTATCAAAACCCCTTTTCACAACATAATAACCAATAATGGTAGCAACAAAGGCTAGAACAATATCAATAATGGTATCAATAGTCAAGATAGAACCAATAAAACCAATATTAGAACCAACATTATCAATTGAATGGGTGGAACCAAGGCCAACATGATGCTAATAACTAGCATACCTATCGTATAGTTCCACATGACTATAACAAGATTGTAGGCCATATTATTGGAGGTTGTATTTCCACCATTTCCATCAATCCAAGACCAAATACCAATCAAACAAGACCTTGATAATTAATTCAATGAACCAACCCATGTGGGTGATCCTTCCTTGACATGGGACCACATACAGGCATACCAGTAAGTAGGGATTACTAATTCTAAACCTCATATCAATAACTCATCCTTGCCCTATGACCATGAACAAGTACACCAACAACCAATACTTATCATATATGGTCCCCCACCACCATCATTTACTAGCATCAATGGTCTTTTATCTAATCCCAATTGTGTAATCATAACTCAGCAAAATAAAGAACGTCTAAGCCCACAGGCAATGCCTAGAACACACTTCAAAGAAGTAGCAAAAACAGGTTTTAAATGGACCTGAAACCATTAGAGACACATCCAGTCAAAACCCAGATACAAAAATCTGGTAGCACAACATACAAAAGATAACAAAAGGGGAACAAAGATCAGTACCAGTTTCTAAACCAACAAGAAGGACCAGATTATTCATCCAGTTCCAGTATCAAGTTCATGGCTTCTTTTCCTTTCAAAACATTTTCCTGAGTGGTAGCCTCCAGCAATGCTCCTTTTTGTGTATCTTTCTTTCTGGAGCTTTGCCTTGTCCTTTTGTTGGGACCCTCTAGTGCTTTGGTCTCCTCATTGGCCCGTTTACCTATATTGATAGCAGCTGCACAAATGTTGGACATTACTTCCTCCATTTTCTTTTTGTTGTCCTTTATTAGTTCCCAGAGGTTGTTTTCATAAGCTTTGAGCTTGACAGGGATCTCGCTTAACTGATTTTCCATGTTGTTTAATTTCTTCCAAGCAGCTTTCAGAGAATCTTCCAAGGTTTCCACTTTTCTCTTGAGATCAATGATCTCCCTACACAACCAGGAATCAAATTGGGAAGAAGACTCAGCTTTACAGTTAACCCAGGTCATAGGAGTGTGTGTTTCATCTTTCTGATTCTTCCCTCTCCAATCCTCAGACTTTTTATTAGGGCTATTCCTCTCTTCTTCAAAGATGTCTTCTTGACTCTTTTGTTCCCACTCATTGATTCCAGTTTGAATTTCCATATCCATATTTTGAATATCATCCTGGACAGAAATTTCCTTTTCATTCTTAGAAGTTGGGTCCTCAACAGGATCTTCCTGGACAAATTCATCCTCTGACGCTTTCTGGTTTTCCTCCATCTCTTCTGTTCTGATAGCAGAATCTTCTTCTGTATTGACATTATCTTTTTCAATTTCCACAGATCCTTCTTCATCATTACTAGAGTTGGTGTCCCAGCTCTCAGTTCCTTCTTCCTCCTCCGGTTTTTCCTCCTCGGGTTCTTCAATTCTCTCCCGACCCCTTTCTTCTTCTACAGTCTGTTTATTAGGACTAGGGGTCTTAATTTTGCCTCTCCTGCTTACATTTTCATTCTTTTTGTTTCCTGTCAACTTATTTTTCCCCTATTTGGGATACATAACCAGTGCCCTGTTCTTGCAATAGCCTTCAATAAGCAGAATAAGGCCTTCGTGGAGAATAGGGCACAAATCCTTTTTCCTATGAGCATGTAGGCTTTGGATCAGGGAGTAACGAAGATAGAAAGGAAAAGACAAGCTAACCTTATGCCTGAAGTGGTTGAGGAAGACAAAATGGAACTTATGCACTCATTTGCTTCTTCCGTCCAGGATGAAGTACTCCCTTATACAGCTTAGGACGTCCCTCCATATCCCTTTAATCTGGTCCAGCTCGTAGAAATCCCCATTTTTGACTAGCTTCTGCTCCTCCTCATCCATTTTGGGGAACTTACAAAAGGCCTCGTTCGAGATGCTGGTCTGCTTGGAAAATTTGAGTCCATCCATTGGCACTCCTGTTACCTCAGCAAGAAAATCCTCTATTAAGTTTACAGTTATTCCATGCAAGGTGACCCTGTCATCAGACCAATTTTTGAAAAAGGCCATCGTGATATGCGGTTTAGAGCCGTGGAGTCTTTCCATGTAGGTCGCCACTTTTCCTTTCTGCAGAATTCTCCAGACTTGATGTTTCTCTCTCCATTCTGCACAGCTCTTGGGCTCCTATTTACGGGGTTCTCCCTTTCTTTCACGCGCCATACTCATTTTCTTTGAAACCCAATTACTGTGGATATTACCCTGGGTCCTCCTGCTGTCAAATTGATTGGGACATCGACTTAGTTTGTGGCTTTTCAGGAACTGCTTCTCCCTCTTGAGGACCTTACTCTTTAATAATTGAGTTCCTATCCCCGTGCTGCCACTCCTCCTACTCATTATGTTTTTATTACACTCCACTCTTACCTTCTTTAACATGTGTGGCATCGAGTAGAATGATTTCCCTTAAGCCCACATTCCTTTTTAAGGTTTTGTCCCACCTCACTTTTTGACCTTCCCGAACAGCACAGTTTGCAAGCCAATCTGCAACACCATTGGCTTCACGATAGGTGTGGGTGATTTTTATTTCTTCAAATTTCTTCAAAAGAGTTTTCATCTCCTTTACCTTATCCTCTATGGTCCAAGATGATGTATTCTTATTATTAAGGATATTTATAACATTTAAAGAGTCCCCTTCAAGCCACAATTTGGAATATCCCAAATCCACAGCTAGTTTAAGGGTCTGGAGGGTAGCAGTAGCTTCGACAATATGGCAGTTAGATATACCAATGGGAATTGCGATAGCATCAATAACCATACCCACATGGTTTCTCAGAACACCACCACAACCAGCATTCCCCGATTTCCCTTTTGCTACACCATCGAAGTTACCTTTAATCCAACCTTGAGGTGGACTAATCCAAGTTACACCTGATCTGGGGTTATCAGGTTTACCAAGAATACAATCCGTCCTCAGGGGATTATCCACATTGAGATTAGAACTTGGATTTTTTTGAGAAGAAAATTTTTCCTTTAGAGCTCTAATGATGTTCTGTCCTACCACCCATCCAGGGAGCTCTTTGTTTCTGAATATTCGATTATTTCTTTCCTTCCATATTCCCCACCAGATATGGGGAAGAGTAATTTTCCATAAGAAGAGAACTTCAGGATTCTTTGAGGGGCAATACCAGCTTTTGAGAGACAGTTCAACATTTTTGTGATGAATCCATGTAATGCCCCATAGATTGAGAACCTCCTTCCAAACAAGCTGAGTGAAGGAGCAATTCACAAACAGGTGATCTCTATCTTCAAGGTCACTCTTACACAGAATACACCTATTAACAATATTGATTCCTCGTTTCTATAAATTATCCAGAGTCAAAATTTTGTTTTGGAGAAGGGTCCAGAAAAAGAACTTGATTTTAGGAATGAGCCCCTTAATCCAGGCTCTTGTCCATAACGATTTTCTGCCATTTCCCTTGGAGATGAAAATGGAAGAGACTTTAAAATGTCCACTTGGCTCCTGGTACCAAACAATTTTATCTTCTTGATTAGGATATAGAGATATAGCATTTAGGGATAATTGAATATCCTTGAGATCTTGATCATAGTCAGTGAGGTTTACCCAAGTATTGCTCTGCCAGTATTGGTTAACCGTTATGCCCACTCTTTGTTTACATCTTTCTATAACATCTTTATCTTGGATTTCTTCTTGTAAGGGTTTACCTCTTAAGTAAATCAAAGTTGTCATAATGCAACACAAAGTGAAACATGTCCTTATAGATAATGGATTAGGTCTAAACATTATGTCTTTAAAGCTCATCAATATTATCAGGTACATCACTACCAACCTCTAACCAAAAATGATCACCATCAAGGCCTATGACAATGAAGAATAAGAATCACAAGGCACCATCAGCTTACCAGTTATCATTGGGCCTTTGACCCATGATACATTATGCCATGTGTTAGACCTCAATTTTTCATATAATATGCTTTTGGGTAGACCCTAGATACATGAGATTGTGCAATCCCTTCAAAATTGCACTAGTGTATCAAGTTCTCCCATTTAGGTATGGAAGTTACTATCCATGGAGATTTGTATCCATATGAACATTAAAAGCATTTGGAGGTTGAGTACCAAAGCTATAACTATAATTTTGGATTGAATTTAATTCTTAAGGACAAGGGAAAATAAATACTTGATTCACCAAAGGCCAATTACATTGACTTGGATACCCTTGATTCACTTTCACACATGCTACCTCCTAAAATATCTAATCCTTATACTATTTAGGCTAATGGCCTAGGAGAATATTTGACCTATGATACATTCCACATTTCTAAGCTTTCACAAAACCCCAAGTCCTATGGAAGACCTAAATTCAAACCACCTTGTATGGAATGGCAAAGAAAGGGCAAAGGCAAACTGCATAGTCCACCAACTATCATTTTTATATCATCCATTGGCCAAGAATAGGACCCACTTGTAGATGATGAATCTTGGTTGTATAATGACAAAATGGTTGATTGTTACCTAAATACCAAGTATCTCATTTCAAAAAAAATCATGGAGAAGCATGCCTATGAAGGAGGATGCCTTGGGCTAAATCAACAAGGTCCACTTGAGCCAATTTCTATGACTCAATACAAAGGAACATATGGTCTTAGGTTTAAACTACCTAGGGGTGACCCCATGTACATTATTCATGTTCTAACACCAACAACTAGTGAAAATAATGTCAAAAGTGAAGCAGAGTTTAATCATAGCCTTTTTAATGACCTGGTCAATACCAATTTGTTTGATACTAATGCCATTTATACCCTTAGACTAGTTATTTACCATAATCCAATTCCTTTATATTATCCTCAACTTATAGACTAGGACCAACAAGAATCAATAGTGTCAGTCGACAACTTTCAAAATGATGAGGCCTTCTACAATATTCTAGGCCTAAGAGACAATGTTCTATTGGGAGACCACAAAAAAGGGTTCTAAATCAAGATGGATCCTAAAGATTATTTTGGAGAATGGGTAAACACCCTTAGCCACAAACAACTAAATAAAACATTGAGGTCCCAAAGTGAAAACCTCTTTGAGGCGATTTTAGACCAGGGTAATAGTAAAGAGAAAGGCCAATCTAATGGTGAAACCTTTTTTAGGTTCCATTAGATGGGGGTGTTTAACCTTTTTTAAACATAACTCAAGAGACCACCAATGATGAACTTACTTATGGCTTTGAGTTCAATTTTGAAGAACAATAGGCTTTTGATCAAATCATTCAAGATTTTCCAATAGTATTTGTCACATGGCCATCCCTACTATTGTGAGATTCAGATTCATCATGCCTAGGAGAACTTGAATAACCAGTCCAAGCTGAGGACTCTATAATTGTAGGCCAATTTAAATCTTTGCCAATAATTCTAAAAGATCAGTTTTCTTGTGAAGGACACTACAAAAGTTAACATCAAGACTCCATACAACTTGAAATAGGTCAAATTAGGCACATTCCTCACTGAGGAGGAATGTGAAGTCTTTATTTCCCTATTGAGTGAGTTTGTTTATATATTTTCATGGGCCTACTCTAACATGCAAGGTTTGGACCCTGCATTGGTTGTGCACCTCCTTATGGTACATCTTGATGCCAAACCTATAAAATAAAAATTACAAAAGATGTATCCTTGCATTATTTTATTAGTGAAGAAAGAGTTGGAAAAACTCTTGGAAGTAGGATGTATTCAATTAAAAGACTACTTAGAATGGATATTAAATGTTGTACCAATCAATAAAAATACACAAGGAATTAGAATCTACATTGATTTTATAGATATCAATAAGGCCTGCCCCAAGGATGATTTTCCTCTGCCAAACATTGACATGATTGTTGATTATATATGGTGGGTTATGAAATGCTTTTATTTATGGATGCATTTTTAGGTTACAACTAGATATGGATTATGCCAGAAGACCAACATAAAATAGTGTTCACCACTCTATGGGGAATGTTCTCTTATCTGGTTATGCCATTTGGTCTCAAAAATTATAGGGCTACGTACCAAAGAGCCATGACTATCATATTTCATGATATGATGCATGACATTATTGAAGACTACATTGATGACATATTGGGAAAATTAAATACCAAGGTTGATCATCTGGTAGCACTATGAAGGATATTTGAAAGATTGTGTGAATAAAAAATTAGTCTCAATCTTAAGAAGTGTGTTTTTGGAGTCACTTTAGGAAAATTTCTTGACTTCATTATGTCTCATCAAGGCATTTAAGTCAATCTATCCCTAAATTACAAGCCATAACTCAAATTACACCACCAACCACTTTGAAGAAACTTCATAGTTTGTGGGTAAGATCTAGTCTATTAGACACTTCATATCTCAGTTGGCTGATAAGTGCCATCCTTTTACAACCTATTAAAGAAGTGTGTCACATTTCATTGGGATGAAAAATTCTAGAAATATTTCCAATAATTGAATTACTATCTATCAAATCCATCTATTTTATTGCCACCAGTCCCTGGAAAGTCATTCCTACTATATCTATTAGCCACAAACAAAGCGCCAAGGGAACTTCTAGCTCAAAATGATAATAATGGAAAAGAGCATGTCATTTACTATCTAAGCCTTACACTGGTCATGTATGATCATAATTATACACCCATTGAAAAGTTTTTTTATCTATGGTCTTCATAGCTTAGAAATTGTGGCATTACATGTTAAACAACAAGACCATGATTATTTCTAAAGTATATCCACTCAAGTATCTACTATCCAAAATAGTTTTACAAGGATGCATGGCCAAATGGATCATACTATTGAGAAAATTTGAGATAGAATATGTTAACTAAAAATCCATCAATGGGAAAGTTCTTGCAAATCACCTTGCTGAAGTACCCCTTATAGATATATAATTGCCAACATTTCAATTCCTAGATGAGTCCATTATGACCATCATTGAAACACCTCTTGAGGATTAGTACTAGAAGCTATATTTTTAAGGATCATTCACAACACAAGGATTAGGGGTAGGCCTTTTGTTTATTACACCATAGGGGGATCTAATCCCTAAGTCATTCAGGATCAACTTTCCATTTACTAACAACATGGCCAAATATGAAGCACTATTTTTAGTACTTTGATAGGTAGTACAATAGAATATCCAACATCTAAAGTTTTATGGTGATTTTCAATTAATCATCAATTAGATTGAAAACCACTTTTAGAAAAAAGATGACAAATTGGTACCATATAAGGCCATATTCGACACTCTCAAACAAAATATTATCAATGTATAGTTTGAACATATACCAAGGACTAGTAATAGAATAACAGATGTCATGGCCACCATTGGATATTTGATTCAACATATAGACACGATAAAAAAATACTAGTTTCTCATTGAAAATATAGTAGAACCATCTCATGAACCTTAAACCATCATAATGATCTGTGATATTGTTGGTCCCAGCTCTATATGGTATTCCAACATTTATGCCTATCTTCATGACCAAATAATGCCACCTGACCTATCTCATAAATAATCCAAGGCCTTTATCCACCATGCCACTTGTTATACCTCACTCAAACCAACCCTTTACTATCATAGTTTTTATGTAAATGTGATTCATTTTTTAACTTTGGTAGAATATACATTAGTGTTATGAAAAGTTCATAGAGTATGTGGAGACCACACAAGCAGGGTCTATTGAACACACCTATCTACTGAGAGGATGGGGGGTTGAATCAGTAGATCTCAAAACCAAGTTACAACATTCAATATGAATGTTAAATAAATGCAAAATTAAACAAATCAAAGAAAAATATCACATGCACAGAAGCAAAACACATAACACCTGATTTATACGTGGAAACCCAAAGGGAAAAACCACTATGAGAATGCTGCTAGAATTTACTATTCTAATCCAGCCTCACAAAGTTTGTCTCATTGACTGAACCTTACTAGTTATATTTAGGAACACCCGTCCCAAAGAGACACTAATCCCCTAACTTTAAGATCACCAACTCTAAAGAAGCACCCACTCCCTATACTGAGCACACACAAACCTAGTTCAATTCAAAGTCACCAACCAATCAGATACTTGAATTACAATTCAAGTTAATGAATCAAAATCATAAAAGAATCCAAGTCTATGTTATTTTTTGTAGGTCCAATTTGCAACTACTCATTTCTCCTTCAACACACTTTTGTGTATCCTTCACTCTTCTTGTACCCTTTCTCTATGTTTGAATTTATCTGTTTGACACTTAGATATCTCCAATTTGACACTACTCCATGCTCAAATGAGTTTCATATTTTTTCACCTATGGCTCAAACTCTTCTCATTCCAAAAAATGAATATGAATATTTGTCTTACCTATTATTCATCACTTTGGAATTTCACATCACATCACTTTATTTACAGCATTTTAAATATATAGGTGTCTAAAAAGAATAACCATTTTTCCAAGAAGAACTGATTAAAATTCATTCAACCATCATGCAAAACTTTTTAAATTGACTTACTTAGTCAAGTTCTTGAAGATGCATGACTTAACCAAGTCAAACGTTAACCTTTGGAAGATTTGATTTCATCTCACTTTCCTCTACATTCATGAAAGCTTTCACTCTATTTGATTTTCTCAAATATGCTCAATCTTTAGCCTTATATTATGCCATTAACCATCAGTCACTTTTATTTTATAACTCCACTTCACTTTGTTGGATCTTTCTAATCAAGCTTTCCACGTGTCATTAAATCTCTAAAGAGGCATAATATTTATCTTAGCTTTGGTTTTTAAACTTTGGCATGTTGACCTCATCTCATTTTCTTCAGCATCTTTGAGATGATTGCACTCCTTTGATCTCTTCAGACTTGCTCGACTTTTAACTCACCTTGATCCTTCTTATGAATTATCCTTTGGAGACTTGTAATGGTACTTTGAGACTTTTGTTTGTGGAACATACCCTTTAGAGTATATCCTTTAGAAAAATTATTATAGGTTTTTTTTATCTTAGATATTTTTTTTGATAAAATGCTTCGAGACAATTTTCTCGACAAAATACTTGGGGACAATTTTCTTGACAAAATGCTTCAACACAACTTCCTCAATGAAATGTCCTTCAGAACTTTTGACATGTACCCTTCGAAGTTGTTCACAAGGATATTTTAGAAACTTTGTAAGTGTCCACATACCCTTCAATTTTTTTGTAATAGTCCCTTCAAAAGTCTTGAATGGTCCTCATACCCTTCAGAGTTTTTGAAATAATCCTTTTGGAATTCTTGAATGATCCACTTGCCCTTTGGATTTCTTAAAATGATCCCTTCAACTTTTTGAATGGTCCACTTACCCTTCATATTTATTGCAATGATCCCTTCGAATTTTTGAAATGGTCCACTTACTCTTCAGACTTCTTGAAAATATCCCTTCAGCATTTTAATGGTCCATTTACCCTTCAAAAACTTTGTTTGGGTCCACTTGCCCTTCAGACTTTTTACAATGACCCCTTCAGAATTTTTGTTTGGGATAATTTTTTTGAAAAAGACTTAACCATTTTCCTAAAAGAATTCTTTCAAGAACATTTTGGGTTCTCCATATTTCTTGACTTATAAGTTTTAAATAAGTTAAGTCATTCCATAAACCTGATTAACTCACCTAGACCCATTCGGGTTCTCGACTTTGCTCAACATATAAAAATGAATGAAGTAAAGTCATTCTATAACCCTGATTAACTCTTCCTTGACCCATTTAGGTTCTTCACATTGCTTGACTTATAAATATGAAAGCAGTTAAGTCATTCCAAAAACTTGATCAACTACACTAGACCCATTTGGGTTCTTGAGACTACTTAGCTTATGAAATTGAATGAAGTAAAGTTGTTTTGGAAACTCAATTTAATCACTTAGACCCATTCAGATTCATGAAATTTCTTTACTTATTTTATAAGTAAAAGTAATTCACAAACTTGATTTGCACTACAAGACCAAGTCAGGTTCTCTACATTGCTTTACTTATTTTATAAGTAAAAGCACTTCACAAACCTGATTTACACCACAAGTTGTTCAACTCAACCTTTGACATTAATGCATGATGGCACATGCTACCTTTGACATCAATGACAATTATTTAGACCTCAATTAACCTCTTGATCATCAATCTTCTCTTTCATAAAAAGATAGTTCATTGATAAATGCTTTGTCTTAGAATGCATCACTGGATTCTTGGATATATTTATGGCACTTGAATTGTCACACAGAATGTGAATTGGTCCTTTGAACTCCACCTCCATGTATTTTAGCGTTTGTTTCATCCAAAACACTTGTGTACAACATACCACTACTTCAACATATTATGATTCTACTATAGATAGAGTAACTGACTCTTGTTTTTTGCTTAGCCATGAGACAAGTCTGTTACCTAGGAAGAAAGCACCACCACTATTGTTTCTTATATCATATGTGCTTCTAGCCCAATCAACATCTATATATGCTAACAAAGTGAAATCATCACTTGAAGGGTACCATAAACCATAGTCTACTATACCTTTGATATATATAAATATTTTCTTTACTTCATTTACATGTGTTTCTTTTGGAACAACCTAGAATTTGGCAACCATGCATACAACTTGCATAATGTTTAGTCTTGTAGTAGTAATATATATCAAACTACCAATCATTAACCTATACATTGTATGATTCACTTCAAGTGATTCATCACATTTTCTCAATTTACATCCAGTTATCATGGGATTAATAACTGGTCTGCTATCCTCCATATCAAATTTCTTGAGCATCTCCTTCACATACTTGGTCTGAGATATAAATATCCCTTATTTAGATTGTGCAACCTATGGGCCAACAAAAAATGAAATTTCTTCTAGCATGGACATTTCAAACTCTTTTTGCATTTGATTTATAAACTCTTTGCATATATTATTGTTGATGCCACAAAAAATGATGTCATCAACATAGACAACTATGATCAACATATGTCTATTTTCAGATTTAACATACAAGTTACTATCTACACATCCTTTGATAAAACCTTGTTTTCACAAATATTGATCCAGCCTTGAATACCATGCTCTAGGTGCCTATTTTAGGCCATATAGTGATTTCTTCATTTTGCACACATAGTCTTCTTCATCTGTCAACTGAAAACCTTCAGGTTGTTCAATATAGACTTCTTCCAAGGTTCCATTTAGGAAAGTTGACTTAACATCCATTTGATAGAGTTTAAATTTATTAAAGACTGAGAATGCTAAAAACATTCTGATGGCTTCCAATATTTCCATTGGGGCAAATGCATCCTCAAAGTCTATTCCTTCTACTTGAGCATATCCTTTGCACACAAGTCTAGCTTTGTTTCTCACAACAGATCCATTTTCATTCAACTTGTTTTTAAAGACCCATTTTGTGCCTATGACATTCTTGTTTGTGTGTCTTGGAACTAGCTACCAAGTTTTACTCTTTTCTATTTGATTTAGTTCCTCATCCATGGCCTTTTGCCAATTCTCATCTTTGCTAGCCTCAACATAGTTTTTGGGCTCAATTTTAGATAGTAAAGCAAAAATTTCCTGTTCTTTGCTCATTGCTGCCCTTCTCCTTGTTTGGAATCCTTTCATGTCTCTAATGATCTACTCCTTAGGATGATCCTTTTGAACAAACCTATGAGGCATCTTTTCATTTGTCTTTAACTCTTCTTCATTATCTAATGTTTTATCCTCTTCTTCTTTCATCTCTTTAATATTGATCTCCTTTTCAGGTTTAGTCACTTCACTGAGATTCTCTTCAACTTTAACATGAATGATCTCTACTAGCTTATGAAGTCTTTTATTGTAGTAGACATAAGATTTGATATGAGTATAATAACAAAGAAATATTCTCTCATCACACCTTGATTCAAAACTTTATATCTTTTTCTCCTTCCTTTGAATATAAAATTTGATACCAAAGACTCTAAAGTACTTGACGAAAGTAGGATTTCCATACCATAGTTTGTATGGAGTCTTATTGTTGTTTACTCTCAACTGAACTCAAGTCAAGATGTATACAGATATTTAGATTGCCTCTCTCTAATAACCATCTAATAAGTTAGCTTCTTTTAGCATTGTTCTAGCTATCTCCTTGAAAATCTTGTTCTTCCTTTCAACCACTCCATTTTACTGTGGAGTTCTTGCAGCTGAGTAGTGTCTTTTAATTCCATGCTTCTCATAGTACTCTATGAATTAACTTTAAGTGAATTCGCTACCTTTATCAGATCTAAGGCACTTGATATTTTTACCTATTTAATTTTAAACCATGGATCTAAAGATATTGAATCTCTCAAAGTCTTGAGACTTGTCCTTTAAGAAAGTTACCCATGTCATTCTAGTGTAGTCATCTACAAACAACATGAAGTAATACACTCCTTTGGATCCTCTTGTCTTGGTTGGTCCACAAAGATTAGTATGGACTATTTGTAGAGGCTTTTTAGTTAAATATTCTTTAGTTTGGAATGAGACTCGAGTCTGCTTACCAAGCTGACATTATCTACATGATGTGTCTACAGGCTTGCATATCTTTGGCATATGTCTTACACATTTGTTAGAACTTACTTTGACTAAATTATCAAAGTTAGCATGGCCCATCCTTTTATGCCATAACCAGCTCTCATCAATCTTTCCCATGAGATAATTTTTAGTATTTACTTCAATCAAATTATATGTATTGCTTTCAATCCTCTTTCCTTGAGTAATTGTTTTACCAGACCTTCTTAGCTCACAACCTTCAGCATCAAATATGACTTTATAGCCATTGTCACACATCTGACTGACACTCAGTAGATTATGTTTTAGTCCTTTAATATAAATAACATCATGTGTAGGGATCTTGTTGTCAATGTACAATGTTCCTTTACCTCGATTTTGACTTTTCTATTGTCTCCTAGATTGACAGTCCATTCCTTGCATCAGCTCAAATGGTGAACTTACTCTTGTCATTGGTCATATGCTTTAAGAAGCCACTATCTATGACCCATATTCTTTTCTCTTTAGCATACAACACTATTTGGGTCATCATAGACTGATTTTTCTTTTTTCATATCTCCTTTGGCTTCTTGACTATACTTTTATTTGTTGTGATATTGTTTTGTGAGCCTTTGTTCTCTTTAAGAGTCTCAACTCTTTTTGCATTTTTAGACTTTGATTTAACAAGTTTTGTTCTAAAATGCTTTGCTATATGTCTTAAATTATTATAGTTATAGCATAAAATATCTAGATCTCGTAGAGGGGCAAATGAATTATTACTTAAGAAACTTATCCTTCTCTTAGGTATAATCTTACAAGCAATGGTTTATGCCCAAATTGATTACAGCTATAATAATAACCATAAAATGATGAAGAATACTTGGTTATCATTCTCCTTTAAGAATATAAAAGAGGTCTCCTAAGCTCTATTTTATTCATGTTCCTTGCTGTTATGTTGCTTTTTGTAGAAACAACCTTGGTCTTTGTAGGATCAGAGTTATTACTTTTCTTCTTCTCTCCAAGAATGTGCTTTTCTTCTTTTTTGATTCCTGATTCTGCTACATCCTTGAAGTTTTCATGTAGATTCCTAGTTGTACTCAACATGGGACTCTTGCCTTTCTCATATCCAAGACCTAATCTTTCATTAGAGGGCTTTTGTGAATTAATCATCTCATCCAGTATAGCAGACCCTCCATTCAGTTTTAAGCCTTTATCAATTTGTTCTTTGGCCTTTTTGATCTTTTCTCTTAGGTCCATGATTACTTCCTCCATCTTCAAGCATTCTAAGTATTTTACTTACAAATTAGTTTTGATCACATCCTCTATCCTCTTTGCCTCCTCAACTTGAGTGTTCAAGCTCAAGATCATTTGATCTGATTCCTCATTTCTTTTATTTAATTTCTCAAACTCCTTTTGACTAAGATTTTTTTGTTTAGAATTTTCCTTTCTAATACTGTCTATTTCTTTTAGAGCAAAAATGAATTCACATTCTAGATTTACGTCTCCTTCCTCTTCTTCTTCATCATCTAAGTCCTCTTCTTCTTAGCATAAAGAAGTTGTTTCATTAGTCATGAATATCACTTTATTTTTTTTGGCCATAAAAGCACTATCATGCTCATCACTTGAACTACTGTTGTCATCAACAAAGTCACTATCTTCTTTTGAGTACAACCCCTTTTTATTCTAAAATAAAATTTTCTTCTTCTTGGGATAATAGGATTTCTCTTTTTGATTTTTCTCAGATGAATCAAAATAATATTTCCTTTTATGTAGACATTTAGTAGCAAAGTGACCTATCTTTCCACAATTAAAACATTTGAAAGGTAACTTACCTTTGTATTTACCTAGGCCCTTCTTCAAAATTTTGATGAAATTGGCCTCTACATCATCAACCTCCTAAGATTAAAAATTAGGAGATTCTTCTTCTTCTGTCTACTTTGAAACTTTGAAAATAACTTCTCTCTTAGATGACTCAACATCTCCCAACCTTATCTCATATGCAATGAAAGTTCCATGTAACTCATCTACTATGAGCTTGTTCAGATCTCTTGTTTCTTCAATTTTAGAAATTTTAGAATCATACTTTGTTTTCAGAGATCTTAAAACCTTTTTGACAATAACTACTTCATCCATTATTTCTTTGAGTCCTCTAATTGCATTAATAATCTCATCTACTCTAAGAATGTAATCTGCAATATTCACATCCTCATTCATCTTGAGGATTTTGAACTATCCCTTATGAGTTTGAAGCTGTACTTATTTTACTCTATCATCTCCTTCATAGATGTTCTTCAATTTGCCCCATATGTCTTTTGTGCTTTGATAGTGCATCACTTTGATAAACTTGTTATTTGACAATCCATAAAGAATGGCATTCTTTGCTTTAGCATTGTTATCACATGACTTTTTCACTTCTTGATTAGTAGGAGGAATTGTAGGGGGTATGTATCCATTTTTAACTAACATCCAGACATCAAAACCCAAAGAAGTCAAATATGCATCCATCTTTATGTGCCAAAAGGCATAGTTAGACCCATCAAACAAAGGTGACTTGTTTGATGAAGTTATTTCATGACTAGTCATTTTGTGTTCAAACTCCAAGAATCACATGAGCTATTTAAGATTCTCTCTAGGAACCTTGCTCTGATACCAATTGTTGAAAACACATATCTACTAAGAGCGGGGGTGAATTAGTAGATCTAAAAAATAAGTTAAATACAATATTCAAGATGAATGTTAAATAAATTCAAACTTAAACAAATCAAAAAAAGATATCACATGCACAAAATCACAACACATAAAACTTGATTTATATGTGGAAACCCAAAGGGAAAAACCATGATGAGAATGTTACTAGAAACTAATATTCTAATCCAACCTCATAAAGTTTGTCTCACTAACCGAACCTCACTGGTTACATTTAAGAACACACATCCCAAGGAGACACCAATCCCCTAACTTTAAGAGCACCAACTCTAATGAACCACTCATTCCCTATACTAAGCACAAACCTAGTTCAATCTAAAGGCACTAACCAATCAGATACTTGAATTATAATTCAAGCTAATGAATCAAATTTATAAAATAATCCAAGTCTCTATTCTTTGTTGTAGGTCTAATTTGCAACTTCTCATTTCTCCTTCAACACACTTTCGTGTATCCTTCACTCTTCTTTCACCCTTTCTCTATGTCTGAATTTATCTATTTGACACTCAGATATTATTTAATTTGACACTACTCCTCCATGCTCAGACGAGTTCATATTTCTTCACCTATGGCTCAAACCCCTCTCATTCCAAAAAATGAATATGATCATTTATCTTCCCTATTCTTCGTCACTTTGGAATTTTGCATCACATCACTTTGTTTACAACATTTTAAATATATAGGTGACTAAAAATAATAACCATTTTTGCAAGAATAACCAATTAAAATTCCTTCAACCATCATGCCATACTTTTTAAATTGACTTACTTAGTCAGGTTCTTGAAGATACATGACTTAACCAAGTCAAACATTAAATTTTGGTAGATTTGATTTCATCTCACTTTCCATTGAAATCATGAAAGATCTTTCTCTATTTGATTATCTCAAATATGCTCAATATTTATCCTTCTATTGTGCATTTAACCATTGGTCACTTTTATTCTTTGACTCCACTTCACTTCATTGGATCTTTTTAATCAAGATTTCTACGTGTTGTTTGATCTCTAAAGAGGCATGATATTTTTAATCAAGATTTGGTCATTAAACTTCAACATGTTGACCTCATCTCATTTTATTTAGCATCTTTGATATGATTTTGCTCCTTTGATCTCTTCAGACTTGATCAAAATTTAACTCACCTTGATCCTTCTTTCGATTTATCCTTCAAAGACTTGTAGTGGTCCTTCAAGAATTTTGTTTGTGGCACATACCCTTCAGAGTATATCCTTCAAAACAACTATTTTGGGTTTTTTGTCTCAGACAATTTTCCTAACAAAATTCTTTGAGAAAATTTTCTTGACAAAATGCTTCAGGACAACTTCCCTGACGGAATGTCCTTCAAAACTTTTGGCACGCACCCTTCAAATTTGTTCAAAAGGATCTTTCAAAAACTTTACAAGTGTCCACATACCCTTCTATTTTTTTTTAACAATCCCTTAAGAAATCTTGAATGGTCTTCATACCCTTTAGACTTTTTGAAATAATGCTTTCAAAATTCTTGAGCGGTCCACTTGCCCTTCAGATTTCTTGAAATGATCCCTTCAGCTTTTTGAATAGTCCAATTGCCCTTCAGATTTCTTGAAATTATCACTTCAAATTTTTGAAATGGTTCACTTACCCTTCAAAATTCTTGAAAATATCCCTTCAAAATTTTTGGAATGGTCCACTTACCCTTCAAAAACTTTGTTTAGGTCCACTTGCCCTTTAGACTTTTTGCAATGACCCCTTTGGAATTTTTGTTTGGGATAATTTTTTTGATAAAGACAACCATTTTCCTAAAATAATTCTTTCAAGACCATTTTGGGTTCTCCATATTACTTGACTTATAAGTTAAAAAGAAGTTAAGTCATTCCATAAACTTGATTAACTCACCTAGACCCATTTAGGTTCTCGACTTTGCTCAACTTATAAAAAAGAACAAAGTAAAGTCATTTCATAACCTTGATTAACTCTTCCTTAACCCATTCAATTTCTTCACATTGATTTAATTATAAATATGAAAGTAGTTAAGTCATTCTAGAAACCTGATCAACTCCATTAGACCTATTTGAGTTTTTGAGATTGCTTAGCTTATAAAATTAAACGAAGTAAAGTTATTCTGGAAACCTGATTTACTCACGTAGACCCATTCAGATTCATAAGATTGCTTTAATTATTTTATAAGTAAAAGCACTACACAACCCTAATTTTCACTGTAAGACCAAATTGGGTTCTTTGTATTGCTTTACTTATTTTATAAGTAAAAGCACTTCACAAACCTAATTTACACCACAAGTTGTTCAACTCAACCTTTGAAATTAATGCATGATGGCACATGCTACCTTTGACATCAATGAAAATTATTCAGACCTCAATGACTATGTCTAATAGGGTCATTCTATCTAAAAATCTCTTACATATTAGGTACTATTGGCCAATGATGGATGCAGATGCAACTATGTATGTGAAAAAGTACAATAAATATCAAGGCATGCCAATCTAATTTATGTCCCAACCAAGTTTTTGAAATCAATGATGACACCATGACCATTTGCTACATGGGGCCTCAATCTCATTGGGAAGATAAAACACACCTCATTCGATGACCATAGACATATTCTTACCACCATCAAATACTTCACTAAGTGGGTTAAAGCTATACCCCTCACTTACATGATTGGAAAGAAAATTTCCAAATTCATCTTTAATCATCTCATTTTCCACTATGGTATCCCATCTGACATTATATTTGATAATGGTGGATCATTAAAAAACAAGGCTATCAAATCACTATGTGCCAAGCATAATATTACTCAACATTTTTCCATAGTATATTACCCCCAGGGTAATGGCTAGGAAGAAGAATATAAAAAAAACATTGTCAACATCCTTAAAAATATTGTCAATGATGTTTTCCATGATTGGCACCTCTAAATATTTTGTGCCCTCTAGGCATACCATACCAACTACCATACTCCAATAGGAACCTTTCTTTATTCACTGGTGTATGGCTCTAAAGCCATTCTTCCTATTGAGGTTGAGTTACCTTCTTTATGCATTTCTTTGAAGCATGTCTAAGATGATGAAGACTATTGAGTAGCTTGCCTACAAGAGTTGGAATTACTTGATGAGAAACACATGGCTGTAATCTATAATCTCAAGCATACCAAAACCAGCTCTATAGACACTACAATCGGTGTGTGATAATTTGATCTTGGTGATCTTGTACTTAAATAAAAACAATAGAATACCATAGCCAAGAAGAAACATAAGGGTAAGTTCAAACCCAAATGGATAGGCCCATTCATCATTGTTGCAAACTATGGCACTAGATCATATAGACTTGCTACACTAGATAGGGATGAACTTGATGAGCTAATAAACATTATACACCTCAAATGTTACTTCACTTGAGAGACCTGGTGTATTGTTTATAAGACACATTTTAGTTATACCATAATATAAACATTATTCTATCACCATACCATTCTAACATGATTTTTATATCAATTGATTTATTTTCACTCTCCCCACCGAACCCTTTGCCCTTGCTCATGTTCTATTAGTTCTCAGGCCACTTTTCACATAAAGATTAAGATAAAGTTTTAGCAAGTGTTTCAGTATTATAGATAGAGGCCATATTTTGGAGCAATATGATAGTGGTTTTATAGTTGCATCCTTCATTTATTGTCCCATTTTTTACCAAGTATTATTGATTATAACTACCTTTGGGAAAATCAGTGTTTCACTATTGTGCTACTAAATATAACTACCTATAGGCAAATTAGTATCATTGAACCATGTTATTTATTCCTAATTATAAAAAACTATGGTAGAATTAGGGGCAATAATTATTTATCATGCCTTGAAGTACCATCTTGCCATTCCTATGATGTACTATACCATTTTATGCCTTTGCCTATTTTGTTTGAATTGG
The DNA here is from genome assembly GCA_037957365.1 of Torreya grandis. Lineage (NCBI taxonomy): Eukaryota > Viridiplantae > Streptophyta > Pinopsida > Cupressales > Taxaceae > Torreya > Torreya grandis. The sequence goes on from JARHVA010000326.1 coordinate 5,323,581, forward strand.
CTACTACCTAATAAGATTTATCCACTATAAGGTAGAACTACAGTGGCTTGAGGTCCCATCCTAGGACTATATAGGAATATCTCAATCTAGTTGAGGTCAACTTAGTCACCCCTTTGCCACACTCTCACCATTTTGTGAGCAATTTTAAGTTTGAATGATCTCACTATTTTTTGAACAACCTCAGCCATGCTCTCATCATTTTTCAAGAAATTTTAAGTTTAAACACTCTTGTCATTTTATGAGCAGCCTCAGCTATGATCTCATTGTTTTATGAACATTCTTCAATTTGAATTCTCTTATCATTTTGTGAGCTTAGTCATTTAGTATCTCATCATTCTCTATCAAGTTGAGATACTTCAAAAATTCAAAAAACATTTGAAAATTAATTTAGAAAAATCCTAAACATTGATCGATTATTTGCCTTAAGGATTTTGGGAACCCTCACTAAGTCACAAACCACCACTTGTCATTTAGTTTCCCCATCCTTATTGGCCTCTTGTCCCACACTCTCACCATTTTGTGAGCCCATCCCAACATTCTTCTATCACAATCAATCAAGTTTTTTTTTCTCATCATTTTCTTCTATCCTATTTCTTGGGAGAAATATATTTGGCCTAAAGTTTTTTTTTTGGATATTACATCCATGGAAATATGTAGGTAGCATCCACTTTCCTAATGTATCTCAAGACAACTCAGCCACCCCCTACTTTTTCTTATATTCCACCCATCTTGTTTATTTGTTTGGTTGTCCCTTATCATCTGGGGTAATATTGGTCATCTTGTTTGTGTTGTATTATTTATTATAACATTGTGATTAACCATCTTTTGTTTGTTGTGTTTTTTTATTTTGTTTAACTTTTTTATTTGTTTGGTTGCCTATTTTTTTACCTTCTAGTTGTGCCTTGATTTATTTTATGTGTGTTCATGGGGTGATTCCTTGCATATTATTCTTGAATCCATCTATATTAATATGCCAAAATTATCATTGTCATCATGGTTTTTATCACTGGTGTATTTTTTTCAATTAAGTATTGGATCACATGTCAATCTATATACATATCTCAGCGAACTTATCATGGTGTTCTATCATGCTGCCTATCATTCCATACTATAGAAAAAATTAGCTTTGGGAGTCTACATAGCAATGAGGCAATGATATATGTCCTTGGAAATATAAAACTTCTTGATCTAATCCAAATCATATCCTACATAGAGTAATTAAAGAACAAAATAATTTCCCCCCTTACTAGTTTGGATGAACATCTCCCTACTAGTAGTTTGCCTAAATTCAGCTTTCTCCTCTATACTAATTTTCCATCATATTCCATATCATGTTTGCCACTATTAGGGTACAATACTTATAACCACCTCTGGGTAAATCATTGTATATGTTTCCACTTGCATTACTAATTATTCTAATTGCATTTGGGCAAATCTTTGTATTTTAATCTAATTGAAGGTTTATGATTATAATCTCCTTTGGGCAAATCATTCTCTTTCTTCTACCCAATTGGGGCACATTTTCTTTGTGATAATGCTTATATCCACCTTTAGGAAAACCATTATATCTATCTACCCAATTGGGGCATGTTTTTATCCTACAAATGAATCTAATTGCCTATGGGAAAATCATTGTTTTCCCTTTCCTGATTATAACTGCTTTTGGGAAAATCATTATCTTGTTACCCTATGCCTTTTTCAATGACTATAACCACCTTTGGACAAATCATTACCTTTTTTGTCCCACCTATGTTGATGATTATAAATGTTTTTGCGAAAATCATCCTATTGCCTACCTAGTTGGGGAAGCTCCATATGCCACTGATTATAACCACTTATGGGAAAATCAGTCTCTTCTACCCATTTTATCTTTTTGGTCCTATCTTTTCCTTCTTTTGAGGGATCGATCACCAACCCTTTTTGCTAGTTTCTCCCTCGATGGGGTACCTAAAATTCATCCATTACCATTGAAGTCATAAGCATATATGACCTTTTCATTATTTGAGAAGATATTATTATTATTATATCTTGCAATGCCTTGCCAAGCAGGGGAAAACTATAGACAACTAAAATTGGCCACCACTAGCCTTCAACCAAACTTTAGATTAATTCCTACCAACCATTGAAAATTAATCCTAAGAATCATTAAACATCCCAAATTTTCTTTTGCATCATTAGGCAAAGATTATAATATCATTGAGGCATCCCTAATTGGGTTATCCTATCATATGCAATCATAATCTATCTCAGATTCATCCCTAATCACCCTGTGGCATCATAACAATCAATTTGGCCTATGGACCTCTTAAAGGGAGCACATGAACAAATATAAAATCTTGAAAGAGATAAAAGGATAATTAGAATTAATTAATAAGCTAAACAAAATTAAATTCCTATTTGAATTATCCACATGTAATTAATGAATAAATAAAAAAGAAATTCAAAAATATAAAATATCCTAGCTTTTCATGATTACCTTTATGTGTTGTCAAGCCCTTTGGAAATATCCTAAATATATCATTTTAGAGACCCATGCATATTCATTGAAAATCATTTTACTTGACAACTATTAACTCTACTAGAGTTATATTTTACTCACCTAGGTTAGGTTTGAACTCATTCCAAGCCTTAACTCCACCTTAACTCAACTTGGGTTGGATTTAGATCCATTTGTTATAATTACAAGCCATTGCCTATTGAATTCTAGGCTTGTAAATTATATAATTATAATGCAGGTTTTATTGTATGAGATTTATATAAATAGTGTTATAATGCCAAAATATTGAGCCAAGCCACATCAAGCCAACATAAGCCCCAATGGTGCATAAGGAGAGAGGGAGCTACATAAACTCCATTGCCAAAGACTCTTTGAACACAAACTGAGCAAGCCACTCAAAAAAACATTTGGAGCTCTCAAGGAAGGTAAGAGATTATGTGTCTTTTAAATTTAAGTTATTATTTTCATTTGGTTTTGTTCATTAATCTCATCCCTAAGATCTAGGCTTAAAAGTGTTAGTGTTAGTGTGTTTTTATTGAGTTTTGTTTACTTGAACTAACACTCTACTAACCTCCCTTCTTAGATTCCTATGATCACATGGATTATGACATGTGGTATATGACTATATGGAGGAGGATAGGTGGCACTCTATGATTGAATGTATTGAATGCATCATACCTTTACTATGTTCACTATTATGTAGCAAGATGTTGACACATGGTGTGATCTTGTACAGTTAGCTAGTTTATGGATTGGTCCCACTTGCTCTAATTTTAGTGATCAAATGAAATTGTGACACTCAACATAATTTCATATACTTGAGAGGTCACATGTTATCAAAGACTTAAACTTTTGATCGGATAGATGTGATATAATGAGATAAGGACACTTGACACAATTTTATGTACTTGCTTGATCATTTGACTTTGAAACTTTATAATAGTGAATAAACATATGATTGAATGAGATGGATAAAATTAGCATGATATTTTGTGGTAACCTAATGACATAAATTTTGAACTTTTATTCCAAATAAACCCATGATTTAATGAGATGAGGAAACCTTACACAATCTCATGCGATCATCTAATCATTGAAATTTTGATTTTTACTTCCAAATAAACCTGTGATTTTATGATTATGGGGACACTTGGCATGATCTCATTTAATCATGAGGATCATAACATGATAGCCTAAAAATACCATGAAACTCAGCCAGATAAATGTCTATTAGAGTTGATTTATAAAACCAACAATCTTGACAAATAACTAATTAATTTGGTTAGTCAAATGATTTACTAAGTAAGTTGAAAACCAAATTAATGTCATGAGATCAAGCTAAAATTATTGATATGAAATGAACAAAATTATTTTCATCTTGAATATGGAAATAATTTATGTTTGATTCATGTCTCGATAGGAACCAATTATAAAATTTATAGGGTGAAATGGGTCCCCATTTGAAAATTTTCAAATGGGGTGTGTTTGGGCACAACAATATTATTTTCTCAATGAAATAAATTAATTCTATGATATAATGAAAATAAGTTAATATTGATAAATGTATGATAATTTTTAACTTGTTTAAAATACCATTGTTTATGGGTCATGGGTGTAAACACTAAAAAGCAATTTTATATTATGAAAACCAACTAGATATAGTGTACTTACATTTCATAAATGGGAAAGGTTGTGGTGTAACAATATATTGTCATTTATTTTAGTTAACCAACCTAAGGTTAATATAAATGTGGAGTCACATTACTTAGAAACATGGTTTTTGGGATTTGATTCCTTTGGAAAGCATACTAAGACAAGTGAATATACCCTTTGTTCATAATTATTTGTTTTGGATTGAACATAGTAACCATGGTTCATTTATGATTATTGTGTGTTTTAATACTCTTATTCTTCATTGAATGATAGACTTATTGTCATAAATACACACAAATTTTGAAATATTCAGGCCACCTCTTCTTGAATGATTCAAATAGTTTTAAATATATAATATTACCTTAAGGGTTTAACTTTGAATGTTATTTCACTATATTATTTTTTAATTTTTATTTTATTAATTGGAATTATGACTTGTTCTCAATTCTCCCCTTTTAATTTTATATTTTTTGCAACCATGGTCTAAGTGTTGGAATGTTTTGTTCTTTAAATTAATATTTCAAAAAAATCCATCCCTTTATTCTCCTTATTTTCTCTAATATATGATATTATTTTATAATAGATTTGATCATTTTTTATATTTTATGTAGGTTTTAAGGACAAAGACCACCACTTGACGGAAATACAAAACATTCTAAAACAAATAGAATTAATGCAAGGTGTAGTGAGAAGGAAAGGTTTGAATTTTTTAAAAATCCATCATAAAGAGGAATCATATAGCTAAAATATTTTAAAAATAATGAGACCATTGAAAAAATATAAATGAATCCACAAAAATAGAGATAAATCCATAAGGAAAAAGGTGTTAAATTCCCACAAAGGCATAACAAAGCTAAAACCTTGCAACAAAAGAAAACCAAAGGAGTAAAATAAATAGGTTGTACAAACTCTTTGGTTAGAGCAGATTAAGGAAAAAAAATTAGGGAGTTAGAAAATAAATAACACTTCATATAGTCAATCTAATTTTAATTTTAACTCAAGTCTCATTTTTATATCTTGATTATAAAGTGACTACAAACCCATCTCAATTTGTCTTTTATTGGCATCATGATTCAATAGTGTCATATTTTTTAGATGAAAAGACAAATTTGGTGGTGGAGAACTAGGTTTGGACTTATAAGATAATTTTAAATTGGCCTCTTTCTAATTAGAAAAGGAACCCTTAGAGTCTCCTTTCAATATTTCAACAAAGATGTGCAAGCTTCTCTCTATTTCCCCATCTTCATAAATGGGATAAAATATTAATGTAGGGTTTCAATTAAAATAAAATTATATGGTTTGGGCATTTTCTTGTGATGCCATACATGTGTAAGGTTTGTAATGGATTTAGAGAAACATCTTAAAAAATTAATAACATATTAGGATATAACACTAAGATCCTTGTCAGTTTACCAAAAATAAGTAAATTTCATAATGATTTTATGATTTCATATTTATTATGAAATCAAGGGAGATTGTCAATTATAGCTTGTAAAATAATGGTTATATGGATTGTGATGATGGATTAACAAAATTTAATTTTGTTTTGTTGTCATATTTTTCATAAATGTATGTCATGATGTTTGCTAATACAACATATGACAAATATCCACTTTTGATCATGATTTTATGGATGTGCATACCCTTATGTAGAGTGTCCTTATTTTTATGTTATGAATAAAATTTTTAATATATGTTTTTAGCACACATTTACAAGTTATTTCATAATTTTGGTCACATAGACTGCAATTATGGGATTATGACATTTAAGGGTGATTTTTAAGTAGGAAAGGATCGTAGCATTTTTTTTTTGAAATTTCATGAATTACTCTTATAATCTAATATATTTATTTAGTAATAAGTTTTAAAGTTTGAAATTCTAAAATACATATCATCCTCAATTAAGAATATTAAATACTTATCAACATTTATCCTTGTGGTAAAAAAAGTTTATAAAACTAAAGCCTTCATATGTCACTACATTGATAGCAACATTGATGAAATCAAGTACTATGTCAATCCATAATGTTAAGGTCATTTCTTATTCCCTAAACATAAGTTAATGTCGTAATGAACTCTCACCTTCACAATTTTTTATGAAATTAATGGACTATATCAATTATATTTTGATATAATTTGGTTACATGGACTATATTGATGGACTTAGGACATTAAAAAAATTATGGACATATTTTTTGCACATGTATCTCAAGGTGTTTTCTATTATAACATATGAAAAATATCCACTATTTATTGTTCTTTGATGCATGTGCATACCCCTATATAACATGAAATTTTTACTTGTGCTATAATTATACTTTTTTTCTATTTTACTGCACCTTTATTAATTATTTAGAACTATGGTTTTAGATTAAGGTAAAAACAGGTTTTGAAGGGGCCCCAAAACCCTGTACAGATCAAGAAAGATAAAACATTACAAACTGCCAAGGAAGGCAAACCCACTAAAAAATAGTTACTAAACTAGGTTTTACAAGGACCTAAAACCTCAACAAGACCAGGTTTAACAACCTGAAACCATGATAAGAAAATATAACATTAGCAACAAGCATTAATCATGACAAAAAACCCCAAAATACCTTATGTTCTTTGTCACCAAGAAAAAAGAAAACACCGTCAGATCCAGCAATAGTGATGGCCAAAACTGGGTTCAATCCATCAAACCCTAAAAATGCACTGCCCATAAAAACAACAACACAAACAAAGAACTAAGCCCCAACACCAGTGCCACTAACACCCAATCCGTCCACCTGATCAACTGCCCAAACTCCCTCTCTACAGAGGATACGCCACCATGGCAATCAAATCATCAAAGAAGTCCTCGACGTCTAAAAGCACCTCAAAATGAGCAATGACCCCAGTAGATAGGATGTGATAGTGAATAAGGCAGCCACAAAGGTTAGGGCTTAGTTCAGTACAATGGTCACAAAATAACACTTTGTGTGGCTCTCCCACAGGGGTTTCCCCCCACAAAACCAACCCCCAGACCCATTGCCACCACTGCCCAACCCATCCACCCTAATGTCTGCAAAGATCACCTCCTCATCGCCATGGCATACTAAATATCTCCAATAAACAAACATCGATCTGCTCAAAACAGGGTAATGGTCAGCACAGCAGCCACAAAATGGAAATTTGAGGCAAAAAAATAGATCTACACAATAAAAGATAGAGCTTTCTGCACCGCACCCCAACACCATGGAACCCATTGTCCTCGGGCTAAGAACTGGTCTCCATCGACTGAGGAAGCAGCCGCAAAGGTTAGGGATACAGTAGGGCCGCATCCATGTCCACTTCCGCACTCCCCTTCCCCCGTGTCAACCCATATGTTATTTAGAACTATGGTTGCATGGACTGAAATGATAAGATTATGACATTTAAGTGTGTTTTTTTATTAAGAAGGGATCTTGGCATTAATTTTTTGAATTTTTTAAAATTATTTATACAATTTAATATATTTATTTTAGTAAAAAGTATCAATGTAAAAATATTTATCATCATCATATAATAATATCCAACACTTGCAAACATTTAGTCCAATACTAAAATTTATAATTAGAAAATTGTAGCATTCATATGTCACTGCATTGAGAAAAACAACTATGAAAGTGAGTAACATATTAGGCCACAATGCTTATATCTTTACATATTTATTAAAAAACAATCACAATGATCTTATGCCTTCACTTGAGGGAGTTTCTCAATTTCATTTTTATAAAATGTGGTAACATGGACTGTGATGATGAACTTAGAACATTCCTTTGTGATGTTTGGTCGCATTTTTAGTATAAGTTTGCCATGGTGTTTTCTACTATGACATATGAAAGTTTTTTTTAATAATGCTTTGATGGATGCACATAACCTTATATATTATGGCATTTCATTTCATTTAGATAGAATTTTTATTCTAGTTTTAATACAAATTTAGAAATAGTTTGCGTATTTTACTCACATGGACTAAAATGTTATGATTATGAAACTTAAGTGTATTTTATGAATACAAAAGGATGTTAGCCTTGATTTTTTTACATCTCATTAATTTATTCTAAAGTTTAATATAAATATTTGATAATAAGTTTTGAATTTTCAATGTATCAATATCAAAATATATATCTTCCACACGTAACAATCTCCAACACTTTTCAACATTTATCTCTACACCAAAAAAAAGTTTAGAAAACTACAACATTCATATGTCATTGCATTGGGATTAACATATATAAATTTAATAACATATAAAATCATTATGCTAATATCCTTTTATATTGGCCAAACATAAGTACATGTCATAATGATATCATCTATTCATTGGAGGGAATTTATCAATTATGTTTTCAAAAAATATGGTCATATTGACTGCATTCATGGACTTGGGATATTTGTTTATGTTTATTGTTCACATTTTTTTATATTCATGTCTTTCAAGGTGTTTACAACTTAGTTACAAGTATTCATTTTTTCATGATTTGATGGATGTACTTATCATTATATGGTAACCTATAATTTTCAAAAAACTAATGTAATTAATACATTAAGATTTTTGAATTAAATGAGTGATTTGACCTTAATACAATCTCATATACAAATGTGGTATCATAAATAAGACATTTTACCTATTTGACAAAATATTATGATAACATGATATCCCATTATAGTAACTAACAAATTCCCTTAATTTAATAACCAACATGAATGCATGGAATAAACTTATAATAAATTCACAAACATATTATGACATAAAGTTATGATCCTTTCCTACTCACAAAACACAACTATATGTCTTATATAGATAATTTTCATCCATGTCACTATATTTCATTTATCAACTTTTGATTATGCAATGATGGATGCACATAGTGTTATGTATCAACCTAAACATACTATGTAAGGTACACAAAATATAACATAATCTTAGTTTTAAAATATTAATCCATAAAAATGTGGAAGCATAGAGATAGGAAATGAATTGTTTGATAAACTACAACATCCATATTTTTTTACACTATATGTAATGATTACAAAAAATGCAAAACATAGATATAAAGATAATGGTGGATATTATAGAATGCATTTTGTGTGGATGACAATATTTTTAATTTTCCTAAAATTTGATTAGTGTTTAAATTTCAATTTGCACTACACTATGTTGTAATTTCCATGTACATGTATTTATCAAAATAAATGAGAGCATTTAAAAATCCCCCCCCTAATAAATCAATCAATGTATTTAAAATTTCCACTTATTTAAGTTAAAAATTTAATGCCAAGTGTTTGAAATTTCAATTTCAAATTTAACATGGAATTTTTTACCTAAGAGTTTTATTGAATTTCCCACATTTTTTTAGATTTTAAAACCCATGATTTTGACACCTAAACATTGGAATTTTGGTAAAATGTTTAATTTTACTTGTGCTGAAAATATGAAATATTGTGTAATCTATAAGACCTCTAATTTAATCTCAATTTAAAATTTGTTAGCATAGATAAGGGACATGAATTATTTGAAAAAATACAAAATTCATATGTTGTGGCATTAAATGAAATGATTAAAGGATATGCAAATCATATCTATACCAATTGTGACAACTATTTTTAAAATATGGTCCTCTTGTGTATGCTAATATTTTAAATTTCAATATGTCAACCATGTCAAAATTTTGATGTACATGTGCATGTATAAATGAATGAGTCCATGTTTAAATTGACACTCCTACAAAAGTTAGAGATGAATAACACTAAGAAAGTTATGTAAAATAATGGAAAAAGGGAGATTTAAAATAAATATATTAAATTAGACCTGCCATAGTGTTAAAATTAAGAATTAAACCATTAAAAATTTAATAAATTGAATGAAAAAATGGAAGATATGGATAAATAGAGATGCATAACTTAATATGACTTACCTAAGTACTTGAACTGAAAAATATGTTGTAAGAAAAACTATAGAATAGGTAAAAAATATTTCCCTATAAACAGACTATTTTTTTGATGATGATAATTGTTTCAACCATTTATAATAGTCAAACCACTTTCATATGGCCAAATGTGGAAATTATGGTTGATTCTATAAAGAGGTTACAAATATATCACTATGAATCTTGGAAGTCTAAAACTTTATGGGTTGATTCATCAGAAAAAAATGTATAAGAATATCTATTCATGAGGTTGTGCACATTGATGTGAATCACTTCTTTAATGTAGCCATAAATTAACACAATATCATAACATGAAAGGTTGGTATCTCAATCCCACTTGAGGGTTATAGATACATATACTACACACTCATAATCAAGGATCATGTAATTTTATGCATGTCATTGAACTAACCTATGTGAGATAAAGGAATTATTCCTAGGTAATTAATGATAAATCTATATATCCTTAATTAAACCTTATTTTTGTATAAGTATGTAGTTGCAAAATGATGAGGGTTGAATATGATCATTGTGCACACTCTTTGGAAAGTGTGCAATAGATAGACTCAATGTGAAGTTAAATAACTTAAAGACATGATTTTATTGGATGGATTACTTCATGATAGATCTTAAATGGATTATTGTACATGTATGTATAAGTTATTTTGAATCAAAATTTGGACACATTTGTGCATAGGTTGACCATGGAATAGAGTGATAACTAAAAATCAAGGCACAAGAAATAATTAAAAGGCGAAAAGGACCATAAAATATATATGAACACTTTCATATCACTAAAAATTCTCATGCCCACTTTTATATGCATAATAATGGTCATGATATAAATATGTCATGAAACTGAGATCAAGATGTATAAAATTGATAGATCTTAGGTGTTCATGGTAAATTGTGGATGACATAATGATATTGTTGAATGGAAATTATCCTACCCAACTTGACAATGATTTTATATCAAAATAACATATATTTACTCATTTTCATTCTAAAATGTGGGAATAATATAAATGAAAGCAACAATCATGAAACTAAAGTAATAAATCACAATCAAAAATATGAAACTAAGGGGATTTCTATTGTTAGGATCTAACAAGAACAATTGATTACTATTGTGCAAGCAACTAAACACGAAATTAATCAGAAGTAGTAAGTAACTAGAAACTAGAATCAACAAAGAACAAGAGATACAAGAAACAATGAAAACTTGTATTAAACTCTTCCAAAAGGAAATACAATTGAAGAAATATCTCTTTCTTCCACACCTCTCAGATGTACAGATCTCTTTCCCTCAAGAGTTCTCTCTCACAATTACAAACACAATTCAGCTACTTGAATTGTCTGTTACATGTCTACAAGCTATGAAGATCTATCCCTATTATATAAGATTAGGGATCATGAGCTATGCATTATCAACCATTAGATATACCTCTTAATCAAGGGTTCAAAATAGTCTTACCAAAAATAGAAATGCGGACTTACAACTAACAGCTAAACTAATTGTTGACGCTGGAAAGTGCACCCAGCGGCAGGAACACGGATTCCTGCCCTCTCCCCGCAACATGGAAACCCCTCTCTTGCCTGTGGGATGGCGAAGCAGGAGAGGAGAGTCTCTAGATATGGGCTAGTTCCCTCTGATGTATCTTGTTTGTTTCAAGTAATGCAAAATATAGATATATAGGTATACACTTGGGGGGGGGGTGAAAAGAGAAAGAGAAAAGCTTGAAAACAAACAGCCTACTCTAAAGGAGGTGATACACCAAAAACATGAGTGACCTTCCAGATCCACTCTCAGAATCAGGGGAAATGCAAGTATACTCTACACATCTGGTAGAGGGATCAGGCTGCTAAGACAAAGGGGGAGGCTATAATGGAAAATATGTCACAGAGGTTTACCGAGGTGCTGTGGAATGCACACTTGCAAGCAACTTACTCTGTTCTGTCCTTCTCAAGTATTGCTCTTCTCCTTTCAGCTGTAGAACCGGTCCCTGTAGATAGCTGGTCTGTTGGTATTACCTGTGAAAGCATGGAAGATAATGACTAAACACAGATAGTACTCAGGGCATACACAGCAAATCAATCCAAGATGGAGGTAAAAACTGTATTTTTATTGATTCAGGTGGGAAATTTGCAGAGCAGTGCTCTTTACAAAAGTCAGGAAGATCCCTAGAAAATGACTAAGTCCTTGTATTTATAGTAGAAGAGCCAAGAGAAGTCTCATTGAAAAGTGTGAAAAACACTATTGATGACGTCATAAGTCTGCCAAAACCATGCTGGTTGCCTCGTTTTGCGTGTTGGTCTTCTCCTCTGGCGACTGGGCAGGTTTTTTCTTGTGCACTACAGGGGAATTTTGCCGCCCTTATAGTGGGCGGCGATTTTGCCACCCTTTGCATGAACTTCATGTAGGAATACCTGTCGACGTCGGCCGATAAGCTGCCGACGGTAGCAATCTTGCCGATGTCGGTTACAGTAAGCTGCCGATGTCGATATAGTTATATGCTGCGCGGCAATTTCTCTTTCCCCGCCATGGGCAGGCTTTTCCATTTCACCGCCTTAGGGTAGGGTCTTTCAATTTGCCGCCATGGGCGGGCTTTTTCGATTCGCCGCCATGGGCGGGCTTTTCTAGATTTTGTGCCTGCCTTTGTTCTGCCGACGTCGGCAGTTCTGTCGATGTCAGTCTCTGTAGGGTGCCGACGTCGGCCGATGTCTTTGATTTTCTTTGTGTTGTGGGTGGCGAATTTGCCGCCCTCTGCATTTTCTTCGTAGACGGGCTCATTTTACCCACCCTTGTAGTGGGCGGTGAATCTGCCGCCCTCTGCATTTTTTCTGCCTCTTTTTTGACTAAGTGTCAAACACTCCATTTTTTCCCCTTTTTCTCTTGCAGACGTCTGAAGACTCTATCTTTCGCTGCCTATTCTCTGCAATGACGCTGTCAAAACCTGAAAGTGGACCTTGCAACCTGAAATGATTGGGCCTGCGAAGCAGGTGTAGGAGGTGACCGAGATTTTGCCTGAGGGGCAAAATTGGGTCAACAAATTGGCGACTCACGGGGGAAGCGTGCCTGCTATGCTTAGAACCCAGTTGCCTTACATATCCATTGGGTGTGGAGTCGGATGGTGACTTTGAAGCGAGTTCAAAACAACTTTGAAGATTCCAAAATCAAAAATACAGAAATTACCCCCACTGCCAAGGGAAACACACAAGACTAAAAACAACTAACTGTGCAAACTGCACTTAGGGAAAATAGGGAAGAAAACAAGGGAAACTATGTACGGTGGAACCAAAAATTCAGTGACAATGCTTCAGGTGTATCCCGTTGACTGGGATACGCAATTCTTCGCCATCCAACCTGGAGAGCTGGAACGCATTATGCTGCTTGCACTGAGTAATTATGTAAGGACCGCTCCAGAGGGCATCAAATTTTGCATGTTTTCTAGGCTTAGCTCTATCTTCATCCCATTTTAAGACAATGTCTCCTTCGACAAAACTCTTTGACAAAGATTTCTTGTCGAAATGCCTTTTCACCTGATGCTGGCGACTGATCATAGAGACCATGGCCTGGTTCCTTACCTCCTGGAGCTCCATTAGTTCACATAATCTGACCCCCATGCTGCTTCCTTCTTCTAGCTGCAGCTGATGTGTGAGGTCCAGCGCTAGCAATTCGAGTGAGATAGGAAGCCTTGCTTCCCTTCCATACACAAGCGTATATGGAAAATTTCCGATTGATCTTTTCGGAGTGATTCGATCGGCCCATAGAGCTGTTTTCAACTTGGCATGCCAAGTTTTCTAATTTTCTTCCATGGTCCTCTTTATAATCTTGATCAAATTTTTGTTAGTAGACTCAGCCAGTCCATTCCCCTGCGGGTAGTAATTTGACGAAGTGCTGAGGTATATACCATACCTTAGTGCCCATTCACTAGTTTTGGTTCCCAGAAAAGCCAAGGCATTATCTGAGATTATAGTGGCTGGGACCCCAAAACGTGTCACTAAGTCCTCATAGAAGTCCAAGACTGCGCTCTCATTTGTTCCTTCAAAGCAATGGCTTCCACCCACCTGGTGAAATAATCCGTAGCAGTCAGGACCCACTTGTGTCCGGCGCTAGAGGGAGGGTTGATCATCCCTATGAAATCCAGGCCCCACTGCATGAATGGTTGCTCAACTTGAATGGGCTGTAGGGGCATGGCAGCCAATCGCTGCTTTCCGTCAAAGAGTGCACACTTCTGACACTTCCTTACCTAGGCATGGGTATCCTTGAAGAGAGTGGGCCAGAAATAGCCAGCTCTCATTATTTTTGCTGCTGTGGTCTTAGGGGCAAAATGGCCACCTACTAGCCCATTGTGAAACTCAACCAATACCTTGTCAGCCTGACTGGAGTCAATGCATCTCAAGAGAACCCCAGAGAGATCCTTCCTAAATAATACTCCGTCAATCAAAACATAGGGAAGGGACTGAAGTTTAAAATACCTTCTTCCGGCCCTATCGAGACCCTGTGGACATTCGCCCGTAAGAAGGAAACGCCTCATGTCCAGTGTCCAATCTCTTACGACAGCTGGTTCTTCTGCAGTGGCTGCGTCATGGATCAGCAAGCTGTCTTCACCCCTTTGTCTCAAATCTGCGGCTAGCTGTTCACACAGGCCCCTTCCTCTAACCAACTTGGTGATTTTGATGTCTATGTTGTACTCCATTACCTTGGTGATCCATCCCACTCTTTTCTCGTTTAAGTCTCGATTGGTCAAGAAATCCTTGACGCCAAGATGTGGAACCATGAGATGAATCCTGCTGTTCGACAACATATATCTGAATTTCTTCAGGTTGCGCACTACTGCCAAGACTTGCTTCTCTACATAGGTGTACCTAGTTTCGAAGTCCTCTAACCCTTGGTTGAAAAAAGCGAGTGGTTGCTCGAGGTCATCACTATTTGCTTGGGTAAGCATGGCAGATATTACTTCTCCGTTACTGAAGGTATAGAGATTGAGGTCTTTATTGAAGTCGAGGCTGATCAGAGTGGGAGCCTGGGTCAAAGCCTGTTTGATAGCTTCAAAGCTATCCTTTCTTGGCATTGTCCATTTGAATTCTTCACCCTTCTTTAGCAAGGAGGTTAGGAGTTTAACTATTTCAGCAAAGTTTGAAATGAACCTCCGAATGAAATTTATTCGGCCGAAGAAACTCTGCAGGGCTTTCTTGTGCTTCGGTAGGGACATCTCCAGAATGGAGCGGACTCTCTCTGGGTCAATAGACAAACCTTCCTTGGACACAATGTGGCCAAGAAGTTTCCCCTCATGAACCGCGAATACACATTTCTTTGGATTTAGGGAGATGCCAAATTCCCTGCACCTCTCAAAAATCTCCCTGAGGTGCTTCATATGCTGTCCTGCCTCTTTGGAGAAAACCGTTATATCATCGAGGTACACCAGCACGTTCCTATTTATCAAACCACTGAAAGCCATGTCCATGGCTCGCTGGAAAGTAGCACCAGCATTGGATAGCCCAAAAGGCATCTTCTGGTAGGTGAACGTTCCCCACTTAGTGGTGAAGGCTGTTTTGTATTGGTCACAGTCACGCACCAGAATCTGATTATATCCCGAATAGCCATCCAGGAGGGAGAAGCGTTTGGAACCAATTACCTTTTGAAGGATCTGCTCCATGTTTGGAAGGGGATAATGATCTTTTAAAGAGACTTTATTAAGGTCTCTAAAGTTGACACACAGCCTGATCTCCCCATTTTTCTTTCTAACTGGAACCAAATTAGCCAACCATGAGGAATGTTTGATCGGAAATATAATGCCGGACTCAATCAACTTGGCCAATTCTTTCTGCATAAGGAGCTCGACCATCGGGTTAACAGGTCTCTACTTTTGTGTGACAGGTTTTGCACCTTCATCTAATTCAATGGTGTGTTGGGTGAGCCTTGGATCGAAGCCTTTCAAGTCGCTATAATTCCAGGCAAAAATATCAGCGAACTCCTGGCACAGCAGAATGAAAGCCTGTCTTTCTTGAAACGTGCAGACCTTGCCAAGCGCCAGCAACTTATCCTTGAAGATTTCTACTTTTTCATAATTCTCCTCTTTGGTAGTGATGCATGCTTTGTCATCTCTTAGTTGGTCCTCTCCGTTGAAAATACTTTCAAGTGTGATCAGACCCTTAGGGAGTTTATTGTTCTTCAATTGAATAATTTGATTTCCATATTGCTGCTGCAATTTTGCCTGATTGTGAACCGCAAATTCAGCTTCCTTCTTTAGGAAAAGGGCTATCTGTTGATCACTTTCGAAGACCTACCAATTTGTAACATTGTTTGGAATTGAAGGCCGGACCACCACTTTTAAATGGCGTGAACTACAACCCCTGCTTATCTCTTTTGAAACATCAAATTGGGCACCAACAGCTGCCAATCTGTCAGCCTGCTTATTCTGTTCCCTGGGGATAGAGGTAATGTTAAGAGCAAGGAAATCCTCCATCAAGTCCCAGACTCTGTGCTTGTAAGATTTTAGTAAGGAGTTCTTGGTTAGGTTCAGGCCTCTGATTTGGTTCACTATTAGTTCACTGTCCCCCAGGATTTACAATTTTTTGATCCCTCTTTTTCTTGCCCACTCAAGTCTGTGAATCAAAGACTCATATTCTGTAACGTTACATGTGCAAGAGAAATGGAAACGAAAAGCTGAAAAGTACCTTTCTTCAGAAGGGGAGACTAACATTACCCCACCACCAGCGCCCAGTTTGCTTCTGGAACCGTCGAAATATAGCTGCCACAGGCCAAGATCTTCTTTGTTTTCCTTCATTATATTGGGCATGACGGCACTCTCTTCATGCAAGCAATAGACGCCAAGGTCTGCCTCCTCAATAAACTTATAAGGATCGTGTTCAAAGTTATCGCTTCCCCACTCATCCAAGAGTAGATCTGCGACTCCTTCAAGAGCAGAAGATGAGGACTTGTCTATTTGAGAGTCTTCTGGATCAATGATAGTATAACTGACATTCGCTGCCTTGGGTGAATAGGACTCTAGGTGGTCCTTATAGAGTGGCTCGGATTCAATTTTCACTTTGGTCCCATACTTGGTTCTGAAAACCAGGTATGACCAATTTACTGCTAGATAACCACCTATCTTGGACGTAAAGTCCCTAGACAAATAGATTGCAAAATATGGAGGAACATCTGCTACCACTATATCTTGAGGGATTGAGAATGTCGGGCAGGCATGCAATGTTAAACTCAATCCTTTCAGGACTCCGACTGTCTTTGCGGGTGTCCCATCTAGTTGCAAGACTCCTTTGTTCATTGCTTCGTACTTTAACCCCATCTTATCAGCAATGCATTTAGGCATTACTGAAGTGCTGGCCCCGCTATCAATTATGCAATTATGTACTAAGAAATCTCCTATGATCAAAGATACATAAAAAGGGGGAGTCTTTTCTTCTTTCTTTACCTGACCTGGAGCAGAAGGCTGCCCATTCATCATTAGGATGTTATTAGTGTCTGTTGGGATGGCCTGGCGATCTAGATCATGCAATTCTTTCTTCAATACCTCCTTTTGTCTCGGAAGAGACAATGAATCCCATAGAGAAATGCTCACATGCAATTTCTTCATTTGATCAACTATATTAACTTGGGGACTGACTCCTTTCGCGTTTTCCTTTGGGCTGATCCCGGCTGGAGCTTTAGACTGAGGAGCTGGGGGTACAGATGGTTCACCGGAAATTGGGGCCTTTTGAAAAGGGTGTGGTGGAGGATTCGCTGCTGCCTGAGAGGAAGCCTACACTTCTCCAACTGCTCTTCTTTTAAATCTCGTATTGGCCGCAACGCAATCAGCATGATTGCCTGCAGCGCCCCCATGATTAATTACACAGAGCTCGCCCTCTTCATGATTTATCAGGGTAGAATCCGGCTGAGTCTGATTGTTGCTTGTGCTGGTTTGAGCTGGGAACTCAAAAAATTGAGAAAAATCAGCACCCTGATTTTCTGAATTCTGGAAAAAATTCATCATGTCATTTGGGTGGACAGCTTGCTCTTGACCTTGTCCCATGTTTGAGCAACCTGGCTGCTCCTGCACTAGATTGTTCTGTGTAGGTACCATGGCTTTAGATGACGAAGGAGGGCCTGGGTTATAATTTTGATAAGGCCTAGTTGTAGTGAGCTGCCCCTGACCTTGGTTATAATTTTGAAAGGGGGGTCTAGGGGCATGGCCATAATTTTGATAACTCTGGTTTGGCTTGTGGCTTTGAGCTTGCTGCCTTTTAAGGGCAACAAGTTCATTTGACATGCTCTGCAATAGGCCCTTAACTTCACTTAATTCATTGGATGGAACAACAGTTGGCTTTTCAATGACAGGTAGGGGGGAAATTGTAGGAGAGACTGCTTGAATTGGGGGCAGCAGTTCTGGGAAAAGTGGCATGTGAGGTCTAGGGGCAATTTTCCCAGCTTGAATCAAGCAATTTTCGGCCGCAATGGCTATGTCATACGCAGCTGGCAGTATGTGTCCCCCCATAGATTGAATCATCATAGCAATGTCACTATTTAATGCTTTTAGATAGTACAAGAAAGCGTAGCTGGGGGTCGGCCTTACCAGGATGGGAATTCTATCCCAAGTCTTTTGAAACCGCGTATTGAAGTCCTGCATATATTCATGCGGAGCTCTTTTTATAGTTGTCAGCTGCTCAGCAAGAGAGAGGCCATCACTTTTTTCCCCAAAACGATCAGTTAAACGAGTGCCCAATTCGTTCCAAGAATGTATGGAATCCACAGGCAAGGTGCCGTACCAGTCGAGAGCTTTTCCTTTCAGAGACAAGGCTAACAGTCTGATGGCAATATTTTCTTCTGTTATATTATGAATATTGCAAAGGTTGGCAATATTTTTTATATGCTCAACAACTGTAATAGTTCCCACTCCATCAAAAAAAGGCACATTTTTTAGAGCTGTTCCAGGGATCGGATCATAGCGTGGGAGGTTTAAAGGGCTTTCACCATGAAAAGCTGCAAAAGGCAAGGCCATGGCTGGAACAGGTTGTATTTGTGGCTGAGCTGGGTTGGTGTTCCTAGCAACAGGTCTAGGAGGATTTATCAGTGGATAAGGGCGAGTTCTTCCAAACCTGAGTCTTTTAGCAGAGTTTAAAGGTAGTTCAACGAACTCAAAGGGGACCTTTCTTGAAGCTGACCTGGTGGTAACTTTTGGCATAGAAGTTAAGTAACTGGTCTTTAAAAAAAAAAGAACTGAGCTCTTACCAGTGGAGTCGCCAGATGCTGGAAATCTTTGAAAATCACTGTAGCAGGACCAACATCAATCCTGAAATACTACTGTGTTAGAAACTTGATAAAATTGCAGTCCCACCGGGCGTGCCAGAACTGTTGACGCTGGAAAGTGCACCCAGCGGCAGGAACACGGATTCTTGCCCTCTCCCCGCAACATGGAAACCCCTCTCTCGCCTGTGGGATGGCGAAGCAGGAGAGGAGAGTCTCTAGATATGGGCTAGTTCCCTCTGATGTATCTTGTTTGTTTCAGGTAATGCAAAATATAGATATATAGGTATACACTTGGGGGGGTGAAAAGAGAAAGAGAAAAGCTTGAAAACAAACAGCCTACTCTAAAGGAGGTGATACACCAAAAACATGAGTGACCTTCCAGATCCACTCTCAGAATCAGGGGAAATGCAAGTATACTCTACACATCTGGTAGAGGGATCAGGCTGCTAAGACAAAGGGGGAGGCTATAATAGAAAATACGTCACAGAGGTTTACCGAGGTGCTGTGGAATGCACACTTGCAAGCAACTTACTCTGTTCTGTCCTTCTCAAGTATTGCTCTTCTCCTTTCAGCTGTAGAACTGGTCCCTGTAGATAGCTGGTCTGTTGGTATTACCTGTGAAAGCATGGAAGATAATGACTAAACACAGATAGTACTCAGGGCATACACAGCAAATCAATCCAAGATGGAGGTAAAAACTGTATTTTTATTGATTCAGGTGGGAAATTTGCAGAGCAGTGCTCTTTACAAAAGTCAAGAAGATCCCTAGAAAATGACTAAGTCCTTGTATTTATAGCAGAAGAGCCAAGAGAAGTCTCATTGAAAAGTGTGAAAAACACTATTGATGACGTCATAAGTCTGCCAAGACCATGCTAGTTGCCTCGTTTTGCGTGCTGGTCTTCTCCTTTGGCGGCTGGGTGGGTTTTTTCTTGTGCACTGCAGGGGAATTTTGTCGCCCTTATAGTGGGAGGCGATTTTGCTGCCCTTTGCATGAACTTCATGTAGGAATACCTGCCGACGTCAGCCGATAAGCTGTCGACGGCGGTAATCTTGCCGACGTCGGTTACAGTAAGCTGCCGACGTTGGTATAGTTATACGCTGCACGGCAATTTCTCTTTCCCCACCATGGGCGGGCTTTTCCATTTCACTGCCTTAGGGCAGGGTCTTTCAATTTGCCGCCATGGGCGGGCTTTTTCGATTCGCCGCCATGGGCAGGCTTTTCTGGTTTTTGTGCCTGCCTTTGTTCTGCCGACGTCGGTGGTTCTACCGACGTCGACGGTTCTGCCGACGTCGGTCTCTGTAGGGTGCCGACGACGGCAGTATTGCCGACGTCGGCTGATGTCTTTGCTTTTCTTTGTGTTGTGGGTGGCAAATTTGCCGCCCTCTGCATTTTCTTCGTAGACGGGCTCATTTTACCTGCCCTTGTAGTGGGCGGCGAATCTGCCGCCCTCTGCATTTTTTCTGCCTCTTTTTTGACTAAGTGTCAAACACTCCATTTTTTCCCCTTCTTCTCTTGCAGACGTCTGAAGACTCTGTCCTTCGATGCCTATTCTCTGCAACGGCGCTGTCAAAACCTGAAAGTGGACCTTGCAACCTGAAATGACTGGGCCTGCGAAGTAGGTGTAGGAGGTGACCGAGATTTTGCCTGAGGGGCAAAATTGGGTCAACACTAATCATGCAAACAATCCATTCTGCCACGAAAATAGACTTTTTGGATGCACAGGTGACCGACATCAGTCCCTGTTAGTCTGCACATGACCTATGTTAGCCGATCCATAACTAATATCGGTAGCCTTCAGTCGATCCTTGACTGACGTCGGTGACTGTGTGATACAACAACCTTTGCATTCGCTCATTGGTGAAGCTTTTAGCTCCACACCTTAACATCTATTAATGAACTCAACTACTCATTCTCATGGCCAAGAGGCCATGTGAGACAAATTCACTTGTATAATGGCTTATACTTTATTATTTTCTTGCATTTTCTTACTTAACATCTTCTTTCTTTTTATAAACATGAGATGTCTTTTTGAATTGTTCAACTATTCCTTACTCAAGGGACTTTTTGCCTTACTTTTGTCTTTACATGACACACATACAAATATTTTTCTCCATTTTCCATAATTACATAATGCAAAGTTATATTAAATTTAATTAGAATATGTATATGCTAAGAATTCTCCTGGATGAATACAGGTGGATCATATTGAGACACTTAGTTATAAGGTTATATCTCTTAAATTCATTATAACTTTGATCCATTATGATGCATCTAAGGCATTATACCTATTAACTCCTAACTAATATTGGCCTCAATTGTTGAATACCCATTAATTCCTAATTAATATTGGTCTCAGTTACCAAATCATCATTGTCCACTAATTTAAATTCCAACTAATATACAAGCATAAAATGCATTTATAATATTACAAAGTTTTAAACATGTCTATTCTCTAGCTAGAAAAATGTGGAGCTTTTCCAAAATAAAATACAAGTTCCCAACCATGTGTATGACTCCCTTATAATTTGAATCATCCTAGAATAGTTTAATGATAATATTACCATTCACTATGACCTATTAATATTATTCCTTCTCCATATGAATCATATTATGGATTTCTAACTCGAACAAGCATCTACATAATGTATAATAGATTGAGCTCAGTCCATGAAATTTTCTCTATATTATAAATTTGAGTCACTTTTATTATAATAGTATGAATAGGTATATTTAATCCCTATGATAGAGTGTAAGTTGATATCAATACCTGGATATACCCATCAACAAAAATATCTTCTATTAGAGTCATGTCCATCCTTATATGATAGATTGCAAATCCATAAGGTAAGAGGTCTCTCATGTCTCTATTTTAACAATTTCTTGGATACCACTATCTTCATTGAGAAATCTTCCAAATGTGTCCTATTATGGCATTTTTTTATTTATCATTTATTTCAAATATCAAACTTGATGATTACCAAAAACTGTGTTACATGTAAACTACTACTTTATAGTCAAAATCTTTCTCCTACTTTTTTAATCAAGACCCTTATTATTTATTTTATATTTTTAGCATATTGACCTATTTTTATAGAATATTTTTCCAAATTATCCAAGTCATAATATTTTTATGTGTCACCATGGATCATGACAATAAACAAATGGTCAAAACATTGGAATAGTTTGGAACATATCCATTTACTTCCTAAACACATACAAGCTAAAATGAAACACCTTCATTATCTTCTCATAAGTAATAATAAAATTTTAAATATCAATGATAACCTTTAAATTTGGTGAGTCATATTCTCAAATTACATTATGACAATAGGTGTATCCTTTAGTCATTTTATTTCCTTGAGCTTCTTGATGAGATTGTAGCCTACCATTTCTGGAATAAAATTGTTAGTGATGACCATGTTGAAATTGAATACCTAATTATGATAAATTATCAGCCATTACATTAATTTTAACCCAAGAACTTATAGTTATCTTAAATTAATTTTAATTGAATCTATCCATAGTAGGCATTTGATAACATTCTGATTGATCACACAATCATCCAACACATGATGAATTTACACACACTCTAACATGGTTCTAGTCACAAAATTTACATAAATAATAGCCTTATCATCCATACCATTTAATTTCATCTCATTTTTAATACCATGACAAAAACCACAATGCTCAACTACAACATATACATATCTTCTTCTACATGACAATCTTTGACAAAAATTGTGAACCAACGAGACTGTTAAAATATTAATTAGTCTATCAATTTGTGGTTCTATCCCTTAAAATATTCTTATACTTGGGCTCAAATAAGCATATAATACATATCAATTTTTAAATATAAACTATCCCATCTAATTGACAACAATTTTTAATAAAATAACACACATTTACTCATTTACATGCTAAAATGTAGGAATCACATAAAGTAAAGAGGTAATCATGAAACTAAATTAATAAATCACGATGATCAAGATGAAACTAAGGGGATATACATTAATAAAATAATCTAATAATTCCCATGGTTTATAGGGCATGGATACAAATTCACTCATAAAATGGATTATACTTGCTTCTTTGTTTGCCTTTTCATGCTTAACATCTTCCATCTTTTTATAAACCCAAGATGGATTTTTTAATTCTTTGAGTATTCTATTATCAATTGATTTTTGACCTTATTTTATATTTACATGACACATATGCAATGATTTTTATGCCTTTTCCAAAATTACATAATGCAAAGTTATATTAAATTCAACTAGACTATGCATATGCTAACAACTATGAATAGTCCAATGTAGAGGAAGGTGTACCAAATAATTAAAATATACATAAATGAGTAAAATATATTAAAACATTAAAAATAAAAAGTGAATACATGTATTTTACCAAAATTAGGTGTCTATATAATGCCCCACTTTGACAGACATGCATATGTGTAGATAATATTAAAATAAATATAAGTATATAGTAGAACATTATTTAATAGGGATGGAAGATGAAATATGTAAGCCCTAAGAATGAATCATAAATGTTAAAATATCAATAAATTTAATTTGAATCCAAAAAAATAATAATGCATGCAAGTATATCAATGTCATGGTAAACTAATTTCACTATAACAAAATGAAATAATAAAACTAGGAAATGAGAAAAATAATGAATACACCTAGTCGTATGAGAACCATACTACCACTATTAAAATTATAATACTAAGATTACATTTTAAATATTAGTCTGTCAAAAACTTCTTTGGAACTATGAATGAAACTCTACTTATTTATTAAATTAGAAAACATAGTTATTGGATCTATGTGGTCGTACTTGTTCAATTGAAATCTTGTAACTAATGATAGGATAGTTTATATAAATGCCATATTTTGAGATGAAGGATGGTCTTTAAAATATATGAAGCCAAATTTTCATCGATATTTATTATACCTTTTATCCCTCTCTACTTGTCTTTGAGATGACATTAATGTATTTAGTTTGAAGTCATTTATTGTCAGTATTATTTTTATATTATTTCAATACATTTTTATTTGTTGCCTAATCAATTGGATGACTTTTATTTGATTTGATTTGTGTGTGTGTGTGTGTTGTCTAATTATGTATATTTATTATATTTTTTTTAGTTTTTTTAATTTGGTTAGCATAGGGTAGAATTTATTTATAATTATAATTGATGTGTAGGGTTATAAGTGGAAAAGTGAGGGAACTTAGACTACAATATTAATTTGAAGTTACCAAACTATTAGATGTATAGTGTCCTATTTTTCTAGCTTGTGTATTTCATTACCTAGTTTTGATCTAGTTACATAATTGGGAAATTTGAAATGATTGGTATACCAAAACTATTCATATCCCTTTCACCCATGCCTAGGTACTTCTAATAATGGATTTTTTGTAAAACCCACGATGAAATCATACAAGATACGATAAACTAACACATAGACCATACAACTACAATATGTAAATGATAATATCTAACTATAATATTATTTGAATATTAAGAGTACATAAAAATAGAGAAATAAACACAAATAATTGCTTACACAACAACTTATCACATACAATAATCTATGTTGAAGCTCCAATATAGTTTTGAAGTGAAACAAGCATAAACCAAATATGGAGGAATATTTCATCACCAAAACTAGTAAACCTTAGAGGGTTTTCATCCTCAAAGATTTCTACACTCCAAGGGTTTTCATCTTGGGAGAGGAAAAAGTTAAGCCACAGGCTGAAGCTTATAAATGGGGGTATTTGATTATGCAAGATTATTTTACAAAGGGAGAGAGCTCTCCATATATAGAAAATGAAGGAAGAAAAAGAGGAGGAAACTTGGAGAAGAAGCTAGAAATGTGTCCCCTTCTAGTGGGTTCACTATTCAACAATAGAAAGAGCTTGTCTTCATGTTCAAGGAGTCAAAAAGGGAGATCATGATTCCACCATTTCTTTGTATTTGTCTTATAATTCCACATGCCTCCTAAATGGTACCCCACCTTCACACATATGAGTCAAATCAACATAGTAAATCTTGTCTCCCACTTCACAAGTACACAAAATATTCTAAGACAAGTTATAATTAGATTTTGACTTCTCCTCACACTCCAATTATGAATCCCACTAAGAAATGCACCACACTTCTAACCCTTTGTCTTTTCTCCCAAGATCCATCACCCATAAGACACATCACATACTACATCATCACTTGCATCACCTGACACATCACCATGAATAGTGACTCATGAATAGTACATGTGAATAGTGACTTGGCACAATATTATTCCCTCACATCACCAAATTTATCCTACCAAAATGAAATAGGCTAATGGTATTCCACAAATGTCACATTTGGAAAAGGGGGACATTATAAATCCTCTCTTCCCAATGATTACTTATGCTCAAGCAATTCTGCTTCACTTCATAGTTCTAAATACTAAGATCCCAAACTAGTTGGCATGATACCCATCCAAGTGTGAATCTCAAAAAATGTTGTGTTTGTTTAACAATAAATCTCATGTCTACACTAGCCAATGCTGGCCTTTTTAGCAGCTTCTCTTTGATCCACTTTTGCTTCCACTGCACCACTCTGATATTCATATTGGCATCAGTTGAAGACCTTATAGAGTTGTTTAAACAACTATGTGAAAATTTATCCTCAAGTCCAAAGAGTTTTCAATCTTGATGGTCTACCCAATGGCTATAAACCAACTAGATCTCTATGGTATGAGGAACACTAGAATTATTATGCAATATGTTATCCTTCGTGGTGTCCTCTACATGATTTATTGGTTATTCTTGAACTTGTTGGGAAACTTCTTCTTGCTGCCCCAAATTTTTTGAATTATGAGGCTCAAAAAATTCAACACTTAGATTCCCTAAGATGTTTGATTCTTCTTCCTGATGTATTCTACTTACATCCCTTCTTGTTTTTCATTAGCTTCTTAGAAACCCTTGCTTAGATGCCATGGAACTTCTAGTTTTTGTGGCTTAGGTATTTATTCATGCTTCTTTATTTCATTCTTAGCCTCCTTATTCCTTTGTTGATATATGCATTCATTATAATAAAATAAAACATTTTCTACTATCAAAGAATTTTTACCTTCAACCTCTATGGTTTGGAGTGCCTCAAGTTTAACTCTTTCTTCTATCTCATGTTCCTCCATCATAATGTCTCTGATTACATCCCCTTATTGTTCTTGCATTGGTGGTTGGGTTCCCAAGACTCCTTGCATATGAATCAAATATTATTTATTCTAAGCACATTTATGATACTATATTTTTCTCTTGCAAAAACTTCTTTTGATTCTTATTCCTTCACAAACTTTTTCTTCTCCTCCATCTTCTTGGAGACTTTTATCTTCTCTTCATTCTTTCTTGAATTTCTTAAGTATTTTACAATACACTTTTTTATTAGGATCCAATATTACTTTGATTTCCAAGTACTTATCAAAGGAGACTCCATTTTTGAAATCATCAAGAAGTGCTTAGTACTGGTCCATAACTTTAATGGCCTCTTGTTCATAATTCTAAATCCTCATCATCACCTCTTATATAGGATATATTTATTCTACCTTGGGTAGGAATTTGGGAAGTTATTGCCACTCCATGTTCCCTATAACTCTATCAACAAATAATTCTAAAAATAAAAACCCTCACATGTTGAAAGGATACATAGCTTTGATACCAATTTAATATCCTTTTCAAGATATTTTAACTAATATTGGATTTTTAGAAAAATCCACAAGGAAAGAATACAAGATAAAATAAGCCAACACATAGACATACAACTGTAATATATAAATAATAATATCCAATTGTAATATTATTTAAATATTGAGAGTACATAAAAATAGAGCAGTAAACATAAATTATAGCTTATAGAACAACTTGTCACATAAAATAATCTCTGTTAAAGATCCAAAGTAGTTTTGAGTGAAAAAACCATAAACCATCTATGGAGGAATCTTTCACCATCGAAACTAGTAAACCTTAGAGGGTTTCCATCCTCAAAGATTTCTACACTCCAAGGGCTTTTGTCCTAGGAGAGGAAGAAGTTAAGAGACAAGGTCAAGCTTAAAAATGGGGGTATTTGATTATGTAAGATTATTTTATAAAGGGATATATCTCTCCATATATATAAAATTAAGTAAGAGAGAGGAGGAAACTTGGAGAAGAAGCTATAAATGTACCCCCTTCTAGTGGGTGCACTATTTAGCAATAGTGAAGAGCTTGTCTTCATGTGCAAGTAGTAAAAAAGGGAGATCATTCTTCCACCATTACTTTGTATTTGTCTTCCACTTCCACATGCCTCCAAAATGGTTCCCCAAATTCACACATATGAGCCAACTCAACATAGTAAATCTTATCTCCCACTTCACAAGTACATAGAAGATTCCAAGATAAATTCCATTCAGCTTTTAACTTCTCACACTCCAATCATGAATCCCATTAATAAATGTGCCAAACTTCTACCCCTTTTTATTTTCCTCCAAGATCCATCACCCACAAGACACCTACACATAATACATCATCACCTACATCACCCACCACATCACTATGAATAGTGGTAGTAAATAGTGACTCATGAATAGTACCTTGTGAATAGTGACTTGGCACAATATTATTCCCTTACATCACCTAATTTAGCCTATAGGAATGAAATAGGATAATGGTCTTTTGCATATGTCACATTTAGAAAAAGGGGACATTACATAGATGTATAGTGTCCTATTTTTCTAGCTTGTATATTTCATTACCTATTTTTGATGTAATTGCATAATTGGGAAATTAGAAATGATTGGTATACCAAAACTATTCATATCCCATTCACCCATGCCTAGAGACTTCCAAAATACTCTAGGCAGTCAAATGGATCTAAGGAAGAGTCAAATTCATTATCCAACTTGTAAAACTTGGATGTATAAAGTAACCCACTTTTAGAGTGGTGTGAAAAGCATTTATGTTATATTTCAAGGTTGGGTTGAAAATCTTGTGTTAGTGCATAAAAATAATGGAAAAATAAAATTGTGTGTATACTTTAGAAACATTAAGAATGCATTTGTATACTTTAGAAACATTAAGAACGCATTAGGTAAAGATAATACCCATTTCAATCCTTATATGAGTTATCCAAATTTTGAGTGGATCTAAATTGATATATTTATTGAATGCATTTTTAGTTTACAATCAAGTTTTAGTGAACATTGAATACCAAACCAAAATTAACTTCACCACTAAATGGGATACCTTTTATTATGAATGTCTACCATTTGAGTTAATAATATTTGGCACTAAATTTCAACATGTTATGGATTTCACATTTTAGGGTCTTGTGGTTGAATACATTATGATTTAGATGGATGATCTAACTATCTTTTCCAAGACTGTCTCTATTCATGTTCACCATTTTAAGGTAATTTGTTAGAATTTTAAGAAACATGATATTTTGATAAGTCCCAAAGATAATAATTTTTAATTTTATGAAAGGTAAGTTTTTAAATAAAGTATATCTATAGACCCAAATAGATTTTATGAAATTTCTAAGATTCCATTTATAAATATTAAAAGAGAGTTGAAATCATTTTTTGGTGAGATGAATTCTACCATGAAGTTTATTATAGGATTTCACGAGATTGTTAGGCCTCTAAACGTTATGTTTAAATAGGATGGAAATATGGAGTAGATCGTTGAATAAAATTTTACTTTCCAAGAAATAAAAAATAAAAACAATCTAAATTTTGATATTGGTTAACCTATATTTTTCAAAGTCTTTCTACGTATATTCCTTCACCTTCAAACACACATTTTCAATTATACATAAAAAAACAAGATTTAGATAATAAATCCATAATTTTTATGAGCAAAATTAGATAATCAATCATATATAATTAGAAAATAAATCATACATGATGATCAATATAGTTTAAAAAATAGACATTAAGTTGTATGAAATCAAGTGAATGCTATTGTGTTAGATCTAATTGGTGAACCTATGTCTGATAAAAATGAGATAGGAAAAAGAAGAGGTAAATAGATAATTTAGTTTTAGGAATATGATTTGGAAATCAAATTAAAAAATTATGGGCCTTAAATAGTTGATTATAAAAGTGGATCCATGACTTACAGCGATGTTCATTGAACAAGCAGATGTGGACAAAGATGAATGGTATATACATTCAATTTATTATCTATTGCATGAGAATTATTCTAAGTAGTTAATACACATTTAAATAAGATATTTAATATTGAATGTAACCCATTATATGATTAAAAATAGAGTGATTTACTAATATAATTATGAATAAATTTTCTTGAGATTATGGAAAATAGAAGAAATAGATTTTGTATTGAGTAGTTTCCATGAGAAGTTTTACAATGGGCATCCTTATAGAAATGTTACAACACATAAAATATTAATATTTTTTACTATTTTCACACCATTTTAAAATATTCTCATGCTCATGTGAGATCTTGAAAAAAATCCCAAACAGTTGTAGGAAGAGATAAGAAAACATGCATTTTGTTTCACCCCATTATTGAGGGTAAATAATTTACCCAATGGGGTTTTGTTTTATAGGATTTATCAATCCCAATTCCATGGTGGGAAAAAAATTGTGCTGATATGGACTAATTATTTTACTCATTTGTCCAAATAAGTTTCCAAAAGGAACATTATAACATAATAATTTATTGAAACCCATTTTCATGAAAATGTAATTGTGGTTTTTTATTCAAATTATTACCCTCAAGGAAATAGAGTAATGAAATCCATGAATAATAATTTTATTTATATGATCAAGAAGATAGATGGTAAAAACTAATGGCTTGACACTCTTGCTTAAATATGCACAATGGGCAAACCGTACAAGATCCAACGTAGTATTGAAAACTTCACATTTTTTATTAATTTATAAATAATGACTGATATTTCCCATCACGTTAATGTTTCACACCTATAATTTTATCCAATAATATATGGAAGAAGATGATAGTGTTCAAGTAAGGTTTTTATATATTACACAAATGGAGGAAAAATGAGATGAAACTTTTCATAATTTTAGTAAATGCCAAAAAAATTTCAAGTGTTGATTTAAAAAAAGATAAAATATCAACAAATTAATAATATTAGATTTGGTATTTATATGGAATAAATCCAATGAGAAAAAAGGGAAACATGATAAATTAGACCCCATTTGTTTGAGTCAATCTTATATTTTTGAGATATTGGGGAAGCTTTTATTTTTAATTAAAAGATATGCAATGAACAATGTGTTGTTTCTTATGAATGGTCAATACTTGAAACATTACTTCTTATCTATCATAGCAATCCAAATTTTATTTGGAATCATTATCTTTATATTATCTTATTTTTATTTAGATATTTTTTAATTATTGAGATAAGAGTAAATTAGTTTATATTTCCTTTCATTTGTTGTAGTATGTTCATTTTCAATAAAAAAAGGTCATCATTACCATTCATCCACTTTGTAAAGTTTCCCAAAATTTCCTTTTTCTTATATTTATGAATATTCATGGACCACTTATGAGTTATTTTAAATTTTATATCAATGAATATACCATGATTGAAATTATAATTTACTTGAAAGGAGTGTGCTTGATAGAAATTATTTTGATGTTATCATTCAAATTTATAAATACTTCACATTGTGAAAAATTATTTTCACATTCTAAGCATTTAATAATTTTTTTAGAGATAAAAATTTGATAAAAATAGTATTATGAGTAAAATATCTATCATTAGAAGGAATTAAATTCCATTTTATCCATTTAATGGTGGTTCCCAACCCCTTTGAAATAAATACACTTCATAAAAAGGGGTGATTTGGGTAATCTCTGCCAATGCTACGGACATACAATGGTAGTAGATAAATTCCTAAATTGGAAATAGATATATCTCTATTGAAGCTATGGATGTCTATTTAGAAGTGGAGTAATGCACAATTTCCTATGAAACTTGTGCCCAGAAGAAAATTATATATATATATATATATCATTAACATTTAAAAAACAAAAAATGAGACCCCAAATTGTGTTTGATATTCATTAAAACTATCATAGAAAGAGGAAAATACTCTTCACAAAATCACACATGCTCTAGAAAAATGAAAAGGGTTAACATGTTACCTCGTAATGTTTAACCTTTGTAATCTCTCTATTTTTTACATTTTATTTTATGGAAATTTTGATATTATGTTCTCAACCTTTTTTCATAAATTTTGGGTTCTTAAATATTCAAGATTATTTTGCCACTAAGTCTCCATTTGTTATGGTACAACATATCTAAAATATTTTAATTTTTGGGATTGTTATTTTTTCTTGCAATAATTTAAGTTTTGGTTTTATTATTATTTTTTTCTTTTATAAAAGCATTAATGTCTGTGGTTTTCTATACGTAACATTGTAAGATAACATTTTTGGCAGTAAAATTTTGAGGTAATATCTCACAATAACATTTAAGATAATAACATTGTAAGATGACATGCTACAATAATATTTTCAATAGTAAATATTTGAGGCAACATATTGTAATAATATTGATGGTAGTAATAAATAACATTTAATACAATACCATTGTGTGGTAATATTTATGACATTAACATTTCATGGTAACACTATACAATAACATTTAAAGGAGTAAAATTACAAGGTAACATACATAGTTAAATTTTTAGTAGTAATATTTCAAGGTAACATATGATGGTAAAATTTGAGATAGTAATACTTTATAAAATAATATCAAATAGTGACATTTGTGGCAATAACATTGCGAGGTAACATGACATGGTGACATTTTTAGTATTAACATTACATGGTAATGCTTGTGGTAGTAACATTTTAAGATCACATTTATGGCAGTAACATTTTGAGGTTATATACCACATTAACATTTACAAGAGTAACATTGTGAGATAACATACCATGGTAACTGTTATCAACCAAATTTTCACCATTTGGAAGGAAGTTCAAACCTTCCAAATTTGGAATAAAATGAAAATAATCCTAGACTATGGGTGGCCTAAACTTGGATTGAATGTCTAGGTTAAAGGGATAGCTCCCTTGATGTATCACGTAGGCTCATTCACTACTCTACCAACTTGATAGGAAAAGAGAGAGATAACTTATCCTAATAGTGGTGATGCACCATAATTACTTGACCAATACTAGCCAAATTAAAATTCTCTTCAAACATGAGAATATTTTGTAATAAATACTACTTAAAATTTGCCTCTCTACATTAACATTTCACATGAAGGTTGTGAAAAATGCTTGGGCTAGGAGGACTAGTCAAGGGGTAATGATATGACACTAATTAAAAGACAACTCACTCAAAATTCACACCTCACTTATCCACTTCAAAATACGTACAAAAATTCTTTAAAATTGAATATGAATGCTAAACAAGGACAACATACCAAGGAAGTAAAGCTAATTACTTGATAAGATCAACTAGTCAAGCATACACATTAAAACTAGTCCAATGAGGAGGTAAAACTAAAATTTTATCATTTATCAAAGTCTTTCAAATGGGTAGGGATTCACCATACCGATTTGGAGGATACAAACATAGCCTATCAAGGTTGAATATATAGATAAAGTGAGAGAAGAAGGAGAAAAACATGTAGAAGATAGGGAGTGTCAAGTGTCTCTCAAGAGAGTTAGAAACAAGAAAGATTTAGAAGTTGATCCATCAGGTTTCAAAGGACAAATGTGGTCTCTTGAAGATGATATTATCCTCTAAGTGGCATGGAAGTATTAAACCTTTCTTGACACATTGATTTGCTCTTTAAAATTATCCTTTGTCTTAACTTGTGAGAGGACAAGTGGAACTCTTGGTCACTAAATCATATTGAAGTATCTCTTGACTTTATATTTGACACTTTTCAACTTCTTAGGAGTTACTCAAACTGACATCTCAGTGGCAATCATAAATAAACTCCTTAGGTGTCTTGAAACTCCTTTGTATCACTAGGCCAATCTTGCTTATAAGTGTTAAATCTTGAATTAATCTTCACCAAGGTAGTATGTCTCGATGGATAACCTATTAACATCATATAAAACCTAGAAAAAATCATTTGGAGGTCTCAAAAACTCTCCAAGACTTCTTTTTGTAGTAAACCTCATTCTTTATAGCCTTGAAAACATGAAAATACAATTATGTATG
Organism: Torreya grandis; assembly: GCA_037957365.1. NCBI lineage: Eukaryota > Viridiplantae > Streptophyta > Pinopsida > Cupressales > Taxaceae > Torreya > Torreya grandis. Next base: position 5,357,121 of record JARHVA010000326.1, read on the forward strand.
AGAATGTATGGATGGTACTAACAAACTAAAGGTATTTTTGAGGACCCAGTATCTCCTTATAGCTTCATGACAAATTTATTGTCCTAAATTTGAGTGGAAGTGTCTTTTTCTTCTATTCTCTCTCCTCAATTAGGCCTCCTTACCTAGAAACTGAGTTTTAACCTAAAATCACTCCCATGTTTGTTAAAATTTTAGGAAGTATGTGATTAAATTTACCCATGATATGAACATGATCCATGCCAATGTTTATCTCCTGAGACCCTCTACAAATATGTGAATCATGAAATGGACAAAAACCCTAGTCTAGGTGCTTGCATAGGCTTGAGACCCAGTTTGAGTGTTTGGTAAGAAATTTATAGGATATAATTCTTGGAATGAGTTTTATTAGTCTTGAAAAATCATTAGGCAACTTAATCCATTGAGGATAGGTCTCTTGAAGTGACTTATAGGCCTGCATATTGGCTATTTGGCTTGAAAAATAATGTATTCCTCCCTTCTCAGCCAACTTGATGACTTGGTTAGTTAAAAAATTTGAAATATAATTAGTTTAAACTTGGAGGGCTATCTAATAATATTATAATATTACCTAAATGGTATATTATAAGTTTCTATACCATTTATGAAATATACAAGGTCTGTAACCTTGTTTTTCTTGTGTAAATGAAAGACAGTCTTCTCTTAAGCCTTGGTTCTTGGTTTATAATCTATTATAACACCATGAGATCCTTTTGAAAGGTTTTTATGAGATCATGTACACTATTCCTAAGTTTATTAATCTTCTTCATAGGATTTGAACTCTTGTAACAAGTTTGAAACCTTGAAAATTAGGCTTGCAACCATCTTATCAGACCATTTTCTTTCTCTGTCTCTTTCACATGTGCCATATAAGTATTCTAGTATATTATCAAGGGAAATATAGAGATAATTTAAGTAATTTAAAGGCCAAGAATTTTAATTTTATGTAATTTTAAGGCCAAACCTTTCCATCATATCGTTAATAGGGTTTAACAAGTGTTTTACACCTATTTTATTCTTAGTGATTATTCATAAAGAACTTATCCCATTTATCTCTCATAATACCATATGTTGGAAGAATAGTGACCTCTCCATCACATTAAAATTCTAATTGGCCTCATGAAACTGCTCTTCTAATATCCACGTAAAACTATTGTACATCCTAATTTCTTGCTAAGCAAATTTACTTGATTATATATGGATTTTCTATATCTCGTAATTTGATTTGGGTTATTAGTAACAAAGATATGAGTTATATGTTGTTATAAGATAGTTGAATATTGATTTAATTACATTATTTAATTTATATGAGATAGCTATAGTGTATATTCTTACATTATGATCATGATTGATTTATCATTTTAGCAGTATTTTATGATGTATATATGTCATGATGTATGGACTAACTACCTGCTTGTCATGAGTTGGATGTAGGATAGATTCATTCCTCAGAGTATGATAGAGGGAGAGAATTATAGGAGAGGGTGACACATATATAGAGATGTTGGGGGATGATAGAAGAATGCCTAGAATCCTACACACACCACATTAGTTAGTACATACTAGATGCATAATTAAATTGTAAATGTTAGCATGTTTCTGAGGATTGGTTGCATTTATAACTATTTACTCATGGTTAGATTAGTGTAATGATTATTTAAAATATATAATGTGTGATGTGGAATTAAACTTATGTGTTGTTTAATATTTTTATTAATTCGTTATGACTAACTATTTATACTAAATAATTATTTATTATTAAGTTATTTGGAAAATATAAGAATAAAATAAATAATATGAATAAAACAAGATAAGTGTTTTAAATAAAAAAAAAAAAAAAAAAAAAGAGAATTAAAAAAATGAAACAAATTAGAAAGATCATGAAATAAATAAAAAATCATGAAAAGAAGAGTAGCACAACATCCATACAATGGAAAAAAAGAGAGATTTAAGGGAAAGCAAAGTTGGCAACTTAGGGGTTTGGATAAAAATATAAAAACAAAAAAAAAAGATAAAAAGATAAAAGTGAGGTGCAATGGGCAAAGGAGGAGATACCAGAGCATAGAGGAAGGAGAGAATAAGAGAGAGGACAACAGAGCATGGGGAGGAAGTTCAATAGTTCATGCCATTTCAGCATTGGACATATTGCTAGGTAGGTGGAGTATTGCATTTTTGTGTGTAAATTGGAAAAAAATCAGTGTAAATTAATTTATGGACTTTTGTATTAAATTTAGGACTATGTAGAGAAAATTATATTATGGAGATAAGTGATCTATAAGAGGGAAATCTAAGTTTTATAAATAGTGAACTAAATAATGTAAACACATAAAAAGTACAAGTCCATCAATAACCCTTGCATCATCCAATTCACAACCTACTTGATCATCATAGATGACGAATGAAATTAAATTTTCTTCTGTTCATAAATACAAAGAAATATAAAATAATATAGTGTAATCAAATAGTTGAACATGCACGATATATGTGTGTGCACACATGTGCATGTGCGTGTGCGTGTGCGTGTGCGTGTGCGTGTGCGTGTGCGTGTGCGTGTGCGTGTGCGTGTGTGTGTGCGTGTGTGTGTGTGTGTGTGTGTGTGTGTGTGTGTGTGTGTGTGTGTGTGTGTGTGTGTGTGTGTGTGTGTGTGTGTGTGTGTGTGTGTGTGTGTGCGCGTGCGCGTGTGTGTGTGTGCGCGCGTGTGCGTGTGCGTGTGCGTGTGTGTGTGTGCGTGTGCGTGTGCGTGTGCGTGTGCATGTGTGCGTGTGCATGTGTGTGTGTGCATGTGTGTGTGCATGTGTGTGTGTGAGAATATATATAATATGAATAAATACAAGCATGTATACAACTAGTCTATTGTTCATTTCTTAATCTGGTGATGATGTTTACTATATCTACATTGATTTAAAACTTATTTGATACATATATATCTGCATCACTAATTTAGCTAATATGTCCTTATATTAATTGCATATGTTTACTTGATAAACTATTTAAATGAGTTGTAACAGTATATTTTATTTGGTTCATATTTGTATCAATTTAAAAAAAAGATAATGGTGAACTATATTTTATGAACTTGGTAATCTTTTATAAGTAATAAATAGAGAGCTGTATTACTTCATATTACTTACTATCTTAGTACTTATTTATTGTTATAATTAAGTTAGGTGTGTATCAAATATATATATCACTTGTAATCTAATTAGAGTATATTTAACCAGTTATGATTATCATTATTTCTAGGTATATCAATTATGAGAGTCAATGTATCATCACTATGTGGAGAGAAAATCTATGGATAATGCTTATCTCCCCATAAATTGATTATGTCAAACTATTATCTATTGCTTGAGTGAGTGATATATATATATATATATATATATATATATATATATATATATATATATATATATATATATATATATCCTAGAGTTTATCTATAAGCTGAGTTTAGATGAGATAAACTAATTACTTATCTTGTTGCTAAGATAAACTCATAAATAAACTTATGAGATCATTATAAACTTATCACATATATCTTTGTATGTTTTGATAAACTTATAGATAAATATAAACTATCTAAGAGAGCATATGTAATAAATGGTTATCTCATGTATAATTTATGAATTGTTGTATACTATAGTTTATTTAACTATTCTATGTTATGCATATATCATAAGAGAACATAGTGACATAGTGACATGAGATCATTCATATACCTCCTAACTATGATTAAAATTTATAGTTATTATAACATGTTATTTATATGTTATGTTCTCTTCTTTGTGTTAATGCTACAATATTATGCTACACCATGTACCAAATATTCTAGATAATATATCTTGAAAATATATGTTACATGTGTTAATGTCACATAGCATAATTCCTTACTAAGTATGATGAGTATGACATGTCACAATTTTTCAAGCCAGTAATAGAATTTGGAAGTGTAGATGTTCCAAATGCTCGTACGGTAGTGGGTTCCCCTTTGGCAAAATCACTATTTGTTTTTATAAGATAAGTCTATAAAAAGTGTGTAGAACCCAAGTAAAAAAATCCCAAGGGGCATCAGAACAGGCCAAAGGCCAACAACAGTAGACAAATAACAAACAGATGACAACCAAACAACAAACCAAGTCACTCTTTGTTATTGATGGTATGCAATAGTAGTAAAATACTAAATATGTTTCTGTACTTATTCTTTTCCTTTGAGTTAGTGTGATAAATGCATGTCTCCTATTTTAGGTTATTTGGTATATGTATATATATATATATATGTATATATATATGTATATATATATATATATGTATGTGTGTGTGTGTGTGTGTGTGTGTGTGTGTGTGTGTACATATATATATATATATATATGTACACACACACACACACACACACACACACACACACACACACACACACACACATATTGTCATATAGAAGAAAATGAGAACATAACATATCAATAGTGTCAAACGATGTGATATGACATAATACATGGAAATAAATTAGGTTGACATGTCAATAGCGATTATAATCTAATAATTATTATGTGTTATATCTATTATCGAAGTATATTTTTATGCTTTATGTGGAATTCAATCTGATCATAGACATAGCCTCCTCATAGCTTATATATATATATATATATATATATATATATATATATATATATATATATATATATATATAAGTAAGCTATGAGGAGGCTATGTCTATGCTTTGTCTATGTTCCAAACTCTAAGTATAGACTAAGTAATGTATTTGAAGCACAATAGTTTTATATAAAACAAGTTTATGGAGTCGAATCTGGAGCAAAATATATAGATGAAAAACATAGATTGTTGTAGAGTAAAACACAAAAGAACTTTGCAAATGCCTTATATAGTGAAATTGAATTAGAGGTTAATTTGTTCTATTTTAAGAACTAACAGTAAATAATGAGAGTGAAATATTGATATAAAATGGTCTATTGACTAAATTATTTAGTTTATATCTTGATGAATCATGAATGTAATGATTATTGAAATCTTATAAAGACATTGATTAGAGTTATAAATGACTATTAGTAATATACATATAGTATTGAAAACTTGTATGTGGTACATATTATGAGTATATTAATATGTGTAATGATAATACATATATAACATATATTAGTGCATCATGATGTGAGCCTATAAGTTATAGATTCTTGAAGAATGAAAAAAATATTTATATATGCATATAACTTCTTGAAATAAAAAAAATTATTAATAGGAAATATTATGTTCCTGTGAGAATTATGACTTTCTTTATTATGACTAGCTACTTAAAATTGAGTAGTGTGTACATAAAAGGATGGACTATGATATTGGTGTTTTATATAGAATGTACTATATTTGAATATACTTACATAAATTAGTAGTATGTAGCTTGAGACTAGATTATACCAAGTTGGTATAAATGGTATTTTATGTTTATTATTATGTGGTAAATAATATAGTCGTGATTCATTATTATGTTTGATGGACTAAATATATGCATTTGATTATTCTTATGCTTAGCATGTTTTGTGATTGCTAGTAGGAAGTAATATTTATGAATCTATTGGTTATATGTGTATTAACCAAATCTTACATTATTGGTACTGAGTAAGTAGTGAGATGGACTTCACTATCTTTCTAGCATCACCATTGATAAACGAAGGTAATCTGATCAAGTGGTGTGTTTGAAACTGACTGATCTTATAGATTAATATCTTTGAAAACTTTGACCAAAGTAATGTTAGTTAGACATTGTCATTTCATATTTATGATTTACATGTTTGTGTGATATCATGTTATGATGGATTTATTTATGGTACACTATATTTTCTTAGAAATCATACAACATATAGGTACTAGCTTGTGTCTCTAGATTCCCACACCATCACTATCTACTCATCCATGAAGGGAGGGTCATTTCTAGATGGGAAATTGTATGGGGGATTGATGGTCAATGGCTGGTATGGAAAAGAACTTAGATGATCCTCTCCCTCCCCAAAATAGTACTTATTTGGAGATGACACTTGATATTACCATAGATACTAGAGTTTAGGGAACTCATGCTTTGTGGAGATTTGTATCTTGTATCTTGTACATTATATTATATTTATTATTATTGAAATATTATTCTAATGAGATATAATTATTACTTATCATACCTTGAAAATAGTGGTTTTATGTTTGTACTAGTCATGGTTGGACATCTGTAATTACTTTCTATATTCAGTTATGTTTGTTCCATATGATGCTAATGATCAGTAATTGGTAATTATTACAAGATTATTTTATAGTTAGTATACTTAGTGTGTTTTAACTGGATCACTAATTATATTCTTATGGTGAAATCTAATGAAATAATACATTGATGACATATATATATCTATATATATATATATATATATATATTTTTTTTTTTTCTATGTCAAACCTAGTGGGTTTGTTACATGTGGTATCAGAGTTGTGGCTCAAACTCTAGGACCTAATGAGTCCACTATTATTTTTGTATCCTTCTATTTATTATAAAGGAGAATGGTGAAAGCTAGAGTGTCTAAAGAGGGTTATTCAAATGTCAATGACAATAACCCTCTATTTGATTCTAACCAATTTGCCACCAAGCAAGCAATAAAATTAGATCTTATTCTCTTAGCCATGAATGAAACTAGGGACTAAATTTTTGCCTTGGAATAGGAAATTCATGTCCATGAAGAGGAAGAATACCAAGATGAACCTAAAAAACATTTTGTTGATCAGGAAAACCTTTAGGATGAGATAGCATAGGTAGTATTATATTGGTTAAGTGAAGTGTATTTTGGACTTGTAGTGCCTTAGTGCCAAATCACTCTACACCATGATTGTAGTTATGAGATTTATTAAATCCTAATGTATGGCTTGGTAACTATTGTAGGTAACAAACATCTAAGATTCTTGGAATTATGTTTACCTATGTGGATGGAATTTGTGTGGTACATTGAGTGTGCACCTTTATGAGTACTCATACCCTTTTAGAGTTGTTAAAGGATTGGTTATCAAGTGTCTCGATGGTGATGGTTGTATGCAATGTTTGTGTAGGTGAGTGCATATAATAGTTCATGAGTCATGAAAAAGATATTTCTACCATATTTTTGATCACTTAAATCAAACACCTCAAGAATTATTACATCCCTACTTGGTAATCAAGTCACTTCTGCCACTTGTGTTTTATAGTGTGAGTGTTCAAAAAGGATGAGATGCTTCTCACTTAAGAATATGTGAATTTTAGATATATTTTTATGTCGTATGTACATTAATATTGTGGGTAATTATAAAATACCACTTATGGATTGTCACCACCTAGTGTGGTGGGAATTCTCTTTGTATTGGAGTGTAGTTATCTTTGTTGAAGATAAAGTTTTCTCATGGATTGGTACCCCATATGTTTATGTGAATTGGGAAGAGGTGTCATCTCACATAACTGGATTGATGCATCTATGTGGTTAATATTTTCTTTCCAGTTATGGAAATAGGCTATGATACTATACTTACAGGTTTGGTAAGTAATTATTGATTTTAACAACTTGTGTTGTGGTGCTTTCTTTAAACCATGTGAGGGTATTTAAGATTTTTTTTGTTTAGATGTTAGTTCCTTATTTTACACTTGTGGATTTTTAGAGTCACACTTTCTAGTGTTACTTTATCTAAACTTATAAACTTTGATCATGTGGATTGGCGAACCTTGAATTTATATTAGTTCTAAATTAATATTTATAATTTGATTATAATATTTATGTTATGAATCACCCTTGATTAGATTGGTATTATTATCATTTTGATTAAAACATGTTTTTATGAGTCATTTATGTACCTTTCTCCTAGAGTGAGTATGAAATGGGATGTGTGGAACATCTTGATAGTCTAAGGGGTTAATAAAAGTTTATAACTTGTTGGGTAGTTAGCCAAGCAAGCAAAGAGGCATTGTATCACTTGTTCATTTATAAGGTTGTAAGTATGGTGTGATCATTGTCCTTTATTTTTTATGTTACTTTTAACTTTATTTTTCTCTCAACTATGAATATAAAAAAAATGGGTTAAACTATGAAATTTAATGTTAGGTGTGTTTGGCTAATGGAAACTTAATGTAATTATGGAATGATTGTATGCTTTTTATTTTGATGGATGTTGATACATCTTGAACTATTTGACATACATCATTTCTTTCTATGATCTATTAGTATGTTTTTGTGATTTATTAAACCATTTGTACATTTTGGAGATCATTAGGTCGTAAAGACCTAAGGGACAAGTGGTGAATTAGGAACATGATACTAAGAGATAGGAGTGGATCCTAGTTATTCTCACAATGACTCAATATTTATTGAGTTTAGATCTAAAAAGGGGAGCTGTCAAATCTATGATTTGTCAAGGGGGACTTGTCAAATTCAGACATATGGTTATATGCACATATACAGAGGAATGTTTATTCATTAATTTTGTATACATTGGAAATGTGTTACTTTCAATTCTTATTAATTGTCATACTTATCAAGATATATGCAGAGTATCAATGGTATTTTTTTATACATATCATCATTTCCAAGTTTTTAAAAAACTTTTATTAGGAATGAGAAAACACTCTCTAGGTTAGAGAGATGTGCAAAGGGTCTAGGAAGCTTTGTGGAACTCTCCTTGACCATTTTTTTGTGGATTTTATGATGATTTCATGTGATTTTGGTAGAATATTAAATTTGGGAAGTCATAAAAACTATCATTGAGATATGTGGGACCCTTCAAGGTGCTAAAATTGGTCAATCCTATAGTTTATAGGCTTGCATTGCCATCAGACTTAGCTTTTTTACATAATGTTTTCCATGTTTTTTATCTTAAAAGTATATAAAAAATCCTTCACATGTGTTGGATTAAAATTCTTTGTAGGTTATAAACTTTGGGGTGGTCATGGTAGAACAAATTTAGAGTAATTGACACTCGCACACTTTGTTTTCATAATATGGAGATGTCACAGTGTAAGGTCTTGTGGGACCAATATTCTGAGGATAGTGATACTTGGGAGTACTATGATGAGTTATATAGGTGATTTCCATATTTATTTTCTTGATTTGTTGCTTCATCCTATGTTACCTTTATACTAAATAATTATTTTAATTTAGAATTTATATTTGAATAAGTGTCATCGGGATGATGACCGGCTTTAGGGGGGAAGGATGTTACATCCTTATTTCTCACTAAGTAAATTTACTTTATTATTCATGGATTTTTTATAGCTGGTAATTTCATTTAGGTTATTATTAACTAAGATATGATTTATATGTTTTTATAGGATAGTTGAATATTACTTTGATTTCATAATTGCATTGTTAAGAGTTAGTTTTAGTGTATATTCTTACATTATGATCATGATTGATTTGTCATTTTAGTATATTTTTATGATGTATATATGTCATAATGTATGGACTAACTACCTATTTGTCATGAGTTGGAGATAAGAGAGATTCATCTCTCAGAGCATGATGGAGGGAGAGTATCATCGAAGAGGGTGACATAGATGGAGATGTTGTGGGATGACAGAGGAACAACTAGAACTTTGCACACACTAGATTAGTTAGTACATACTAGATGCATAGTAGAATTGTTAATGTTAGTATGTTTCTGATGATTGGTTGTATTTGGAATTATTTATGCATGGTTAGCTTAGTGTAATGATTATGTGGAATAGATCATGTGTGATGTTTAATTAATCTTGTGTTATGTAGTATTTTTATTAAGTCATTATGACTAATTAGTTGTACTAAAATTTATCTATTATTAATTTATTTAGAAAATATAAGAATAAAAAAATAAAAAAAAATAATAAGAATAAAACAAGTGTTTTAAATAAATAAAATAAAAAAAAGAAAATTAGGGAATTAAAATACAAAAAACAAATTAGAAAGATCATGAAATAAATAAAAAATCATGAAAAGAAGATTAGCACATCTGTACAATGGGAAAAAAAGAGAGCTTTAAGGTAAAGTAAAGATGGCTTAGGAGTTTAGATAAAAATAGGAAAAAAAAGATAAAAGGGGGTGTAATAGGAAAAAGAGGAGATAGCAGAGCTTAGAGGAAGGAGAGAAGAAGAGAGAGGATAGTGGAGCGAGGGGTGGAAGTTCAAAATTTCATGTCATTTTAGCATTGGATATATTGCCAAATAGGTGGAGTATTGTATTATTGTGCAGAAATTGGCAAAAATTGTATAAATTAAGTTATAGACTTTTGTGTTAAATTTAGGACTGTGTATAGCAAATTATATTATGGAGATAGACGATCTAAAATAGGGTGATCTAAATTTTATAAACAATGAACTAAATAATGTAAATAATAAAAAAGTGCAAGTCCATCAATAATCCTTGCATCATCCAATTTATAACTTGTTTGATCATCATAAATGACTAATGAAATGAAATTCGCTTCTGTTTGTAAATAAAAAGAAATATAAAATAATATAGTGTAATCAAACAATTGAACATGCCTGATATATATATATATATATATATATATATATATATATATATATATATGTATGTGTGTGTGTGTGTGTGTGTGTGTGTGTGTGTGTGTGTGTGTGTGTGTGTGTGTGTGTGTGTGTGTGTGTGTGTGTGTGAATAAAATAAAGTAGATATAAAGTTGGTCTATTATTTATTTCTTAATCTAATGATGATGTTTACTATATCTACATCAATTTATAACTTATTTGATACATATATATCTGCATTGCCAATTCAACTAACATGGCCTTGTAGTGATTGTTGATGTTTACTTGATACACTATTTAAAATGAGCTATAATAGTTTATTTTATTTGGTTCATATTTGCATCGATTTTAAAAAAAGATAACGATGAACTATACTTTACGATCTTGGTAATCTGTTATAAGTAATAGGTATCAAACTATATTACTTGATATTACTTATTGTCTCACTACTTATTTATTGGTATAATTAAGTTAGGTGTGCATCAAATGTGTAATTCGCTTATAATATAATTAGAGTATATTTCACTAGTTATGATTATCACTATTTCTAGGTATATCGCTTGTGAGAGTCAATGTATCATCACTATGTGGAGATAAACTCTATGGATAATGCTTATCTCCACATAAATCACTTATGCCAAACTATTATTTTTACTTATTTGAGTGATATATGTGGTTATAGATAAACTCTATCGCTTATCTCATCTTTATACATTCACTATAGGAATGTCTATATAGATAAAATGAATATATGTATATATATATATATGTATGTATATATGTATATATATGTATATATGTGTGTATATATATGTATATATATGTGTGTGTGTGTATATATATATATATGTATATACATGTATATACATACATATATATATATATATATATATATATATATATATATATATATATATATATATATATATATATATATATGTATGTATATAATGCTTATCTCCACATAAATCACTTATGCCAAACTATTATTTTTACTTATTTGAGTGATATATGTGGATATAGATAAACTCTATCGCTTATCTCATCTCTATACATTCACTATAGGAATGTCTATATAGATAAAATGAATATATATATATATATATATATATATATATATGTATATATTTATGTATATATATGTATATATATGTGTGTATATATATGTATATATATATATATATGTATGTATGTATATACATATATATACATACATATATACATATCTAATACATATATATATGTATATATATATGTGTGTATATATATGTGTGTGTGTATATATATATATATATATGTATGTGTATATGTATATATACATATACATACATAAATATATATATATATATGTATGTGTATATACACACACACACACACACATACATACATACATACATACATACATATATATATATATATATATATATATATGATAATTATGACATGTATTGAAAATATATGTTATATGTGTTAATGTCACATAGCATAACTCCTTAATAAGTATGATGAATATGACATATCATGAGTTTTCAAGCCAGTAATGGAAGTTGGAAGTGTAGATGTTCCAAATGCTCGTAAGGTAATGGATTCCCCTTTGGAAAAGTCCCTGTTTAGTATTGATGGTATGCAATAGCAGTAAAATACTAAATATGTTTCTGTACTTAATCTTTTCCTTTGAGTTAGTGTGATAAATTCATGTCTCTTATTTCAGGTTATTTAGGTGCTTATCTATTACTTCATAACATGAAGTGTTACATTCCTGATTTATACTCCAAGACACCTCTGCAATATATATATATATATATATATATATATATATATATATATATATATATATATATATATATATATATATATATATAAAGGATACATTGTCATATAGAAGAAAAGAAGAACATAACATATCAATAACATCAAATGATGTGATATGACATAATCCGTGGAAATATATTAGGTTGACATGTCAATAGAGATTATAATCCAATAAGTATTATGTTTTATATTTTTTATCCAAGTATATTATTATGATTTATGTGGAATTCAAGTTGATCAGGTGATATATATATATATATGAACTAAAAATATATTGACATTCAAAACTATGAATAAATATATATACGTAAGCTATGAGGAGGCTAAGTCTATACCTTGGCTAGGTTTCAAACTCTAAGTAGAGACTATGTAATGTATTTTAAGTACAATAACTTTATATAAAATAAGTTTATGGATTCAAATTTGTAGCAACATATATAGATGAAATACATAGACTGTTGTAGAGTGCAACACAAAAAGGAACTTTGTGAATGCCTTATATGGTGAAATTGAATTAGAGGTTGATTTGTTATATTTTGAGAACTAACAATAAATAATGAGAGAAAAATATTGATATAAAAATGTCTATTGACTATAGTATTTAGTTTATATCTTGATGATTCATGAATGTAATGATTGTTCAAATCTTATAAAGACCTTGATTAGAGTTATAAATGACTTTTAGTATATATACATATAATATTAAAAACTTGTATGCGGTACATATTATGAGTATATTAATATGTACAAGTGCTTACACATATATGCCATTTATTAGTGCATCATGATGTGTGCCTATAAGTTATATATTCTTGAAGAATGAAAAAACTATTTATATATGCATACAACTGCTTGAAAATAATAAATTGTTAAAATTAAATATTATGTTCTCATGAGAATTATGAATTTCTTTATTATGATTGGCTACTTAAAATTAAGTAGTGTGTACATAAAAGGATGGACTATGATATTGGTATTTGTCATAGAATGTACTATATTTGAATATACTTATGAAAATTAGTAGTATGTAGTCTGAGCCTAGATTATAATCGGTTGGTATAAATGGTATTTGATGTTTATTATTATGTGGTATATAATATAGTGGTGATTCATTCATACATTTGATGGACTAAATGTATGCATTTGATTATTCATGTGCTTAGCATGTTTTGTGATTGCTAGTAGGAAGTAATCAATATATATCTATTAGTTATATTTATATTAACCAATTCTCACATTGTTGGTAATGAGTAAGTAGTGAGATAAACTTAAATATCTTGCTAGCGTCACCATTTTAAAATGAAGGTAATATGATCAAGTGGTGTGTTTGAAATTGATTGATCTTAGAGATCAATAACTATTGAAAATTTTGGATAAAATAATGTTAGTTAGACATTGTCATTTCATATGTATGATTTAAATGTTTGTGTGATATCATGTTAGATTGGATTTATTTATGGTACACTACATGTTCTTAGAAATCATACAACACACAGGTACTAGCTTGTCTCTCTAGATTCATGCACTATCTTGATATACTCATCCATGGAGGGAGGGTCATTCCCTTATGTGGAATTGTGTGGGAGATCGATGGTTCATGGTTGGTGTGTAAAAGCACTCAGATGATGCTCTCCCTCCCCACAATATTACTTATTTGGAGATAACACTTAAGATTTCCATAGATACTAGAGTTCAGGGAACTCATACTCTATGGAGATTTGTATCTTATATCTTGTACATTATATTGTATTTATTATTATTGAGATAATATTTTGATGAGATGTAATTACTACTTATTTTATGATGATAACAATGGTTACATGTTTGTACCAACCATGTTTGGACATTTATAATTATTTTCTATATTTAATTATGATTGTTCCATATGATGTTAGTGATCAATAATGGGTAGTTATTACAAGTAAAATACTGAGTGTGTTTTAGCTGGATCACTAATTAGATTATTGTGGTAAAATCTAATGAAATACAATTTTTATTAAATTGAAAAAAAAAATCATCACATTTTTATAAGTCAAACCTAGTGGGGTTATTACAACTATGCTCTTCTATTTAGCTCTTCATAGTGTTAAGACAGGGATTGAATTAGTCTCAACTCTTAGAGATCATTCATATAGGTGTGGGAGTTAAGTATTGAAATAATGCAAAAAATTTCAAGTAGAAGATCCCTAACATCACCTCAAGTAACATCTTACCACCATGAAACTTCTTCAAGGAGTTTTGGGCTTTATAAAAAGACTGCTCAGTTAGTATTACTATATGAGAACTAAGGGCAGAGTTTGATAAGAACAATACTCTTAAAATTGAAAAATTTTAATCTCAACCTTATTCATGGTGTCTAACATATCTCTCCCTATGTTTTAATGTGTTTCCTTCACATTTATTATTGTCCATGTGCTCAGGGTTTGATTCCATTGACTATAACAGACCTTTAAGGGTTTTAAGCTTGTAAGTATCTCAGACCCTTACTATTGAGTTTTGTATTTTGGATATTTCACAATAGACATCACTTGAAGAGATAATGTTTGACATGTTTTATACCACCTCCCATGGTAATCCTAACTTTAATAAACCTAGGCATTGGTCTTTTTCAAACATGTCCTCAATCAAACTTGTAAGTCATTACCTAAGTATCCTGACTGCATTTTAGGACTGTAGGTTCTATTAGTGACTATGACATCATTCATCTCAAACTTATTTTTATTCCCTTATATCATATGTTTTTTCATTGAGGATAAACCTACAATGTTCTCTACCTTTCATTCACAACTTCCATCAAACATCAGACCTTCATTTTATGACTATCATAGCCTATAGGTCTTCATCATTCTCTTTGATCCTCTCTTTAGGTCTATTTTGTCCTTAGATGACTCTTATCACTTGTCTATGATATAAGTTACAAACTCCAAATCTATTTCCATGCATTTGTCTTCTTTTCATGTTTGAGGCCAACTAATTGTTCAAGCAAACTTGTAGGTTACATTTGAAGTTGTAATTGCCTTTTAAATATATACCCTCATTCTATGAAATTTGGTAATCTGGAGATCCTTGAAAATTATTGAGACATATTCAAACACCTTTACCTTATATACCTACTAATTCACATCATATCTTCAATGCATATCTTTTCAATGCTCTCACAAGGCTTCATACTACTCAAGATCACATTTTGCCTATAGGTCTAATTATTGGGGGTCTTAAGCACTAGGTTGGTGAGGACATCCTTATATAATATTTTTAACCTACCACCTCACTTATTTAGCCACTCAAGTCCCTAAGATGACATTTTTGATGTTTATTACAACCAAAGTCTCACAAAAGGTAGACCTATAAGTTTGTAGTTTGCATTATAGTGCTTTAGGCCTCATATTGGTGTAAACATGATCTCTTGATCTTGAGATCATCCTTACATAACATTTCATTGAATTATTTATGAGGTCAATATTTTTATATGTCATTGATGATGTAGGATTGAACCTTCACAAGCCACTTTACAAGCAGTCTCAATAACACGATCTGCTTGCTAGGAACATTAATGCCACTAGAGGACTGGTAAAGAGTGGTTAATCCTATTGAATGATTTTTAAGGAGATGAGAATATGGTAGGATAAATTAAAACATCCATTTAATTCACTGGATCCCTGTCCAAACTTTTAAATATTAAAGTGCAAAACCTATGAACTATGCCAAAGTGGAGATTTCTTACCAGCTAAACCCACATGTGCCAAGTTTGGATTGGAGGAGCATGTAACATTTCTATATAGACCCCTCATATCTTCTTAAAATTATCACATGAATTTATATTTCTTTAAACTACCATTTCAAAGGAAAAAATGTGCTTGTGGGGTTAACTGGCTCTTTCAAACTACCTTAGAGTCTTAGTGAGTGTTCATAAAGGAGAGGGGATGAATATACAAAAAAATTCCATAATTTTTTAGCTTAATAGGACCCCCTCATCTAGAATAAATTTTAGGACTCAACTCTCTCTCCTTTGTCTATACCATCCACTTGAAATCTACCTTTGCAAGCTTATGAAAAGGGTGATGGAGGTTATAAAGCAACTTTTGCATTTTTAGGACTTTTAACTGAAATATAAGCATGGATTTGACCTTTATAATCCTAAAAGACACCTATAAACTATTTTCACCTAAAATTGAACTTCTTAAGTCTGTACAAGTGAGTGAAACTCCCTCTTTTAGCATTGAACTACAATAAACTAATCTCTTTTTGACATCCTATCATGTGTGGAAATTAAATAACTCCTCCAAGAATTTTTTCAAGTGTTTTTTATGGATTTTTTGAATTTTTGAACTTTGACACATGTTGGAGTTAGTAAAAATCACCTTTTTCCTCATAAAACATTACCCTAAAGTCTACAAAAGAATATTAACCTTTCCAAACATGCATGAAAAGTTTAAAAAAGGTGATTAAGGTATGAAATTACTTGAAGTGACACATAAGAACATATGACACTTTTTTTACCCACCCTTTCTACCTCATGACATGACTATGCTAGTCTAAGAAAAGAATAACCATTACCTTAATTTTTGCAAATTTACCTTAAACAATGTTAATAAGACCTTAGAAAGACCCTTTGAAGACCATATATGGCATGACAAATCCATGAACAAGGTTTTAAAACATGAAAATAAGATTTTTGCCTATAGGGGTTGACATTTTGAATTTGAGGGTCAAAATTGGTCAACAAATTGGTGATACATAGGGGTAATATGCTTGCTATGCTTACTAGACCAATAGCCTTGTCCTTTCATTATAAAATGGAGTCACTGTCACTCAATGTGAGACCTATATTAGACCTTTATCAATATAAAACAAATTGATTTAACCTCCACACCACACAAAACATGGACAACACATATAAAGCAAAGGAAATAAGACACACACATGTGCTAATAAGTACTTAAGGAATACCATAAATAAGAAAACAACTAATATATATAACTGATCTCAAAAAAATTCTTCCTCCTAGGTAAAAGGAGAAGCTTATGATATCCTTTACTCCATGAGATTAGAAATGGCAGGAGTCAAGTTGCCTCTTGGAACTTTATCTTATTAGCTATATCCTCTTCTTTCTTGCCAATCCTCTTGACATGCTCTCAAGTGAAGTGACAATAATAAATCAATCTCCTATGAAGATGTATTCCTCTTGTACTTCAATATCCACTTCATAGTGCTCAGTAGTTGCAACCTCATCCAATAATACTCTATCTAATCATGCTTCTTAATCATCTATGATATCTTGAGTGACCTCATGCTTCTTACTAGCTACTGTAATATCTTCAATCTCTTCAAAGATATTTGCATACTCACCCCAAACTACATCATTGTCCTCAATAGGCATATCTTGTTTAATCTCTTCATGAGCATGATATTTAATAGGTAATGTACCTTTTCAAAGGGCTTTAACTTCTTGAAGTGACTCAATATACTATTTCCAATCATATTTTGGCTCCTCTCTTTGATCAACATGATCAAGACCAACTAGAAAAGAATCCTCGTCTTTCTCCTCAATGGATATAGGGATGTCAAGAATTTTAAATCCTTCTATACATTCATGATGTGATTTCAAGGTATCTTCTTCAAGTTCATCTTCTTTCTCATTGTGAACTATTTCAACTTCATTCAAGACTTAAACTTATACTCCTTATTTAAGTTCACATTATTATTCTTTTGAAACCATGTTAAAATCATTCAAAACCTCAGCTTGTTTGCTTATAGAGACTTCAACATCAATACCAGTTGCAACCTCAACAAGGTTAGAAATAATGAATCTCTATCTTGAAGCATATCATCAAGATCATCTTCTATAACTTCATATTTAAAATTTGATTTCCATTTCTCTTCCCCAAGAGGATTACAAATGGTTAATTCCTCATCATATACACTTGAATCATCTTCCCCATACTCTCTTTGAACCTCACTTATAGTTGTAACTTCATCTTCATTTGATTCTCATATGATGAGTTTTTATCAAGAAGGGATATGGTGGGAGGTTGATCAATATGTTCATGAGTTTGAGGGGGAGTATGAGGTATGATAGGATGCTCATGAATAGGCTTATGTATTGAGGGAGATTTATTACAACTTGAAGTTTTAGGAATGGAAGATTCTTGTAGGAATATTAAGCAAGCTATGAGTGCCTTATTATCTTCATCAACCCCTTCATCCTTCTCATAGCCTTATTGAGGTTATTCAATAGATTCAACTTGATCTCTATCCTTCTTAACTAGGACCTCCCTCTTGTATTGAATGCCTTTTTAGATATACCTCCAAGATGGAGTTGATTTAGCTTCTTGAAGAGAGGTAAATGGAGTTTGAATAGGCATAAGGATTTCTTTGACTTCAATCTCTAGATATTGGCTCTCTTCTTCTTTCTTGATTTTCAACTCCAAATCTTTAATTATTATGTATACTCTCTTAGAATAAATTTTCTTGAATGTGGTTAATTACTTAATGAGGGTAAGGAACACAATAAGGCTGACATAGGGAATAAACGGGATCTTGAGGAGGGATGCGAGGGACTTGCATAAGTTCAAATTATTCCTTGGATTCAAATCCCCAATCTATGTTTGTCTCACCTTGATTACTCCATGATTTCACCACTTGATTATAGATTGGAGTCTTGAAAGAATTCTTGGGGGGTTCTTGAGGAATATAATTAGAATCTTGGTCCTCAATAATAGGATGCTCAACAACAATCTCCTTCTTCTTTTGAATGCTCTCTTTGATTGAATGCTAAGAAGGGAAAGTTTGAGAGGTATGCGAAGGACTTGGAACACTTTGGAACTCATTTGAAATGGTCTCTTGGGGAAGAATGAGTGGCACATATGAGGGATGAGGTGGTGTATATGAAGACACATGGGGATGATAATATTGAACTAGTTATTCTTTATGAAATCTTAACTTATCTTTTATGCTTTGAATGAGACCACTTACATCCAACATTTCACTTGAGAGGCTTTGTCAAATTTCTCTCTCAATAGGTGGCCATTCTTCTTTCATTAGTTGCAATGAGTCTCTCATATCATGAATGAGATGATTAGGGACACCTTGAAAATATTCCCTTTGTGTGTTAAGCCCTACCATATACCTTTAATAGCCCAAAAGAGTTTGCTTGAGACTTGAAATGGACTGATTTGAGAAGTGACTATGTTGGCTAGAGACATTTTGAGCTTGAGAAGGCTGATTATATACAACATCATAGTCATGTAAGGGAAGTGTAATATGATCATAGGACTGATATAACTCATGACAAGGCTGATAAGGATCATAACAAGGCTGATAAGGATCATAGTGAGGCTGGTAAATATTATATTTAGGATGATAAGGATAATAGTGAGGCTGGTAAGGATTATGTTGAGGTTGATAGGGAGTGATATGGGACTAATATGCCTCATCAACTTGCATGAAACTAGATTCTACTTCAAAATTGGCCATATTAACCTCATCAAGATAATGAATGGTAAGTACAACTTAGTTAAATAAGTGACTAGGCTTTTAGAACAAGCTGATTGATCTCAAAGTTACCATTTATGTTTTTAATGCCTCCAAAGGTTGATATGTGGAAGAAAACCAATAATCCTTCCACTACTTTTGACCTTAGTCCCATCAAGCATGCCAAAACTATTATCAACCAATTTTTCACCCTTTGAAAGGTAGTTCAAGCCTTCCAAATTTGGAATAACATGGAAACAATCCTAGATTATGGGTGGCCTAAACTTGGATTGAATCTCTAGGTTAAAGGACTAACTCCCTTGATGTATCACTTAGGCCCATTCACTACTCTACCAACTTGATAGGAAAAGAGAGAGATAACCTATCCAAAAGGGGGTGATGATTATAATTAATTGACCACTACCAATAAAAATTAAATGCACTTCAAACATGAGACTAAAATATAATAAACACTACTCGAAATATACCTCTCTACATCAACATTTCACATGAAGGTTTTGAAGAATACTTGGGCTAGGAGAACTAGTCAAGAGGTCATGAAATGGCACTAATGAAAAGACAACTCACTTAACCTTCATACCTTACTTAGACACTTCACAAGACCTAAAAAAATAATTTCAAATTGAATATGAATGTTAATTAAGGATAATATACCAAGGAAGCAAAGCTAATTACTTGATAAGATCAACTAGTTAAGCATACACATTGAAACCAGTCAAAGGAGGAGGTAAAACTAGACTTTTCTGACTAATCAAAGGCTTGTAAATGGGAAGGTTTTTGACATACCTAGGTGGAGGATACAAATATAACCTATCAAGGTTGAATGTATGGAGACAGTGAGAGAAGGAGAGAAGGGTGTAGAAGAGAGGGAATTGCAAGTGTCTCTCAAGAGAGTTACAAACAAGGAGTTAGAAGCTACTCCATTAAGTTTCAAAGGACAAGTGTGTTCTCTTTAATATGTTCTTCTCCTTTAAGTGTCATGAAGTCTCAAACCTTGCTTGACACCTTGATTTTCTCTTTAAAACTACCCTTTGTCTTGGTTTATGAGAGAACAAGTGTCAATCTTGGTCATTAATTCCTCTTGAACTATCTCTTGACCTAATTTTTGACACTTTGCAACTTTTTAGGATCTCATCAAATTGACATCTTAGTGTTAATCATCAAGTAACTCCTTAGGTGTCTTAAAACCTCTATCTCACTAGGCCAATCTTGCTTACAAGTTTTAAATATTGAATTCATTTTCACCAAGGTAGTCTCTCTCCATGTATGGCCTATTCACATCATATTATACCTAGAACAATTCATTTAGAGATCTCAAACACTCTTGAAGACTTAATTTTGCAGCAAAAGTTCTCATTTGGCTTCATTCTTTGTAGCCTTTATAATGTGTAAACCTCCTTATATACAATAATTTATATATGGTACTAAAAAAATAATGGTATTTTTGAGGACCTAGTATCCCTTTACAGTTTCATGCCAAGTTTCATGTCTTGAATCTAAGTGGAAGAGTCTTTTTCTATTATTCTCTCTCTTCAATTAGGCCTCCTTACCTAAAAATTAAGTTTTGGCCTAAAATCACTATAATGTGAGTGAAAATTTTGGGAAGTGTGTGATTCACTTTAACCATGCTAATACCATTTTCCATGTCAATTTTTATCTCTTAAGACCTTGCAAAAATATGTGAACCATGAAATGGCCAAAAAGCCTAGTCTTGGTGTTTGCATAGGATTGAGAGATAGTCAGAGTGTTTGGCAAGACATTTTTAGGATGTAATGCTTACAATGAGTTTTTTAATCCAAAAACATAATTATGAAACTCAATCCACTAAGGAGAGGTCTCTTGAAGTGTCTTCTAAGCCTGCATAAAGGCTATTTAGCTTGCAAAATTATGTCTTTCTCCCTTCTTAGCCAATTTGATAACTTTGATAGTTAAAAAACCTAAAATAGACTTGTTATTGACTTGGATGGATATCAAATACTTATATAAAATTAACTCAATGGTATCTTATAATTTTCTATACTATTGATGACCTATACAAGGTATTCAACCTTGGTTTTCTTGTGCAAATAAAAGATAGTCTTCTCTTAAGCCTTGGTTCTTGGTTTGGAATTTTTTATATCACCATGAGAGTATATTTAAAGGATTTTAGGAGATCATGGACCCTATTTCCATGTTTAATAATCTTCCTCATAGGATTTGAACACCTACAACAAGCTTGAAACCTTGAAAATTAGGCCTACAACCATCTTTTTAGACCATTTTCTACATTTGTTTCTTTTAGACATGCCATATAAGTATTATATTATATTTTCAAGGGAGATATATAGTTCATATAAGTCATTTCAAGTCCAATTATTTTCATTTTAAGGAATTTTAAGTCTAAACTTTTCCATCAGATCCTTAATAGGGTTTAACAAGGGTTTTAGACTTATTTTATTCTTAGCGATTATTCATAAAGAATAGATCCCATTTATCTCTCCTAATAACATATGATGTAATAATAGTGAAATTTACATCACCCCTAAATTCAAATTTTCCTCATGCAACTGATCTTATAATATCCAATCAAAACTATGTTCTTCTATCGAGCTCTTCATAGTGTTAAGATACAGTTTGAAGTAGTCTAAACTCTTAGATATCATTCATACAGGTGTGGGACATAATAATTGAATTAGTTTCATAAATTTAAGGTGGGATACCCATATCATCACCTCTAGTATCATATTACCACCATGAAACTCCTTCAAAGAGTTTTGGGCTTCATAAAAATTCCTCTCGATTAGTATTATTATGTGAGAACTGAGGGTAGAGTTTACTAAGAATAATACCCTTAAAACTAATTTTTTTTTGATCTCAAGCTTATTCATGGTGTCTAAAATATATATCCATATGTTTCAATGTTATTAATTCACATTTATTTTTATTCATGTGCTCAAGTTTTGATCCCATTGACTGTAACAAACTTTTAAGGTTTAAGCTAGTAGGTCTCTCAAACCCTTACTATTGAGATTTGCCTTTTAGTTATTTCACTATAGAATTCACTTGAAGAGATATTTTTTTCCATGTTTTAGACCATCTCCCAAGGTAATCCTAACTTTCATAAACCTAAGCATTATTATTTTTCAAATATGTCCTCAAGTAGACCTGTAGGTCACTGCTAGATTATCCTGACTACATTTTAGGACTATAGGTTCTATTAGTGACTATGACATCTGTCATTTCAAATTTTTTTTGATTCTCTTATATCATATGTGTTTTCATTGAGGATAAGCCTACAATGTTCTCTTCCTTTCATTCATAGCTTCTATCAAACATTATACCTTCCTTTTATGATTATCATAGCCTGTAGGTCTTCATCATTCTCTTTGATCCTCTCTTTAGGTATGTTTTGTCCTTAGATGACTCTTATCACTTTTCTGTGATCTAAATTCTAAAATCTAAACATACTGGTATCTATTTGTCTTCTTTTCAAGTTTGAGACCAATTAATTTCTTAAGGTAACTTGTAGGTTATATTTGATGTTTTAATTACTTTTTAAAGATATACCCTCACTCTATGGGATTTGGAAATTTGTATATCCTTGAAAACTATTGAGACATATTCAAACACATTTACCTTATCTACCTAATAATTCACAACCTATCTTCAATGCATATCTTTTCAATACGCTCACAGTGTTTCATACTACTTGAACTAACATTTTGCTTGTAGGTCTAATTATTAGGTGTCTTGAGCACTAGGTTGGTGAGGAAATCATTATATATGAGTTTAAAACTACATAAATGTGAAAACAACACACTTATTTATCCACTTAGGTCCCTAAAATGACATTTTTGATGTATATTACAACCAAAGTCCCACAAAAAGTAGACATATAGGTCTGCATTCTTATGTTTTAGGCCTCATATTGGTGTAAACATGATCTATTGAGATTGATATCATTATTATATAATGTTTCATTTCCTTATTGATGAGTTAAATATCATTATATGTCATTGACAATGCATGATTCCACCTTAACAAGTCACTTTATAGGCAATCTCAATAACACAGTCTTCTTTCTAGGAACATTAATGCCACTAGAGGATTGGTACATAATGGTTAATAATTTTGAATTATATTGAAGGAGATGGTAATATGATAGGATACATTCAAAATTCCCTTGAGTGCACTGGGACCCTATCAAAACTTCCAAATCTTGAAGTGCAAAACCTGCAAACTATGCCAAAGTGGAGATTTATTGCCAACTAAACCCACACGTGCCAAGTGTGGCTTGGAGGAACATGTAATATGTCTTTATAAACCCCTCATATCTTCTTCAAATTATCTCATTCATTAATATTTCTTGAAATTGCCATTTCAAAGGAGAAAAATGAGGATGTGGGGTTGACTAACTCTTTCAGACTACCCTTGAGTCTTAGAAATTGTTCATAAAGGAGAAGTGATGAATATACAAACCAATGCCATGATTTTTGATATTAATAGGACCCCCTCCTCTAATAAAAATTTCAAGACTCAACTCTCTCTCCTCTGTCTGTACCATCCACTTGAAATCTACCTTTACAATCTGGTGAAGAGAGCAATGGAGGTTCTAAAGTTATTTTTGCATTTTTTGGACCTTTGACTATAATATAATTATGTATTTAACCTGTATAATCCTAGAGACACATCTCAACTATTTTCACTTGAAAGTAAACTTCTTAAATCCATACAAATGAGTGAAACTCCCTCTTTTGGTGTTGAACCACAATGGACCGATCTCTTTCTAACATATTAACATGTGTGGTAGTTAAATAACTCTTATAATAACCTTAGAAAGTGTCTTGTATGGATTTTTGGACTTTGTGAGCTTTTACACATGTTAGAGTTTAGAAAAATTCACCTTTTCCCTCATAAAACATTACCTTAAAGTTCACAAAAAAACCTTAACCTTTCCAAACATGCACAAAATGTTTAAACAGGGTGATTAAGGCATGAAATGACATGAAAGGACACCTAAGGACATATGACACCTCTTGAACCCACCCTTTCTAACTCATGACATAACTATGCTAGTCTAAGGCAAGAATAACCATTACCTTAATATTTGAAAATTTACCTTAAAATTTTCTAAAAATACCTTTTTAATACCATATAAGGCATGACAAACCCATGAACAAGGTTGTAACACATGACAAGCAAGTTTTTACCTATAGGGGTTGACATTTTGACCTTGGGGGTCAAAATTGGTCAATAGTGACATTTATGAAAGTAACATTGTAAGGTAATATATTATGATGATATTTTCAGCAATAACATTACATGGTAATATTTGTGATAGTAAAATTTTGAGTTAACATTGTGTAGTAACATTTCATGGTAAAACTTGCGGCAGTAACATTTTCAATAATTATTTTGGGCTATATCTTTTGAATGAGGATTTTGATTCCAATCCCATCAAACCATTGGAAAATAATATTAAGAGAGTTATGTAGTGATTATGAATTCTTAAGGAAATAAATAAAAGTATTGTAAAAATTAAAAAATATATAATTTTTTGTAGGAAATATCATGTAAATTTAGAAAATCTCATGCAAACTCAAGAGGTTCTTCATGCAAAGATTTTAAGAGAGAATAAAGAGAAAATTCTTACTTACATTAATAGAGAATTGAATGTGAAAATAAATTGAAGTTGTTTTGCAATGGATATTAGTTGTTTTAGTGAATAAATCATGAGATTTTGGGGAAAAAAATCAACTTATGTGTTTTATTTGCATATGTAAATTTTTAATGAAATTAGCGGTTAACAAAAAGAAATATTATGCCTAGAGGTTCCACCCATTTCTTTCCTAAAGTTTTTTTAATAGTTTAATTTTTAATCAAAAGTTTTGATTATGAAAACTATTTTTTTCATAAGTAATATAAGGAAAAATCTCTTTATCTCATGAAGTTTAAGTAATACACTATTGATTATCTTAAAAATATGCAATGATATGCATTATTTCTTGTGGGAAATGTTAGTCTTTGATTTACTATTATAATTAGTTGATTTACTTCTCAGGTCCTAATTAATTTAAATTAGTTGATGTGTTATGTAATTTATAATTTGTAAGAATGTGGTTATAATTAAATTTAAATCGATGCATCAAATTTTGGTGAAATACTTGAATTATTGCACTATCTTTGATTAGGATTGAGTGTTACTAGTTCCATTATATTTTATTTATGAATATTATTAAGGAATTTGAAATATATATATGCATAAATCATGGTTTATTTATATTATTCAAACTATCTTCTACCTTGGCCTTTCCATTTTTTTTGAGTTTTTTATGAATAGATCCAAAAACTATATTATAGTTCCATTAAAAACTGGTAGATTGGATTTATTTTCTTAGAGTATTTATTGTAATATTAATATATAAATATTAGTCTGATTTTGATACATATTATTATCTTGTAAGAGGCATTAATTTCTAGGCTCACCAAATTTTATTATTTGTTCCCAATATTGGTAACTTTTTAGACCCAAATGTAACTTGTGCATTGTGCATTCTTATTCTTACTATAAATAAGAACTATAACAAGAGGGTATTTATACCCATCACTATTGTTTATATTTTTTAAAACCTACACAAATAAAATTTGGAACTAGAAGGTGGGATTAAATACATAATAAAAATATAACCCTCTTCATAACCATATTTTGCATGCATGTCAAAACACTCATCAATAGAGACACATTTAGAATATTATAATAATTGATGTATAAGGGAAGACGTAAACCATGGGAAGATAAGAATCTAAACCAGAAGTAAAAGAAGCAATAAAATATAAATAAAATAAATAAATTAATTAAGATCAATACAAGAAACCAATGAAGCACATTCAACTCATGAAAGCAATGGAATAAAAATAATCTTAAATCTAAGCAAATTTAAATCAAAAGAAAGATCAAAATGAAAGTATATTTATACAAAATTAGGGGAAATTTCAATTAAGAAAAATATGTAGTGAATGAAGATCTAAGTGGGCAACCGATCATAGAATAATTTTGATAACTAATCAAGGGTTACCAAAATTCATGTGTTTAACATAGCAATAAGGAAAACAAACAAAAAAATAATGAAATAAGTATGTATAAAGAGGAGTAAAAAATTTAAAAACTATATACTGGAAATGTATATAGTTCAATTGAAAACATGAGTGAGTAATTAGACAAAACTAACCAATGATATAATCATACTAAATTAATCATCATAATATTTTATATAATTTGAAGAACATATATCATTAGGAATAATATCAATACTTCAAGGCACCCATGATTTTAATAAATATAACACATTTGCATCAACATTTTTATCATTTTTGTCATGATATATTACATCATGCTCATTTATATTGTACCTTCTTGTAATATAGTATGATCCCTTACATGAAAATTAGATTGAAAAAATTGATCATTTTTATAATTTTACATTTTTGTAGAAAAAACAATAAGAGGTTTGTGATAAAAATAACTTTGTAGGTGTAATACATGGTTATTAAATTTTATCATGTCTTAAGTTTAAAATTTTTATTGTTTCTATAATAATTCCTTAGGTAGGACCTCTTATTTTAATTTTTGTAATAGACATCTCTAATAATTATAATGACTTGATCCTCATTAAAATAATTAGACAATGATGTAGAGTAGATTAGATTACCTGCATTTTATTTATCCATGGTATACTAAGAAAAAAAATTAGAGGATTCATAATTTGGTACCACATGGAAAAAAATTAAAATTTTATTAGGACCCACTATGATAGGAAATCATATATAAGAAAAGAGGTTTCCTAGTAATTCCATAGCATCTCATAATAGTTGTGAAAACACTTGCTAAATATGTTCAATAGAGTCTAATACCATTGATATATTTCTCAATGCATACACCAATGTTTTATCCTTTTTTAATCATAGTGCCATCAATGTTGAGTATTGTCATTGATGTCAATGGTACATCTTGCATGAGGTTGATGTCATTGAGAGAGTGTACCTAGTTGATAGTGTGTTGATGTGACAAAGGGCATTGATGTATTGTTATCACTGAAGGATGTTGTCATGAAGATAATTTGAAGAAATATATAATTTTAAGGAAACTAATACCTTATGGTTGCATGAACGTATATGGCTTTGAGTAGCCTAAGCCTAGTCATGGCACTAAAAGACCTTGTAAGAAGGTATGAACATGGTGGCTTGGTGAGATGAGTACACAAAGGGATGAGTGGTTGAATGAGGTTTATTGATAATTTATGAGAGTCATTGGATCACTAATTAAAGTATCAAGGTGAGCCTATAGGGGTAGGTCCTTCAAACCAAGTCTATAACTAGACCACTTCTATACCCTGCTTGGCCTAATGAGGTATCATGATATGTTATCAAATCATGTGAAGGATGTATGGTAGTAATTAAACATGAGATAGGTTGATTTATTATTTTATTAAGGTGGAGAGTGCATGAAAATAGGCATGAAGTTTAGTTTTAAGGCCTAATGTGATTTGCAGGTCAAGGTCTAAAGAGCAAAGAGAGAAAGAGTGTGGCCTAATGAGAGGTCATGATCAGATTTCAATATTTTTGAGATCATGTAAGAATTTTTAGAATTTAATTATGTTATTTAAAGTTTTTTCATGTAGTTTTATTTCATATATTGAAGGACAAGGCATGAAAAGTTTTTTTTAGGTCTCTTAAGTGCTCAGAATGAAGGGTTCTCAACTCGAGAAGGATTTTATTGTGCTCATTAGCTCATAAAACATTTGAATGTGAACCTAAGATATTAATGGTATATGGGTAAGGGTCCTATCTCAAAATTATAGGAATTTTATTTTGTACTGAGGGGTTATGCTTTATGAATTATTGTTAAGAATGGAAACATGTTTAAACCCTCGTAGAACCCTAATAAGGACCCAATGTTGAATATGTTGATCAAATTTTTCTAGAATGGATTGGTATGCTTAGGTAAGATATTTTATATTGCATTAAAAACTATCCTAGGAACCTCTAAGTGTGATTTAGTTATTAGGTATGTGAGTAGACCCTACATGAAAGTGATAATTTCTTAGAGATTTGCTATAGTAGTCAAATTTGAGCAAGTCAGAGTATGAAAATGGATGGAGGATGAAGATTGAGACTCATGTTTAATGTAAAAAAAGGTTTATGTACATTTTATTTCCCTAAATTTTACTAAATTAGTCATCCAAGTTATCCATTCGCTAACATGCCTAATGGTGGAAATAGTGAAAAACCTAGGCAACAATGAGAAGATGATTAGAAATGTGTTATCATGATAGAGTAATGAAATCAAGTGCATGGAGATGTTTTTTAGGACTGGTATCTATTAATTATTTGTATAAGGCTTTTAATTCAGATATAGTGGTGAAAATGATGAATCTAAAATGGCTTATTTGACTCAATGAGGTTTGTGTGTAGTGAGGTCAACAAATTGGTCTGTAAGACCAATAGTTTCCTCTAGACCATTTTATGATTATACTTGAAGATGGTATATATAAGTAAAAGGTTTATATACATGCATAATAAGTCATTTAATATACATATACATACATATATATATATATATATATATATATATATATATATATATATATATATATATGTATGTATGTATATATGTATATATATATGTATATATATATATATGTATATATATATATGTATATATATATATATATTAACGACTTATTATGCATGTATATAAACCTTTTACATATATATACCATATTCAAGTATATATACATGCATAATAATTAATTATATATATAGGTGTTAGAGGTCTAAGTCATCATGACTGGTCTTTGAGGGAAACTGGTAGTTCTGAGTGAGTAAGTTGCATGAGTGTTTTTAGCATTTTTTCCCTATGTGATGAACTATAATGTATTTTTTTAGGTATTTTATTTTATATGATTTATTATCATGGTTGTATGTATAAATAATAATTTATCTTCATTTGTTCAAGACTGACCTTTTTGTGTGTGTGAAGGCCTAATGTGAATAGTACTAATTGTGTGCTTCAAATGGTGGTTGGAGATAGAAAGTGTCATGGACATAAGATGAGATTAGTAAAATTATATTTGAGTGGTATATTAATTTTTCCTTCTATGTGTTTATTTTTAAAGTGTTCCAAGGAGATCAAAGAGTAACATGTACTAATGAAGGACTAATTGAATTAGGTCTCCTTAAGGCCTAAAAGAGGTTTTGGTATTTTAAGTTGAGGATGAACTATTTTAATGATTAATTAATATATTAAATGTGTTATAATAACTATTTTAATGTTAATACAATTATTCAAGTGTGAATTTATGACCAAGAGGTGTATGAGCTAAAGGATTGTATATGAACAAGGCCTAATAGGCCTAATTGATTATTTAGAGGATAAGTGAGTGCAAGTGAAGGAAATAACACTTTGAAGAGTTGAAAGAGGTATTTTATACTATAAAAGGGGTGTATTTAAACTATTATCAAGATCTAATAGGGTTACTATGGATGAATATCAAGGTCATATGACCTAATCAATCTTGAAGAGACCTAGTTGAGTGAAGTAGCTTAAAAGGCATTTTGAGAGGGATAAAAGAGTGAGAAGATATAAATAAGGTGACCATCATATGTTATGTGAGAAATAAGGTTTTTCTAAGGTGATCAAAATTTTTAGGTGGTTGAGTTGGTGCTAAGTCATTGATGGGTTTGGTGCCTCCTTACAGGGTGGTGTTTGTTAAAGCCTAGTTGAGTGTGTGCTTGACTAATTGGTGTTGGTGTTCCATGTGGAGTTGGTTATTCACTAAAGATTATTTTTTGTCTTATAGGACTGTATTCCATTTGTAGATATTAGTGGGTTTTCTTCCCCTTGAGGGTTTTCCACATATGTACTATGTTTCATGATCTTGTATGGTTGCATATGCTTTGCTAGATGTTCATGTTTGTTTGAATGGTTCGTGTATGATTAAAAGGAATTGGATGATTATTTTTAAGACACTAATTCACCCCCCCAACCCCCCCACCTCTCAGTGACTATGCTTCCAATAAGTACCACATGAAAACAAATTATAATTTTATTAAGACACACTATGATAGGAAATCATATATAAGAAAAGAGGTTCCCTAGTAATTCCATATCATCTCATAATAGTTGTTAAAACACTTAATAAATATATTTAATAGAGTCTAATACCATTGATATGTTTATCAATGCATACATCAATTTGTTAGCCCTTTTTAATCATAGTGCCACCATTTTCTTATAGATGTTAACATATGAAATCACATATGAATAATGTTAAATTGTGTAAGCTATCATTTGGAGTCTAATTATCATAAAACATATTTTGAGGAGGCTTCCTCTTCCTTGTAGCACTAACCCCAACATTAAATCCATTAATCAGATGAGCATTAGGAGTTTGTGGTGATTTCTTTTATTATTTTCTATCTATTATATGAGCATTGACTTGATATTTATGTTGGGTACTATGATTTAAAATAGGATTGGTAAAGATTTTCAAATTTTGATTTCGTTTATTATTTTATTAATTCAAGTTATTGTTAGTTTCCTCCACCTAAATTTGGTTTCTATCAATGAGATCTTAGATATTATTTTTCAAGGTGATGTAGTTATTTCACTAATATAATATAATTTTACATGGTAGTCACAAACTAGATTGACATCATAATAATTAAGAAATGGTCATCAATGATATAAATATATATTGGTGTAGACACCTAATACTAGAACAATACATGTAATATCAATGTTATTATCACATTTTCATACATATGGATCATTGATTGAAATGGGGCTCTTATTAACACATTTTAATTTTTGTTATACCTTGTATACGGTTTCATTATAATCAATTACTCATGAACATATTTATATCTATCATATTTTTGGTTTGCAATACTTACCAAAACTCCTACAAACTTGTTGATCTTCATTTCCTAAGTTTTGACCATATTAACCATTATCGAGATAGTTAATGGTGGGTTGACCACTGTTAGACCATCTTGATACTAGCCTTGTTAGTTGTAGATCATTTTTTACATTTCAACATGTTTCCTTGTGAAATTATTTTTAAAAAAATTGCTTCCAAAATGTTGGGTTGCTCATGAATAAGGTCTTAGTTTTAATTTAGAATTTTTTTATGTGCACAATAACCTTAATACATTTTATATATTGGAATCAAGATATCTCATTATACAACACATTGCAATTAAAAGGAATAAAAATAGATATTGCATCTTCATCTTCCATTTTATTATATTTAATAATAATTATTACATAAATTTACTAGGAAAAATAATTAGTGAAATAACATATAGATATATCCCTAGTTGCATCTTACATCTCGTATCATAAGGATAAGGGATTGAATTATCATATACATGGATCTAAATTTTTATATACATGAGTGTTTTCCCCAACCTATTAAAAATTTTGGGTTTTTTTGAGGTATGTCATTAAAATAAAATCTAATTTGTATAATTATTTGTAAGGATTCATTGCATGGATTAGGGATTCATCAAAGGAAAAAATATTTTGGTAGTTTCACACTCCATGTAACTAATCCACGAGAATTTTATATTGAGTAACTGTATATGAATGGATTAATATAAATTTAAACCTAATTTTATCAATACAACCACTATCAAAAAATATTTCCCCTTTCAAAATAAGCTATCATAATATAACAATCTACTTCTGGTTAGCCTGTATTGGGATAATTCAATTCTTGTCACTTCAACAGATCACAGTCTTATTTTTAAATTATATTTGAATTATTTTTGTATTTTGTTCTCAACACATATATCACCTTTCAAATTTTATGAGTCATAAATTATTTATGTACACATAAACCCCATTTTTCAATTTTTAGTCAATCTATGCACATTCATTTTATACCCCATTATGTGTTAGGGTAGGTCTTTATTTATTATTTTATCATATCTTCCCTTAATGATAATTATAATGGATTAATGTAATTTTAATTAGTTAAATATCCCCATTTTACACCATTTCATCAATTAACATTCTGAACCCATTTTATATCGAATAGTTTGTATACACATAATATTTTCACTTTATCATAAACTAATGATTTCTATTGTAATGACTTGTCGATGCTTCAATATCCATGAGTACATGATTTAAACAGTACACCAATAATGGGTTGGGAACATCTTATGGTAATTTTTGAGATATGTTAGTATTATATCCTGTTACACCATCACTACTATTACTATGACCTCCTCCAAGTTTATATTTGTCTATTCCTTATATATTATTCTTATCCATATTTGATAGCTTCCATATATCCTATGGTATTGTCCTAAATGATAATATCTATTTTTTACCTTAATCAATCATTTACTATATTGTCTATCCTGATATATTTCTAAGTTTGTCTTGTAAATTTTTATTGTATCAGTTTGGTTGATACCATACTATGTAAGCTAACATCTTCCAAATGTATTAGCCTGGTCAATATCATTGAATTATATTTTAGGTTTGTTTTTGGGGTATTTTAAAAATACATATAGGGGTAATAATATATATAACATTAATACACTATTAATTCACTCACATTTCTTCCCTAAGGAAGTAGTTATGAGAGTTAGTGTTTTAGAACTTTATCTTAGAGATCTTTTCTTGTGGTGTCAATAAAGCTTAATGTGAAGAATCATTGGGAGTTTTCAAATAAGGATAAATAGGTATTTACTCAAACCATTTTAGGTCTTCAACCTAAAATATTCTATTTTAAAGTTCCACTTGAGCCAAGGGGTGATTGAAGCATCGACGAGTTCGCCCCAAGGTAAATATTTTTATACCTACATTTTACTTTATTTACTTGGTATATTAGACATTTATGTGTTTATTTATTTTTGGATGTATATATTCATCCTTGTTTAGGATATTTTATATAATTAATAAGTTAATGTAGATATAGGATTGATTAGACTTTCCATTAATCACTTTAGATTTAATAGACCCTAATTGGCTAACCATTGTCTTACCCATTTAAAACCCATCATTTAATTTATTTTTCCCCTTTATAACCATTTAATTTACTTGAACCTTTACAATTATAGTTTACAACCATTTAATTTTTTTGAGGTATAATGAGAGTTATATCATTATATCATAATCTTAAGATTTGGAACTCTTTTATCATGATGCTTGAGTTGTAAGTTACCCTTTGTTAAGTATATGTAGGCTCTATTTGATTGAATTAATTTGAGTCCTAGTCTATTGAAATAAACAAGATATTTATAGGTCATCCTAACCTATGCATACATTTTGGTGAACCTGACATGAATCTTATTCCATATTTGGTTGGAATAGTTTAATTTTTTTCCTTTAAGCTTTGTAGAGACATCATCAAAATCATCATATATTTTAGTCCAATTGTATTGGCCAGCCTGATACTACTTATTAGTTTATAAATTTTATCAGTTAATGCAATACCATTTTATATCTACCTACAAACTGTATCATCTATCTCGATATAATTTTATGTGTTTTCCAAACTACATCAACTAATCTAATATAGTTCTAAATTTATATATAACTACATCAACTAAATTAAACCTAGTTCATTTCCTACTATATTGGCTAGCCTTGTATAGTCATTTTACTCAACTACCACTAGGGACACAATTTTTAAGTTGTATTGACAAACCTAATATATTTCATATCTCAGAATCAATAATCCTACTATATTAACTAGTCTAATATATTAAGTTGTTTGAATATAATGATTAATTATATCAACTTGCCCAATACCATAGTTTCTTGTGACCATCCTTCTTATTATACCACATTTCACTTTCAATATCCTTCATCATGATGTCACCTATTATAATATTCTTTGTGAGCCTCAACCCATTCAATTTTTTCATGGGTCACTCCTTTCTACCTTATACTACCACTATTAAAGGAAATTTATCATGGTACAATTATGCTACATATTTTCTCATGGACAAGGATACCAATGATGATCTCACCATTTATGAAGATACCTATAGTGGGACCAAATATTATCAATATGGTCCTTCCATTTATGGCAATCTTAATGAAGAATCTAATGATGTCACTTTTGACATTCATAGTATCAATGAATATCCCCATCATGATATTTCCCTCTATGACCCTAATGATCATGATTATTGGGGTGACAATCCTAATAATGACATTTATAATAAGATCAAAGATTATCAGTATGGTCCTCCAATTTAAGATAGTCCATATGAGGATCCTAATTATCCCACCTTATCCACTTCTCACATGATTGAATATAAAATGTTGTCAAGATTATTCAACATAATTATAAGAGGTAAAATATACACTATAGAGACTAAAATCATATCACATTTCACCCTAGAGGCTAAAATCAAACCATAATTTATGAGAGGTATTGTATGGATCTTGAAGTCATGTTACAAAAAATTTAGATGATTAATATACAATAGTTTACATAATAACAATGCATGTATACCATGGTATAAATGTAAATATCCTATAATTTTTAGTTAAGAAGGTAAATTAGTGTAAACCAATGGTTACCAAAAGTAATTATGAGTGAATATATGTAACCTTTATTTTTTAAAAGGTAAATAATGATGTAAATGGTATGGGATAAAACACAATCATCATCATATCATATCATATAATAAATAACATTCAAGAAATAATAAAGAGATGAACATAAGAGAGATAAGAGAGAGTAATAAGTGGAATAAGGAGGAATATATAAAGATATACTATAATAAAGAGTGTAGAGGTAGAGGACTGAGATACATAGAATGTAACATATGTTTTATAGTTATATATGAATAAAGAAAGTTAGAGTGGGAAATATTTATGTATTGTGTATATAAATAGATAATGAATGAACATATTAAATAAGGATAAAACCCCATTACTAACCTCTATGTATAATTAAATCTACCTAAAGTTTGAATTTAATTGCATAATTATCTATAAGCAATGTTTTAGATTTTATGTTAACATTTGGTGGCACCACATAGACTTTGATTGTCTAATGTCCAAATGATTGTAATTTAGATTAAGGAGACAATAATATTTTAGGAAGAAAAAAGATGAGAGTTTTTAATATGAATTATGGAAAGAGGAACATATTAAAAATATGTTCTAACCCTATCTAAGGGGCTAGGCACCTAAAGTATGGTATGAAAAAAGGGGATGGTCCATGAAAAGATGTAACTTATGGAAAATTTAGGTATGATGGTTGGGGAGGGGATAAATAGAAGGAAAATAAAAGGCACGATAATGTAAGGGAATTAGTAATATAAAAATTAAAAAAATAAAATAAAATATTAAAATTAGAAAGAATTAAATGAGAGAGAGAGAGAGAGAGAGAGAGAGAGAGAGAGAGAGAGAGAGAGAGAGAGAGAGAGAGAGAGAGAGAGAGAGAGAGAGAGAGAGAGAGAGAGAATATATAATAGTTAGTGAAGGCAATAATGAAGAATATAATATGATAGATAGATAGAGAGGGAGATAGAAAATAAGTATAAGATAAAGATGTAGAAAAAATTAGAATGGAGATAAAGAGGAATAAGTAGAATAAAAATAAGAAAATGATAGTGAAGAAAATGAAATTAAGATCCAAAAAGGCACCTAATTTCAAACCCCTAACTAGAAAGATACTACATATGGAGATGAACCCCATGAACCAAGAACCATCCCCCATACCACTAGTAGGAATAAGAAAGAAACCAAGAAAGAGTGATGAAATGTGGAATAATTACACATATTATAGTGAGCACATTGAAGGAATAAGAGAAATTATCTAAGATAAATAATATATAACACAAGCTTGCCAATTATGGGACAAAACAAGATGAAAATACCATTATTTATAAAGATACAAAAGATGTAGAGGAACATTTGCTATTTTTTTATTATTACTGGAGGATTCATGGGATAAATTATACTCAAATAATGTTTTAAAAGTTTGTGGGTACCTGAAGGGATGAGACACTAAAATGGTATATGAATATAAGTCTAAACCATAATATTAATTGGGATGAAGTACAAAATACATTTAAAAATAAATTTCACTACCCTGATGTACCAATAGAGAGTGCTACTAAGTTGAGACACCTTATACAAAAGGAGAATGAGATGGTCAAATATTATGATAAGTGGTTTAAATAAGTAATTTACAATTTATAAGAACCTCTGAATTAAAACTAAAGGATATAATGGTTCATCTCAAGATTGGTCTCATACATAAGAGATTCTATGGATGGAATGAAGTCTAATACAATCACAAAGACATTATAAATGGAGGCAATATTAGAAGCACAATCATGGAAAAGGGAGAATGATTATGTGATGAAAATGGAGTTAGAAAAAATGAAGCAAGAGTTAACATTGTTAATATTGAAGCAAGAAATTTTTATGAAAGGAGAAGTAGGAAATTATACCTTGCCACAGATTTCCATAAGTCCAAAAAAATGGTGTGTAGTATGTGTTAGTGAAGGACACATGGAAACACAGTTCCCATATTATGAGATACTAAGAAGAGTGGTGATATTCTAAAAAAAATTACTGCAACCATATAAATAAAGGCTATGGTGTGGGATATATAGAATCTGGGACCACCATGATCAAATGATGTGCATGTTTTTAGAATATATTATATACACTAATTGCTATGAAATGATAAATAATTCAGATGAATGGAATGAGTATAGAGGGAGAATAAATATTACTTATCACATATCACAAGTGGATCAGACTTATATCACAACTCTAGTGGTAAGATTTTATCAACCTCAAATGAATTATCAAATACAATCCCCAATTGAGCCATGTATAGGAACACAAATAAAATTGATATTAAAATGGATACCAAGGTTGGTAGAGAGGAAATTTAGAATAATACTTTGGAATATATCACCTATATAATAGTGGGGAACATAGAGGAAGATACCAAGGAGGAAGGGGATTCACAAAATTAGGGCAATGATCACTTGCTTTGAATAAGGTAAGAAATGACACATTGTAAGAAATTATATAGAGGGAAATTTTAAACATTATGGATTTTGTCAGGAAAATGGTACACATTCATCCAATTTCCCCATAGTTGAGCAATATTATAACAATGGTGGAATGAACATAGAAAAGATGCTATAAAGGATACTTTACAAAGTTAAATATCATATAAAATAATTACCACAATCCTAGGAAATTATGTGGAGATGTAGTGAAATACATAGACCAAACACCCTTAATGCTAAGGATGAAAGTGAAAAATAATTAAGGCTAAAAATGGAAATAATGGTAGCTGAGAGATTAAAAAAACATAAAGAAGTGCTACAAGATTTGGAAGAGTTACTGTAAAGTGAAATACTTGGACATTTATTTGAAGATTCATATGTGGAATTAGAAAAAGAGAAAGGGAAGAGGATAAAAATAATAAATAAAAATGTAAACCTATAAATGAAAATTCTTTTCTAAATAACTTGTATATGGAAGAATAAAAATATTTTGTTGGATATGAAATTAAATGGGAATGACTCTAAAAATGGATTATTGTATTTAGGATTGGAGATCAACATGATGTCGTAGAGTACATTGGAAAGTTTAGGAAAACCACCATTACATGTAGTAACATATGACATTTATATAGCAAATCGAATCTCAATATTTCCCATTGGGGTACTCATAGGTGCAAAAATAGATTTTATGGGCATTAATAAAAAAGTTGATAATTAAGTCATGGAAATATATGAAAAGAAAGCATCAAATCCAATTTTACTAAATTTAAGATGGTTTGTATAATATAATAGGATATTGGACTACAAAATTGAATAAATCATAATGGAATGAAATGGATTAATACTCCACTTACCATTATAAATATTTATGTCCTTCATATGGATAATAATGAAATGGGATGAAGAGGAGGGAAGGAATCCCAACTTGTACAAATTTTATGAAGTAAATAAGGATGACTAGATTAATGTGGAAAGTGAAAATCATGAATCAAAATTAGAGGTGAATATTGTGTCATGGATAGATAGAGAAGATAAGAAAATTGTTAAAATTTTATTCCACAAAAAGAGGAGGGGTCCCATATTTATTGAAGATACTACAAACCCACAGGAGATACTGAAAACCAAAAATAAGCACTTATTATGCATTAAAAGGGTATATTTATGTGTCAATACTATAAAAGTCAATAATATATGATCCATAGAGTACAATTCATCATGGATGAATAGGATAGTCCCATATGAAGATGCAACCCCAAGGTAGTGCATAAAGATAGTGCAATATTGTAATAAAAAAGAAATGAAAGAGCATGCATAAAGATAAGATGAAACATGTCTTAAATAAATGGAAAATAAGGTGAGAAAGAGTTAATAAAACCATGGAGATATAAAAATAATTATTTATACCAATGCAAGAAGTTAGTGAAGAGAATATTTCATTAGCAGAGAAGTAGAAGATGAAAAAATAATGGGAATAATGGGAAGAAGATGCACCAAAGAAAGTAATAAAGAGTTGATAATACATACATACCTATTTAAAGGGAAAAAATTTAAAAAAAATTGAAAATAAAGGGGAATTTTTTTTAAAAAATAGATTTTTTTTGGAAAAATAAAAAATAAATTCAAAAAAAAAGGAAATAAAAATATATTGGATCAATTACCAAGTTGAAAATTGGTAATTGAAAACTTGGTAAATGGTGGTTGGAAGTTAGCAAAGAATTTTTGGTGTACGGTATAAACCTCGCATATCATATAAATAATAAAGGTAGAAACATATATATAACAAAGTAATAACCATATGTGGAGATATTTAGTCCTTATAAAAATTATTGTATATTATGGAGCATCATAGCATTCAATTATGTCACTACAAAGTATAATTCTTTTTCGCAAAAGTAGAATAATAAGAGTGTTACTAAAAGGTATTTGAGGTGTTGTATTTTCACCACACAAATATTTCAGTAACTTGAGATAAGATTGGAGTGTGTAATTGACATCATTATCATATATCACATCAATACACATAATTCAAAGCTTTCAAAATGACCACATTCAAAGAATGTTTCATTTTTATAAGGGGTGACACTATCTTATAAATCTAGTCAGACGAGTTGAGCAAGGATACTAAGGTATTTTATTTCAGATGTCTAAGTTTATATATTTTTTTATCATGTTACCCTTTTATGGTAAAATGGTTGTATCATTTTATGTATAGCAGTAAGAAGTAGATGTGTTTTGTATGGTTGTTCATATCATGAATAGTAAGAGTTGTCTTGAAGATGAGACAAAGATATAAAGGCTAGGTAAATGATGGAAGTATTATTAAAAAAAAATAAGAGGATAAATATATGCTACAGAGGATAAAATCATACTGAATTACACTATATAGGATACAATCATATCATAATTGATGTGGAATATTGTATGGAGCTTTAATTCCAAACATTTTGGAGAAGAATAATGTTGACCAAATTTTGACCCCAAGTTAAAATTTGTTACCCCCTATAAGTTGAAACTTCATATAGGTGTCTAATGTTTTTCATGGGTTGTCATAGTCTCTAGTGGTCCTAAATTGTTCCTTGTGGTCATATTTGTCTTTGTTTGTCCAATTTTTGGTCTTAGGTTCACTTATCTAGTCCTAGGGTCAAGTACAAGGTCTTGTATAGTCAAACTTGGTAAAAGGTCTAATATGGTCTAAATTCATTTCAAAATGTTACTTTGAAATAATTTTTATCATATTATCATGATCTAACCTTTATTTGGTTCCTATATATAAAAAATCACATTTTGGCCACCTTTTGGCCCATGAAGAAGATTTGGACATGACACCTCAAGGAGAGAACATTTAAATAAGAATAAAAACACCCATGGTGTCATAAATATCTTATATAAGGTTTAGGAATAGTCAGGGTCTGACATAACCTACATTTCAATGCCCAATATTGGTAAAATGACATTTTTCAAACACTTGTTTGGTCTTGAAAGATCAGTTTTTAGTTGAAAATGGTTTATAAGTGTATCTTGGAATACCTCAGATAATTTTACATCTTTAGACCAAGTTTTAGGTCAAACTGACACTCCAAACTACTTTTCTCCTCCATCATTGCCTTAAATGGTATGACTAGGAGAGAGAGAGAGAGAGTTAAGAGATGAAACTTTGGAAATTGCTAGGGGTACAAGAAATATTGAAATTATTGGCATTGGTTTGCATAATTGTGGAATATTATTTATGAAAAATCACTAAGAGTGATATCAGGTCATTATGGATTATGCATTTGAGAGGGGTCTACTCTTGAACCCATTTATTTATTTTAAAAATTGATGGAGAGGAATGATTTTTAGGGTGGTTTATATAGATCTTGTATCTACATTTCATGGTGGTTTCATTGGTCAAATCATCTCCATGAGGTTTTTTAAATTAGAGGAAGAATGCCTTGGTGTATAAGTTATTTTAGAAAATCTTGCTACAAGTTCCTATTTCTTGTTCATGGTGATCATGCTCAGAGGCATCTAATTCTTCATTGTTCATAGAATACACATTAATTTCATGGAGTTCATTTTTTACTTGTTTAAAATGTGTTTCTTATTCATACCTTCAAGTATTTGATCTTTGGGGGATATTGTTAGTGTTTAAACAAGTATACTAGAGTTTTATTGATAATTTAGGATAAATTAACATAATATACCATGGTGTAGGTTTATAAGATGATATTATGCTCTTGGAAGTGAATAAAGGTTCAAGATAAGAGTCCAAATGCACACTTTTCCAATGAGAGGTCATAGTTGTTTCCTTCAATGGCATGTTGTATGGAATGTAGGAATAGGTTGGGATGCTCAGAGTATTATCAGAGGATTGACACATATAATTATGTATTAATATAGCCTTAACCACCTCATTACCCATTCTAAATTGATCAAATTGACTATAATGCTCTAATTTTATATACATTAACCTTTTTCATTGGTTGACTATGTACAATCTATATAAGATTAGCTAGGAGAGTTAAGGATGACTTGAAGCATGGTCATAATCCTTTTTAGACCATTGAGAAGTGTTTATGAGGTACAAAGTGATTGATAGTGTTGAGAAGATAAGGAAATCATGAGTGTTTCTTTGTGTAGTTCTAAACAATTTAATGGTGACTTACATGCCCTAAGCTTATAGGTCCTCTTTTGGGACTAAGATAAACCTTAAACAAATAGAAAGGAGCCTCAAAATATGATCTTTGACTCTGATAAAAAATTATAATACTCTTATATCAAGAATAATAATGTCTAGGTGTGTTGGAGATACCTAAAACCTAAATCACATAGACAAGGCAATCAAGTGTCCACCTACAATATGTTGTACAGACTATGTACTTGTGGCATGAGAGAAGTGGCTTGGAAACACTTTTAATAGTTTTAAAACCCTATATATACAATAGTTTTAATTCATTTTATGTACATATTAAATCATAAAAAAGATAGTGAGAATACTAATTTTTAAGTTTAGACCTAATGTTAATACCTTAGAAGCATCTATAGGTCATATGAAAGTAGGCTACTAGTTCAAATATATAACAAAGAATAAAGGTATGAAGGGTATTTGAACCAACTAAGACTATGACTAGGTTCATGGACCTTGATAAAAAACATTTACAAGGTTATTAATGTCATGAAGGAGAGACCTAAAAGAGAAAGAGCACATAGTCAAGACCTTCTCAAAGTCACACACAAGCCTACTTAGAGGTTGGTCTATTTTCAAGTTAAGGAAATTGACAAAGCATGTATGATGGAGGTTTTGAAAATAAATGAGAGATAAAATAATTTAAAATTCCATTGGAAGAGATCATAAGTTGAGATATGAGTAAGGTTCTTGAACATAGAACATAGTCAAGTGATCCTAATAGCACCTACAGGTTCCTCTAATTGTAGATTGACTATAGGTTTGAAAGAGGAGAAAAGAGGTGTATGAAGATGTTTTTAACTAAATTAATATTACATACTTATTTAAGGACATGGATTAAGTCATTGGTATAAGAGGGTAAAGTCTCAAACTCCCACGCACAGTCAAAATCCTATAAGCATCTACATGCTTATTTGAGAGACTAACCATTTTCTAAACTTGAGTAAGAGGTAGAGAATATATGAAGTGTTTTTGAACCCATTAAAGTCTTAAATAGAATTTAAAGAACCATTGGTAGGTCTATTTTTGTGAGGTTAAATATCTAAACACCGAACACAATCATGACCTTAAAAAGGGGACCTACAAGCCTACCTAATAGAGCATACTCATTTTCAGTCCTAAAAAAAATAACATAGTAGTGATTGAAAGGATATTGAGCCCATTTTAAACCTCAAATAATTTTATTAACTATGGAGAAGGTTAGTGGTGAGAAAGTGAATACCTAAGACACAAGGTATGCAATCAAGAGAACCTCTCAAAGCACATGCAAGCTATATAATCACAAGTTAGGTCCTAAACCTAAGTAAAGAGTAGAATTAAGAAGAGAATATAAGGTATACCTAAGACATACAAAGGGTCATAAAATGTGTTAATACCAAAGGAAAAAAAATGAATTTTTATTAAACTAAATTATTAACACACACATAGTCAAAAAAAGTAAGCTATAGGTCTACCTTAAGTGAGAATTCTGGCTTGGATTGAAGAAGAAAGAATGTGAAGATATTTGAAAGGGGTTAATTTGGAATGATAAATAGTATTTTAAACACCTAAATGTGACTATTCAAGTTTGATAACAAGGTGAAAAGGTTAGAAACCTAGTCTAGACCTAATGAAGAAAGGATATACACAGTCATGCCTATAACTAGCCTTGAGTAAAATTGGGTTGTGAGGGTCCTATACAAAAAATAATGCTTTTAAATTTGGTAAAAAATGATTTTATGAGTTATAAAATGCATCCATGGTCTCCTTCAATTCATAAAAATAGTGTAAGTATCCACTATTTTGTCTCAGACCTTGTCCACTCCTTGGGCAAGGGGCAATCATGAGATTAAGGCACCTCTTTGAAATCCAAGGGCATGAAAAAAGCATTATAGACTCCATGAAGAGTCATAAGGGAAGAATATATTCATATAAAATGTCTCCATACACTATTAGATGGCAACACATCTCAGTTTCCATCCAAATTCCCTTGAGGGCTATCAAGAATGTGACAAGCTATAGACCCCAAACACCCTAACCAGTGTACCCTAAGAATATATATGGGTCATGAACATTTATATAACATGTATAATAATTTATATGGAGGTTTAAAGTATTTATGAACTTCTCCCAATAATGGAATGAAGTTCTGAGACCCAAAACCCAAAATAAACCTATCTCACGCTCAAGAAACACTAAACAAGCCACCCGAAGAAAAACTTTAGATGCTCATAGTGTTCCTCACAATTTTCATGGGAGTATGAGACATTTTTGATAGTTTATGGGGTCTATAAATAATTTTTTACAAGTGAAATGAGGTAATTTAATGATCTTTTCTTTATGAACAATCGTTAAGACCCCAAATTTGTCTTAAACCTCTCTTAAACACTGATAGTGATTAGTCAAGGAGAAAAGGCCTCAAATACACATATAATGACATATTTTGCTCTTGAAAAATCTTGGATGTTTTTAATACTAAAAGGAGGTTATAAACATGTACTTTGATGCTGATGTCATTTGTACAGATTGGTAAAAATACCTTATTTTT
This sequence comes from Torreya grandis, assembly GCA_037957365.1. Classification (NCBI taxonomy): domain Eukaryota; kingdom Viridiplantae; phylum Streptophyta; class Pinopsida; order Cupressales; family Taxaceae; genus Torreya; species Torreya grandis. Next base: position 5,401,707 of record JARHVA010000326.1, read on the forward strand.
ACATGTTTTTGGTGTTTTATAGGTGTTCTAAAAAGGAGAGAGCTTCTCAATCATGGGGTGAGGTAATTTTGGAGTTTTAATAGCCATTTAAGTAAAAAACATTCATAGGATGTACTGGAAGTGATCAAACAAGGCCCATTTCTCAAGGCATTTTCAAATAGGCTCAAAATGAGAATAGGTGGTAAGGCCATTTCTTGGTTTGCATATTTCCACAGGTCTTAGGACCCCAAAATTGGTAAGGAGTCTAGTGATGGCCTAGGGAAAGTGAATCAAATGATTTTGGGTGATTTAAAATGTGTGTAAGAAGTTTGGAGAAAGAAAACAAGGTCCAAATTAAGGAGGCCTAATTCAAGAGAGAGAAAGGCAAAAAAAATGGGATTCCAATTAGAATCTGAAGATGAAATTTGGTATGGAGCTATAAGGCCATACTGAGTCATATAATATGAACTTGGTTTCTCAATATCATCTATATAACTCCCTACACAAGGAGGTTTACAACTTTTTGGGAGTTAATGAGCAAAATAAGTTCTTGGGAGTTGGTCCAAGAACCAAAATGGTGTATTTGATAGGAATTAGAGGAGAGCCAGACAAAAAATTAACTCATTCAAATCTAAATACATAGATAAGGATATTTCAAAACACTATCAATATATTAGTCCACTCTATATTATAATTAATTAATCATTTCATGAGGTTACATATTTATAGGAATCATATTCCTATATTCTCTCCACTGATTTCCCTCACACACAAAACCTATAACTAAGCAAACCTATTACGATATATTATTATAAAAAATGATAATATATCTTAATAATAATATAATATTCTAACTTACTTTATTAACCATACGGTTACTAATAACCTTGTAACCAATTTTTACCTCTTGATAAATACTATTTTACCTTTCGGTAAATACCAAAACTAACACATTGTAAAAGATAAATTACTAACATTCCCCCCCATTGTTTTTACATGGTTCAAAAATATTCACACTCTTATCTATAGTATGATCACCCATTGTAGCATGACAAACTATGTGGCTCATAACCTTGATATAAAAATATCCTCACTCCTCCTTTGGTTTTACAGGTTTACCACAAAACTTGACATGAACAAAACAATCAAAATTATATGCCACCGTATACTCTTAGGCCTGCATACCATTGACGTAATCTTGTTACACATGACCACTATTATGTGAAGGAATGCATCACACATTTAATTTACATGACCATAATAGATGTGTCACTAGGGGTCATCTCCATAAAGAAGTAAGGTAGTTGTGGGATCTCTATAGTAGATGTTATCCTAATTATTTCCAAAACATTGTTCACCTCCTATGGTTTTCTAGATCTCTCACACAAACCCTTTCAAGATCCATGAACTAACTTACATTGGTGCTTTCTATCCTTTCATAATGTCTTCACATTAGGGAATCAATGTTTGGAAATTTTACACAAAATACAAATCTTGAACATGCATATTATTATGTTCTTATTTTATAAACACACAACAAAAACTATAACAACACACCATACTAAATGTCACCAAAGCATTGGTGTGGCCCCATCATTGGTGACTGATGAGAGGTCATTGAAAGACCTCCTTCCTCTGTGTATCCTCTAGCCTCCAATATGGCACTTCTCACTCATGAAATATCTAGATGAAGCTCAGATGCATTAATTTCCAAGGTAACACCCCCCACCCCCCCCTCCCCCCCCACAATGCAGATGTTGCATACAAGCAAAAATGCATCCATAAGGCAAATTGTTTTTACAATGACATTGATGACGTTAACTTTTTTTGACTTGACTCTTTTGACATTTTAAAAACTTTTGACAAATAAAGACACAATGATTTAATAAAAAAAGACCTTTTATAATGACCTTTTGATATGACACTACTATTGATTTAATAACCATGACTCACAACTATACAAGAGGACTCTAATTTCAAAATCCAATTTTGAATTTGATAACTAATTATTTCAACATTAGACTACCTAATGACCCAATTTAGACTTAAATACCTTTAAATCATCAACTCCTATGCCTAAATTTAGTATTAAAAAGTAATTGACACCTATACTTTTCTTAAACAAAAACAAGACTCATCTATTTTGATATTATTGTTAATGTACTTAACTATAGAGAGACACAACAGAATATCAATAATGAAAAATAAACTTAACATTAAATCACCTTAACATTAAGATATAAATGACTTTGGATAGATGTTTATATGAAACTTTAAATTCCAAACACAAACTTATACCAAAATAAATATGATTCTAATATGAAAGCATTTAATTGAAAAATAATGACTTGACCTACAAAGAGGCACAATTTTGGTAAAATGTGAAGAAGATCTGGCACTTTACAATGAGTTGAGGTGATGTGAGAATGAGATTGAGTTTGTCATCAGCATAGAACTGAGGTAAATCTAAATGATGCACAACATACACACAAATATATCGAGTGGTATTTGAAGACTCCACAAAGACAATACATTACCAAATTTTAATGCATTTTGAAAAAAAAACTAACCTTTGTATTGTGTTAGAATAAGCATACATAGGTTTGATGTTGGACAACTTGAGTGATTCACTCAAAGCTTGGAGTAACAGTGAGACTCATAGTAGAATTCACAGGGTTATGATGTTGAATAAGTCTTGGTATAATTTGAACAAGTACACAATGAAGCATTGGGACTCGATATCCCCTTTAGAATGACCCCCAATATTGGTATTTTAAGACAAAAATCAATGGTAATAAAATCTATGAATTTTTCCAAACCAATAGGTGTTAATCATTTTGACTTGCCTTGTATATCAAAACCATGGGATTCACATAATATAGTAGATATCAAAATTATAATGTAGAATAAGATGCCATGGTCAAGCATTACATTAAGTGAGAAAACTAATCTAAACTTTTCAAACTAATATAAAATCTTAACAAGATTTTTATCTAAGTCGCACATTTGTAGGGACAAACCATCAAGCAATTGCCCCTCATATGTTTTTATAGGTCCATAGCTATTCTAAAAATGTTTGCTCTGATACCAATGATAGGAATTGGAGGATATCCAAATAGAAAATTAACTCATGAAAATTCTAATACATAGAGAAGGATATTTCAAAACACTATCAATATATTATTCCACTCTATATTCTAATTGATTAATCATTCTGTAAGGTTACATATTTATAGGAATCATATTCCTATATTCTCTCCACCGATTTCTCTCACATATAAAACCTATAACTAAACAAACCTATTACGATATATTTTTATAACAAATAATAATATATCTTAACAACAATATAATATTCTAACTTACTGTATTAACCACATAGTTAATAACAACCTTGTAACTAATTTTTACCTCTTAATAAATACTAATTTACTATTTTACCTTTCGGTAAATACCAAACCTAACACAATGTAAAATCTAAATTCCTAATAGTGTTTTAGGTGTAATAACATATTTGAATACCGTTCATCTATTTTGGATGAGCTGAAGAAGATGAACTTGAGTTTTAGGCCACTTGGAACAAATTAGGTGTGGAAAATGAAGAGTTAAAAGACACTTATGCACATGAATGATGGAATGGTAGGTCAAAAGAGTTTCTTAAGGCATGTAAGATGTTAAATAATTTGTTTCAAGTGATTTCAAAGTGAATTCATGGTTATAAGTTCCATTTGTCACTCCTTTCATGCAAGAAAGTGGTCTCCAAGATGTTAGTCAAGGTTTCAAATAAGTTTGTAACCCTTATGCCACTTGGAAGGTTGAAGCTACTTCAAGGGTGAGACACATGACCTTTGAGGTTTGTTTGGATATCTCATAACTATTATTATTATCTTAACTCTCATATACACTTTTCAACCTTATTCTACCATCTCTCTCTCTCTCTCTCTCTCTCTCTCTCTCTCTCTCTCTCTCTCTCTCTCTCTCTCTCTCTCTCTCTCTCTCTCTCTCTCTCTAAGATTAACCACTTTTGGCTAAGTTTGTATGATCCACACCTAGTATGGTGAAGCCCTACTAGTTTGAATACTATATTTGCCTTTGAATAAATATTTTTAATCTATTTTTGAGTTCATAACATCTTTTATAAGTGTGGAAAGTAGTGCATAATTGAATGACAAGTGATAATCATCTATCTTTGTGTTCACTTTACTTTTTCATGTTTTATGCAAGTAGTCTAATCTCTAATAGGTCACATGAAGTGTAGTTAGTTTCCTTATCTATCTCTAATTTTAAGGAATACAATTAGTGTCTAAAATTATACCTCTTGTTTATTCACCTTGAGAAGTGCAATGCATATCACCTTCATGTTTGAAACACTTATGTTAGATCAATCGAGGATGCTGAAGCTAGTCTTGTGAGTCATATTTCATAGTGAAATTATATGGTAGTATCATGGATATTAAATTAGTGAATAAACTTAGTATATTAGTTCTATTTCATGTTCTCTCTTTCCCTTTTCATCGTAAGTAAGCAATTAGTATAGGTGATGAACTACAATGAGCATATATAGGGAGCTAGCCCTTTAATCTAAAGGTTTACCTCTGTTATAGGTAACCCACAGGCCTAAAGGTAATCCAATGTTTCACTCAATTTGCATAAGGCTTAAAATACCTCTCCAAGGGTGAAAAATTGAGTGACAATAATTTAGGGCATGCTTGGTGGGATTATTATCCTAAGCATGTCTTGTCAAGGTGAATGTTGGTCTTGTGAACATCACAACTAAATAAGTGTGTTTTACTCAGCATTTGGTAACTCCACTAAAGGTAATATGTGGTTTCAAAACAAATTATCTATTTACTTATTCATTTTTCATGGTCCTTATTAGGATAACTGATATTATAAGTAACAATCCTATAAATCCACTCCCTCACCCTGAAATTCCTCTTGAAGTTTAGTACCCTGAGCCTATCTTGACATTTGAAGAGTAAGAAGATTTTTCAAGTCAAGAAGAGCAAGAGAGTGAAGAGGAATTTGAGGGCAAAATGGCTAGGTAGCATGCTTTCCCAACCTTCAATAATTAAAATATTATAAACCTCAATGCCTATGATGATATCCCTCCCAATGCCACCAAGAGTGTTTCCACCTTCAATGGGGAAGGTCCCATCACCCTGAGTGAGCATATTAGAGACATATCCAACTTTTTCAACTTCCATAATGTCATTGAAGTTAACATTGCAGTTATATTTCTTTCCATGTATCTTAAGGGAAAATCCCTTGATTGGTATAGAACATTTTTGGGAACATGTATCACTACTTGGGATGAGTTTGGGGAGTTATTGAATCAAAGATTAAAAAACAAGAGTGATCACACATGACTCATACATTAGTTAAATGTGATTCAAAGAGGGACTAAAGATATTATGCATGACTTCAATGACAAGTTTTAAAGGACATGGAATAGGCTGCCACCTCCCATGAAACCCTTTGTACGTTTTATTTTCCCAACATACCTTAGATCTATTAGGATTGATATAGTTGTCATGTTGCAATCCATGGGTGTGCACACTTTTCTTGAAGCCTATGACATAGACATTAGATCTTAGAATGATTTAAACCAAGATGGTAAACTTCTTCCAAAATTTTCTATACCCATATTTCTTAACATGTTTGCTACTCCTCCAAGTATTGCTCTAATTCTAAATTCAATAAATAAGTTTAGAGCTTGCCCAAATAAATCAGAAGATACCATTGATTAGAAATCAAGATCTAAGGCCTTAGAAGCTCAAGTTAGGAAACTAAATCTAAAATTTGGAGTCCACAAAAATCCCTACTCTTACACTCCACAAGAAAATATATTTTCACCTCAACATAGTGGTCAAGGGAGGGGACAAGGTCAACCTAATTTCAATAAGCCACCCAATGTCTATAATCTAGATTCTACTCCCAACATAAGAACCATGGTTCTAACCCATAGTAATCTAGTTCAAGGAGAAGAATGGCAGTCTCAATTATATGCCATGAATGATTATTAAGGTGAAGGATAAGCTTTGGTATCTTAAGGAGGCCTACTCCTCAATTGATATAAAAAGATGAGATTTTCAAGCAATCATAATTCAATGAAGAGTGTGGAAACCAAGGAGTGAGCTTGGAAAAATTTCACTTGTCCTAAATCAAAGCACTTAAGTTTCAACTAACACAAGGTCAAATATAAGAGCCTTGGGAGATGATCAAAATGTAAATACAAGTTCAAACAATCCTCCTCCAATGCAAAAAGATGTTACTGAAAATGTGTTAGCCTCTACAAGTCTTGTACCTCTTCAAAATCAGAACTTGGGAAGGGTGACTCAAAGTACTTCATTTCCTCAAGGTCAAGGCACTTCATTGCCTAAAAGAATGAAATAAAAGGTGAGTGTTTCTTATTTAAATTTTATTTATTATTTAAAGAGTACAAAGATTAGTATATCTCTTTGGGAAATGATCCACATGCCCAATTAAAAAGAACTACTTCAAGAGCATCTGTCCCAAATCCATATCAATCCTCAACCATTAATACATAGTGGTGTATCCCTCACTAATGCACCTACTAATATTGTTGAAACCTCCACAAAATATAGAAATCCCCCACCTTTATATCTCACCCTCATTATGGGAGGCAAACTAGTTCATAAATGCATTATGGATAGTGGGGCAAGTACTTCAATTATGCCCAAACTTGTGGTAGATAAGTTAGGATTGAAATATGGGCCATTTATTAAAGGAGTGTTTTAGATTGATGTGACATTAGCAAAGTAATTAGGGATCATCAAATGTATGAATGTTTTCTTACATGACTTCCCTATCTTTCCAATCCTACAAGATATAGTGGTGGTAGATCTACTTGCACATTTTTCTATTTATCTATAAATAGACTTCACCACCAAGATAGGAGGATATCTCTCAGCTTATTGGTATTTCTTGGCCTTTAAAACAAGGTATGGAGCAAAAGTCACTATTAAAACACAAACATTATCCAAGTTTCACATTGAGCCATATGTGGAAGCTAGCTCTAATTTGAATTGTACTATCCATGAGGAAGAAGAACATGTCATTGATGATGGAGCATCTTCCAAACTTGAAGGTATTTCTGATCTCTTTTTAGATGAGTATGGTGATAACACATATGAATATGATCCCTATACTTTTATTGAAGGGACATATCTTGGCACATACATCATTCATAATGAAGGTGATAAACATTTTGAGGTAAGCCTTGATGATCCTTTTTAATAAGCTACTAAGGATAACTATCTTATTAATATGTATATTGATGATAGGTCTCCAAGTATGATAGATCATGGTTGCTATAAATACAATGAAATTTTACATGATCAAAAGGAAGAAGTTTATGAGTGTGAAATTCATGAAGAAGAAGATTTATGGAAGTAGTTTCATTCCATAGTACAAGAGTTTGAACAAGTGAGTAAGACATCCCTTCCTCAAAATAAGAATGATCTTGAGAATGAGGTGATTTTTGGACCTATTGAGCATGAAAAAGAGTGTCAAGACACTATCAAAAAAGATGAAGTATTGAAGGAGTTCAATGAAGCTAAGGCAAAATTTTTTATGGCCAAAGAATAGCCTAGACCTCAATATGATTTTGAACCACTTACATACATGTTTGAGCAGCAAGAAGATAATTTGATGGTCCTAAACATCAAATATATCATGGTATAGAGAGAGGATAAGTTAAAAAAATCCTCATGTTTCCCAAGAATAAAAATGAATAACACCAAATGGACATCAAGGAGATCAAGTAGGTTGCACTATCAAGCATTCCATGGAGTTTCAAATGGTGTACTTGTATCTAGTAGAGGTCTTGTGATTGGTAAGTATTTTGACCATCTTCAAAAGCAAAAACTATTTGACAAGCATCCATCATATGGCGACTTACTCTCATGGAGCAGTTATGACTCAAAGAACATTATTTTTGATCCTGATTGAATCAAGAATAAGTGTTTCACCACCTCAAACATGTTTTGAGGTTTGTATATAATAGGATAGGTGTGTTATTTGTGTCTTTTGTTATGTTTTCCCTAGATGCTTTGAGTATAGTGTGTGTTTCCTTATTGTTGTGTTTTTTGTGTGAGTTTGAAATATTTTTAAATCATATTAGTTTTAGATTGAGTATAAGACTGACTCCATATCCCAATGGAAGGAGAAGGCTACTAGTCCATGAACATTGCAGGCATGCTACACCTATGAATCACTAAGAATGTTGACCAATTCTTAACCCCAAGTAAAAATTTGTCATCCCTTATAATTTGAAACTTCATATATGTGTCTAATGTTTTCATGGGTTGTCATGGTCTCTCTGGTAGTCCTAAATTGTTCTGTGTGGTCATATTTGTCCTTGTCTAACATTGTCCAAGTTCTGGTCTTAGGTTCACTTGTCTAGTCCTAGGGTCAAGTACAAGGTCTTGTATATTCAAACTTGGTCAAAGGTATAATAATGTCTAAATTCATTTCAAAAGGTTATTTGGACATCATTTGTATCATATTATCATGCTCTAACCTTTGTTTAGATCTTATATGCAAAAAATCACATTTTGGTTACCTTTTGGCCCATGAAGAGGAGTTGGATATGCAAAATTAAGGAGAGAAAATTTAAATAATATTATAAACACCCTTTTTATCATAAATATGTAAAATAATTTTTAGGAAGAGTTAGGGTCTGATAGAACCTATAGTTCACCACCTAATCTTAGCAAAAGGACACTTTTCAAGCACTTGTATGGCCTTATAAGATTAGTTTTAAGTTAAAAAATATATTTATAAGTGTATATTGGATCCCTAAAATAATTTTATAGATTTGGACTGAGTTTTAGGTCTAAATAACAATTTAGACTAATTTTCTCCTCCATCATTGCCTTCACAAGCTTAGGAAGGCAATTTTGCATCAAATGGTATGGCCAGGAGAGAGAGAGAGAGTTAGGATATGAAAATTAAATTTTTAGGGTTCCAATAAATATTAAAATAAGTGTAATTGTTTTGAATAATGCTTTCATATTCTTTATGAATAATTACTATGAGTGATAGAATGTCATTATGGCTTATGCATCTAAGAGGGGTCTATTCTTACACTAGTTTATCTAGTTCAGAAATTAATGGAGAGGAATTATTTTAAGGGTGGTTTATATAGGTATTTTATCTAAATTTAATTATGGTTTAATTTTACAAATAATCTCCATGAGGTGATTTCACTTGGAGGAAGAATGCCTTGGTGTACAAGTTGTTTCAGACAATCCTATTGCAAGTTCTTATTTCTAAATAATTATAAGAGGTATATAATGATTCATTGTTCATGTAAGACCCATAATTTTCATGTATTTCATGTTATACCAGTTTGAAATGTGTTTCTTGTTCATAACTTTAATTATTTTCTCTTTGGGAGTTATTGTTAGTGTTTGAACAAGTTTACTAGATTTTGATTACTAATTTAGGATCAATTACCAGTAATATACCATGGTGTATGTTTTTGAGATGATATTATGCTCATAAAAGTGAATAAAGGTTCAAAATAGGAGTATTAATACACACTTTTCAAATGAGAGGTCATATATGTTTCCTTTAATAGCATTTTATATGGACTATAGGAACAGGTTGTCTAAATACACACTTTTCCAATAAGAGGTCATAGTTGTTTCCTTTAATAGCATGTTATATGGACTGTAGGAACAAGTTTGGATGCTTAGAGTATTGGTGGAGGATTTATATATATCTTTGTGTCTTCATATATCCTGAACCACCTCATTTCCCTCTTTTAAATTGTTCAAATTGACTAGAATGCTCCAATTCTATATACACTGACCTTTTGCATTGGTTGACTGTGTACAGTCCATACAAGATCAATTACATGAGTTGAGGGTGACTTGAATCATGGTAATAATACATTTTATACCATCAAGAATTTTTTAGGAGGTATGAGTGATTTACAATGTTTAGAAGCTGAGGAACTCATGAGTGTTTCTTTGTGTAGTCCTAAATAGTTCAATGGTGACCTACAAGCCCTAAGCCTGTAGCTCATCTTTTGGGACTAATATCAACCGTAAAAAAGATAAGAGCCTAAAAATAATATATTTAACTATGATAAAAAATTATATTTACCCTAGATCAAGATAAGAATGTCTAAGTGTGTTAGAGAGACCTAAAACCCAAATCACATAGACAAGATAGTCAAATGTCTACCTATAGTAGGTTGTATGAATTATGTACTTGTGGAAAGAGAGAAGTGGATTGGAAAAAAATTTAAGACTTTGAAAAACCTATATATAAATAGGTTTGACTCATTTTATGGACATATTCAAGAATCAAAGGATAGTGATATGACTAGTTTCCAAGTTTAGACCTAATGCTCAAAAGACCCTAGAAGCATCTATAGGCCATATGACAATAGATTACTAGTTTAAAAATATATCAAGGAGATAGAGGATTGAAGGGTGTTTGAACCCAACTGAGACTATGGATATGTTCATGGAACTAGATCAAAAACATTCAAAGGGTTAGTAATGCCATGAAAAAGAGACCTAAAAGAGCAAGAGCACAGAGTCACACATAGGCCTACTTAGAGGCTAGTCTATTTTCAAGTTAAGAAAATTGACAAAGCATGTATGATGGAGGTTTTGAAACTAAATAAGAGATAAAATAATTTCAAATCCCATTAAAATAGATCATAAGTTGAGATAAGACAAAGGTTCTTAAACAAAGAACACAATCAAGTGATCTTAATAGCACCTACAGGTTCCTCCAACTATAGACTGATTGTAGGTTTGAAAGAGGAAAAAATAGGTGTATAAATATGTTTTGAACTCAAATAATATTTTATAATTATTCAAGGACATGGAGAAGGTCATTTTTATAAGAGGGTAGAGTCTCAAACTCCCACACATAGTCAAAACCCTACAAGAATCTATAGGCTTGTTTGAGAGACTAGCCATTTTCTAAACCTGAGTAAGAGGTAGAGCATATATGAAGGGTATTTTAACCCATTAAACTATTAAAGGTAATTTAAATAACCATTTTTATTTTTATTGGTGTGAGGTTCAATATCTAAACACCTAACACAGTCTTGAACCTAAAAAGGGGACCTACATGCCTACCTAATGGAGCATACTCATTTTCAAGCCTAAAACAAAGAGCATAGTAATGATTTAAAGGATATTTATACCATTTTAAACCTAAAATAATTTTATGAACTATTAATAAGGTTATTTGTGATAAATTGAAGACCTAAGACATAAGGTATGTAGTCAAGAGACCATGTCAAAACCCCTATAGGCTATATAAGCACAAGCTAGATCCTAAACCTAAGTGAAGAGAAGAATGATGAAGAGACTCTAAGGTATAAATCAGAGATAAAAAGGGTCATAAAGTGTGTTAATACCAAAGGAAACAAATTAAGGTTTGTCAAACTGAATTCTTAACACACAAAGAGTCAGTCAAAAGAAGTAAGCTACAGGTAGATACCTTAGGTGAGAATTCTTGATTGGATTGAAGGACTATAAAGAGATTTTAAATGGGTTAATTTGGAATGATATATAGTATTTTAAAAACCTAAATTTTATTATTAAAGTTTTATAACAAGGTGAAAATGTCAAAAACCTAGTCTAGACCTAATGAAGAAAGGATACACATAGTCATGCCTATAGCCAACCTTGAGCAAAATTGGGTTGTGATGGTCCTATAGACACAATCACACTTTTAAATTTGGTATATAAGGATTTTATGAGTTATAAAATACATTAATGGTATCCTTTAAGTCAAACAAATATTTTAAGTATCCACTGTTTCGTCTCAAACCTTGCCCATGCCTTAGGCAAGGGGTAGTCATGAGACTAAGGCACCTCTTTGAAATCAAAGGGCATGAAACAAGAATTACATAATCCATGAAGAGTCATAAGGGAATTAAGTAGTCATATAATATGTATTAATACACTCTTGGGTGGAAAAACATCTCATTTTCCATCCAAATGCCTTTGAGGGCTATCAAGAAGGTGACAAGTTATAGACCCCAAACACCCTAACTAGTGTACCCTGAGCATACAAAGGGGTCATGAGCACTTATAGAGAATGTATAATCATGTATATGTATTTTTAAAATATTTATTAACTCTTCCTATCAATATAATGAAGTTTTGAGACCTAAAAATCAAAGTAAACCTATCTCATGCTCAAGAAACACTAAGCAAGCCACCCGAAGAACAACTTCAAATGCTGATACTATATCTAAAACTTTACATGGTATTATAAGAAATTTGGGATAGTTTATGGGTTATATAAATAAGGTTTTCCAAGTTTAATTAGGTCATTTAATGATCTATTCTTTATGAACAATCATTAAGACCCCAAACTAGTCTTAAAACTCTTTTAAACCTTGATAGTGACCAATAAATAAAAAAGGCCTAAAATGCACATATAATGACATATTTTACTCCTAAAACCTCTTTGATTTTGTTTAATACTCCAAGGAGGTTTTTACCATGTACTTTGATGCTGACATCACATGTATGAATTGGTACAAATACCTTATTTTTGCATGTTTTTGTTATTTTTAGGTGTTCTAATAAGGGGAGAGATTACCAATCATGGGGTGAGGTCATTTGGGAGTTTTAATCTGCATTAAATTACAAAAAATAACAATTATATTGTATAAGTGATCAAACTAGGCCCATTTTTCAAGGTAGTCTCAAATAGGCTCAAAAAGAGACTAGGTGGTAAGGTCATTTATTGGTTTGCATACTTCCACAGGGTCTCAGGACCCCAAAATTGGCATGAAGGTTGGATATGACCTAGTTTAATTAAATCACATGATTTTAGGTGATTTCACATATGTGGAAAAATTTTGGAGCAAGAAAACAAGGTCCAAATATAAGGATGCCTAATTCAAGAGAGAAAAAGGCAAAAAAATTGGCTTCCACTCAGAATCTGAAGATGAAATTTGGTATGGAGATGTAAGTATATATTGGGTCATATAATATGCCCTTTTTTTTATCAATATAATCTATAAAAATCCTTTAAAAATGAGTTTTATAGGTTTTTAGGGCTATAAGGAAACTGAGCCCAGTGAGGGATTTATGAGTAAAAAGAGTTATTGGGCATTGGTCTAAGAACCAAAATGGTGAGTTTTAAGACTGATAAAATATTTCAAGCTAATTCATATATTTTATATGAGATAAATAATATGCATTTGAGTTTTAGGCTACTTGGACCAAACTAGGTCTGAGAAATGAAGAGTTACAAGACACCTATGCACGTGAATGATGGAATGGAAATTCAAAGGAGTTTATTAAGGCATGTAAGATGTTAAATGATTTATTTAATTTAATTTCAAGGTTAATTCATGGTTTAAGGTCCATTTTTCACTCCATTCATGCAAATAAGGGTAGTTTCCAAGATTTTAGTCAAGGTGTCAAGCAAGTTTGTAACCTCTATACCACTCGGAAGGTTGAAGTTACTTCATGGGTGAGACACATGGCCTTGTAGGCCTATTAAAATATATCATAAGTATTATTATTATTTTAACTCTCATGGACACTTGTAAACCTTGTTCTACCACCTCTCTCTCTCTCTCTCTCTCTCTCTCTCTCCACCATTCTCTATAAGAACAACCACTTTTGGCTAAGTTTTTAAGATCCAAACTTGGTATGGTAAAGCCCTTCTAGTTTGAATTATATATTTTCATTTGAATAAATATTTTTGATCTATTTTTGATTTCATAACTTCTTTTTTAAGTGTGTGAAGTAGTGCATAGTTGAATGACAAGTGATAATCATCTATCCTTCTATTCACTTTACTCTTTCATGTTTTGTGCAAGTAGTTTGATCTCTAATAGGTCACATGAAGTGTAGTTAGTATCCTTGTATACCTATAAGTGTAAATAATATAATTAGTTTCTAAAATCATGCCTCTTGTTCATTCACCTTGAGAAGTGTAATGCATATCACCTTCATATTAGAAACACTTATGTTAGAGCAATCTAAGATGTTGAAGCTAGTCTTGTGAGTCATATTTCATAATGCAAGTATATGGTAGTATTTTGGAGACTAACTTGGTGCATCACCTCATTATATTAGGTTTATTTCATGTTCTCCCTTTCTATTTTCATCCAGTAAGCAATTATTATAGGTGATGAACTACAATGAACATATATAGGGAGCTAGTCCTTTAATCTAGAGGTTTATCTCTGCTATAGGCAACCCATAGGCATAGAGGTAATCCACTATTTCACTTAATTTGGGTAAGGCTTGAACTACCTCTCCAAGGGTGAAAAATTGAGTGAAAACAAATACATAATAATTTACATTAGTAAAATTCATATATACCATGGTATATATGTAAATATCATTTAATTGGTAGTTAATAATGTAATTAAGTGTAAACCAATTACCAAAAGTAAATATGAGTGAAGATAAGTGACCTTTAGATTTTAAAGGGTATATAATGATGTAAATGGTATGGGAGAAAACATAATCATCATCATATCATATAATCAATGACATTTAATAGAGAATAAAGAGAAGAACATAAGAGAATAACAAGAGGAATAAGGAGGAATATAGAAAGAGATAAAGAGATATTGTATTAAAGAGTACAAAGACATAGAGCAAAGAGATATGTAGAAAGTAATGGATTATATATATATATATATATATATATATATATATATATATATATATATATATATATATATATATATATATATATATATATATATATATATATATATATATATATATATATGAACAAAGAGATCTATAGTAGGATATATTTATGTATTGTGTATATGAATGGATGATGAATGAATATTTAAACTAAGGATAAACCCCCATGACTAACCTTTATGTAGCATTAGCTCTAACTGAAGTTTAACTTGAACCACATAATTACTTATAACCAACATTGTAGATTTTATGTAACATCAATACTAAAATTTTATCATCTATGATGATGATTCTGAAAGAAGTGAAGACCCTGTTAGGCTGAAAGTGTGACTCACTCAAACACAACTCAGAACTAACTAATCTAAATAAATAAAAGTAGTTAATAGTTCATGGGATAAAAATCCCCCTTATCTTTAGGACCTATTAGTGATCTAAAGGAAAATAAACTCCAAACAATATAGCATGGGTAGGATGTGATTATTTCCAATAAAGGTTTATTTAATTTCCTCAAGATATTTAGAATCTCACTATTAGTTTCATTTACAAATGGATTATTTAAAATGTAATAGGTAGATCATTTCTCATGAAAAATGTAAAATATAGGGGGACAGTAGGGCAAAAAATAAATAAATCCCTTACTTAAGACAAGTCTTCCAATACTTTGAAATTAAATTAGTATTGGCTATAATAAAATTATTGTGCATCTGGCCTAGCTACTACGCAAACTGATAACCACAATGAGTAAGACTCAAAGGACAATTATGTGAACATGAAATCTAGAACTCTATTAAAAAAAATGTTACTACATAAGATTGTAGCTATTTACATACTATGACTAATGTAAGATTCAAAATAATCATAAAGAGATCTCAGATCCAATTAAACTAGCTACTACAAAATCTAATTTTATATCCACTTACACACTAATGACATCAAAAAACTTCTTTGCATAGATTACTTCTCAAATCAATATCTTTGGTAAACCATCAAGACAAAACTGGTAAAAATGGTAGGTGAAATCTTGGCTCAATATCCATAAAGTTTTGGTACTCAAATATGTTGACCTTGGTAAACAATCAAAGCTCAAAATGTATGATGGAATAATAAGTGTAATCTTGGCATGATTCTGATAGAATTTTTGGGAACAAATTTGTCAATCATTTATGATATCAAGAAATGTTGCTCTTATAGATAGGGCTAACCCATAGTGGCTATGATGCTCAACCATAAATCAAGAATCAATAAGAGAAGACATATGTAGTCATGGCACAATTTGAAATACAATTTTTCAAGATGAAAGTGAATTAAATATCCAACACACTTCAATCTCTAATGATTAATAAGGACTTTTTGATATTTAATTTCTTCTACTAACTAATCATCAATCCAAATAGGAAGAAACACTTCATTACAAACCCATCCAAATGATGGAATGACTAGTTCATTCTCTTGTTTTTTCATTCCCAATTTCATGTACTTATCTCAAATATAGCAAAATTTGTTTTAAATAAAATATTTTATTTATTAAATGGTATTGCCTAAGCAATATTGGAAAAATGGGTTGTTTCAATCTATAAATATATGCATTCAATCATCTTGATGATATTAATGATATCCATGTCCTTTGTGTTGATTCTACCTTGGAGCTATGAACAATAATCTAAATTTTGGCCTTCACATTCACTTATATCTTTGCAAATATTGTAGCCATTTCCATATCCATGTGCACTTTCTATTGTGATCATCCCACCAAATCTTCAATTCAGGTTCTTTTCTTCTAATAAAAATAATCCATCACTTACCCATCACTTGGTCTTTACCCTAGCCCTTGAATTTTTGGTCTCTATTTATCGATGGGAATGCTTATGTGTCTAATTTATTTCCCCTTATCTCCTTTTTGGCATTCATTAGATTTAGTTTATGCTTTCCTGATCATATCCAAGTGTCTTTTTCTCAAATTCTCAGGCTCTTCATGCTTTGATAGGTCAATACTACCAATGATTTAAGCTTCCAGGTTAATGTTATCAATCCTTTGGGTTTTAGGTCTTTTAGGATGGTGCCATGTGGTACAATCTCAGGGCCTCTGGGTTTTAAAATCACTTAGTCATTATTTAAAAAGATTTGAATATGGATCTCTCTGATTTAACATGATTTCAACATGTG
Source organism: Torreya grandis (assembly GCA_037957365.1). Classification (NCBI taxonomy): domain Eukaryota; kingdom Viridiplantae; phylum Streptophyta; class Pinopsida; order Cupressales; family Taxaceae; genus Torreya; species Torreya grandis. Next base: position 5,418,539 of record JARHVA010000326.1, read on the forward strand.
GATGAATATCTATTTATCTAGGAGATCTCTATGAAAAAAACAAAGTAAAGAGAACAACAAAAATAATCAATAGGTTATTCAATGGAATCCATCTAAGCATGAATGAAGAAACATGAAGAAAACATGTAATAACTTAGTCTAGATTGGGTGAAAGTATAAAGAAGACTTGGTCAAACATGAAATTTTCCAAAAATAAAACCCATAAAGGTAAATAAAGCCATATTTAAATGAATATTTAGAGAAAATAATCATCATTCTGAATGAAATAAATTGATTTAACAACTAAATGAACATTTCAAATTTTGAATCACAAGACAATTTTTCTAGGCTAGGCTAATAGACAATAAAATAACCATGCAAGATTCCACGTTTCACTTGAAATTTGAAATTACATGAAGAATATATCTTAATGAGGTACAAATAAACCAAAATCATTTAAGAAAAATTAAAAAATACAATCTCTATTACTCTAACTCCTAAGAAGAATGGTATGATCATTGTGAATGAATGATCAAGAATGTTATGTCTAAAATATTTATTGGTACTCATTTGATGAAGTTATATTAGTAAGCAATAATAAAAAAATAAAATAACTACATATAATCAAGAGGGTTCCCATGTTATAAAGTAATGGGACATGGGTGACCCAATAGATCCTATGATGATATCAGATGTTCCCATTGATGATTATTATGACATGAATGAAAATTCTTCTTATGATTTTCCCATTTTCATAAATCCCAACTAAAAATCAATAAATGATGAGAATGGTGTTATTTCCATCTACTCACCCTTGGAATGCCTTAGAAGGATAAGTCATCAAACATCAAAATCCTTTCAACCAAATTTTGTTAATTTGTTAGCATATGAAGAACACCTAATTCAAATGGATACCATAATATGCATTATAGGTGATTCTACTTCTCGAGCCTATATAAACATTCAAACCCATCCTAATTCAAATTTAACCTCTTCTAACTCACCCAAATCACCATTACAATTACTTGTTTCTAATTTTATAGGCGAACTTGATACCATTTAGTTACAACTGCTTTCGTCTAATTGCATTGGCCATGACTCAAAATGTGTCAATATAATTTGTCCTCATTTACCTAACTGTACCAACCATAAACCATAATAGTGATGATATATTTCCTTTTCCATCACCAAACTATATTAGATAGGCTGATATAGTTAATTTTAGTCATGTTTCACTAGATTGCATCAACTTGGTTGACATAGGTTTTTTTAGTCTTGTTTCACCAAACTATATTGAATTGGTTGACATTGTTCATTTTAGTCTTGCTTAGCTAGATTTTATTGACATAAAAGATATAGTTAATTTTAGTAATAATACTCCATATTGTATTAACTTGGATAATACCATACATCACAATTTTATATCACCTCCCAAAGATCTTGAAATTTCCTTAGATACCACATTCCCTATTGTAACACAAATATACACAAATTTTGGAATCATTACTAGGCATGTCAATATTTAGGTTAACTCAAATCCACATACATCCCATGGGTTGGAACATCTTTTGATATCCATCTAATTTGTATCACACATGTTAGGGCATATTTTTATGCTCATACTTTTACTATTACAAATAGTGGGGTACCTTGTGTTGCCCATTATTTTCTTGTTTTAGTCTTTGTGGAATCTTATGATGTCCATCCTTAACCTCATGCATGATGTGGGGAATTTAATAATACCCATCCTCATTCTCTTATCTTATTTATCTCTCATCCTTACCATGAGGCAAAAATTAAGAACCTTACACATCTTAAAAATAAATAAACAGAGTGTTAATAAACCTTCTAAGTAAAATATGCTCACATTTCACATGCTCTTATTTAATGTAGTTGTTATCATATATATTTCATGTTATTTTGTCTTGTGTTTTTTTTAATTTCTTGCATTTTATTTCCTTAGCATCAGTTTTATTACACTATTGCTTCCTTTTTGTTTCTTTGATATCTTATAGCTAACCTTAGTTCCCCTCATGGATCTTAGGCATCACCTTCATGTTTCATTTATATCACTTATAGTCAACCTTTGTTTTCATAGTGGATATTAAATATCACCTTCAGGTTTTATTTATATTATTTATATCACATTATATGCATTTTTATTTTACCTTGTGGATTAACCTTTGGGTTTCATTTTCACTTTTTATATCATTTTTTAGTTAGCCTTCATTTCCTTGTGATTCTTTAGTATTTTTTACTTCCCTTTATTTTGGGATGGTTCCTTATATCATTACATATGCTAGACTAGTATAAAATTATATGGATTATCTATTGACATTACCACCATGCCATTCATATTACATATTACTTGTATGGATTATCTAGTGACATTACCAACATGCTCTTCATATTACATATTACTTGCATGATTATAGTTACATTTTCTATCGATCTAACATTTATTGTATGTTATAATTTTACTTTATTATATTTTATTATTTATCTACACACCTTTGGGTTCCCTTTCACATTAGACCTAGTCCCTATACTTGGTCCTTAGTTTTTTTTTCATTTTCTTACACCTTTTGGTTTTTCATTTTCTGAGTTTCATTGTAACACCTTGGGGAATATAAGTAGGTATTTCTCACAAATGTCCATCCTTTTTCTACAATTATTTAGTTTACTTGATTAACCATTGTTTCCATTTTGATTCCTTGATCCCTCTTATCACCATATGTACCCATTTAGGTTTTTTCTATCATTTCTATGCTTCATAGCTTTATCTTACTTGTCTCTCTTGGATTTTTAATTTGTGAGTTGCAAAGTAATAACTTAGGAAGCAAACAAACCCTCCTCATGAATTCCCATCATTTTTGTGACATATATTTATTTTTCTCAAAAGCTTAGCAATGATTCTTCTTATAAGGATAAGGAAATGGTCAAGAGTAGTGTTTTCCTCACTTATAATCAACTATATTCTCTTGTGGTAAAACTATAGAAGTATCTCTTCATCTATTCATCCACATTGTACCTTATATTATGTTGATGTTTCATACCCACATGTTATTAAACCATCTTAATTATAGATATTTTATGATTGGGGAAACCCAATCACTATATGATAATTTCCACCACTTCCTATTTTTCTTTTCTTGTTAGGATCACCAAGGTTACTTTCAAGATTTTAATACTTTTAAGGTTATATTTGAGGGTTATTTAGGTACTGTTAGTGCCCAAAATTGCATTGGGGCAATTGGGCACTTGTCACTTGAGAATACTTGAAATTTAGGCTACATTTAGTATTGAGGTCAATGTTAAAGTCTTTTTGTTCTCATACATTCCTTGGGAAGGTCAACACAAAATTTTTGAAGGAATTATTTATTTCAAAATGGGTTTCAAGTCTTATTTACTTCAAACTTTTTATCCATGATAAAATTTTTGAAGGACACTTGCCTTTCAAGTGTTTTACCCCTAAAAAAAGCCCTAAGGAATTTTTTACTTTGGCCAAGTCATTTTCAAGAATCTTGAAGGAAATTTTCACAAGTTCTAAAGGGTATTTCTATAGGTGAAAGGACAATTTCAATTTTTTTGAATAACAACTCAAAGGGCTCAAGACACTTTGGAGATTTCAGGGTATGTTTGATTTTCAGAGGGCACTCCCAGGTGGTATTAAGGGCAATTTCTCAAAATTTTATTTCAAGTCATGCACTCTCATAATAAATTAAGTCTCTCTAGAGGGTATAAGAATTTTTCACTCCTCCTTGGGTTGGTTAATGGTTCAAAGGTAAAGGATAATTGAAGGCTTGAGCAAGCATCTATGATGGACACTTGGTAGCATACCAGAGTGTTTTTGGTTTTGGGTCTTTTTCAAAATTGTCACTTGTGTTTTGATACCAAAGGTGAAGGTATTTTCCAAAGTCTAAACTCTTCAAATAATGAAAAATGGCAGTCTCTTGGGGGTTTTAGTTTTTAGGCCCTTTTAGAGAACTACCTCATCTCAAAAAGGAGAGGAGGTGAAATGAGTCCCCAAGGACTAGGACATTAGGGTGGTCAAGTAGGATCATGACATGTAGCACTCTTATGGGAGCCTAAAGTATATTTCACCAAGGTACCAAGGGAAAAGAAAGTGAGACATTGAAAATGTCCCCAGCATCCTGAGTACCTATATTTTTTACACTTGTCAAAATTGTTTATCCAAAGGAAAATTTGGGGCATGTAGCATCTCTTCACAAATATGTGGGGTGAGGAGGTGAAAAATTTCTTGATGATTCATTGAATTCCGAAGGCAATTTTTTGATTTTATGATACCACGTGTCATAGGGAAGATTATTTAGTTGAAAAGGGAAGCACTATCAGGTTTCCCTCCTTTTCTCTTTTTGAATAATGCTTGAAGGTATTAATGTGATAGACGAAGATTAACTGTTCCACACCAAGGCTTAGCCACTAACCCTAATTTTAAAAGGGGATGATTAAAACTAAGTATTTTTATTCATTTTAATCCACCCTTTGTAATTGGATCTCATGCTTGTATTTTTGAGCAATTTATGAACTAGAGAGGTACAATATGAGAATAGCAATTACAGTCCAATTTTTGGAGCTTTTCTTCATATAAGTGTTATATTCAACATGATTATAATTAGGTATTATATGGTTATTATCTTGGTGATTTAAAGGTGAAATTTGAAAGAGTTATAGAACTAGCTGCCGAGAAAGTGTGTTTTTTAGTCTGAGCAAAGGCAGTGTCACATTGTCATGTAAAAATGGCTTCTTCTTCTTATGACCCTTTGAAAAGTAGCATTACCTTAATTATTGATGGGATTAGTGACAATGATGTCCAAGGTCTAGATTTTTTTACCTTATCAAATCTTTTACAAAGACCTAATCCCCTTAAGGAAGTGAATAATTTGGGTATGAGTTATATGGTTCCTACAACAACTTTTCCACTAGCATCCCCATACTTGGATTTGGTCATTGCATGTGCAAAGGTATATCATGAAGATACAAGAATTGTACTTGATGGAATCCAATTAGTTTTCTATTCATTCACCCCTCAATCTCTTAGTGCCATGCTCAGGATACTATCACAACCTGAGGCAATTATTTTGACTATGGAGGAATGCTAGGCATATGCTGATTAGAATGATAGTTTCATTTGGGAAATTGTAAACACTTGTTGGCTCACCAAAAAGAGAACCAAGGTTTATAGATTTACTAGGAACCTTAATTTAGTAGAGTTTAAAGAGATATCATAGTATGTCATCACCATGGCTTCTAGGGTTTATAGGATACCCATGATAGAATAGTTTGAGCCATGGATGTTTTCCATCCTTATTTGTGTGATGAAGGGTAAGAAGCAGTTGGATTGGGCCTCAATTTTAAGTAACAACCTACACAACAAAATAATGTAGTTTTGGGTGGCCATCTCTTCCAAGGAAGCATTTACTAGTACATTTTACATGACTTCCTACCTCATGTATAACTTAGTACATAATAGAGATTTCACTAGACTCATTAAGAATCCCTTCAGTCTCAAAATTTGAGTTGTATCCTAAAATGACTTTGGAATGTTTTAGGAACAACTGGGCCAAGGTCTATAATTATTTTTTCAATACCATGATAAGTGACTTTTATCCTTTGAGGAGATTAAATAGAATGACCAAGGTTGCTAGGGAGCTGATTGATAGGTTTGACATAGTGTACATTCAATTTCACACTTTTACATACATCTAGGTGAGTGGTTATTCAAGGGAACCCTACAAGCTACCTATGTATGTTGATGATAAAGTAACACTCATGTAATTGTGTAGACAAATAGTTTTCCCACATGAGATGATTGCAACAAAGAAGATCAATAACCCCTTCAAGTTCCCTTTATAGATAGGATATTATACAGTCCTACTCTAGCTAGAGCAAAGGGGTTGGAACAACAAATGGGGTGGTTTTAGATGGAAAAGATTCCTCATCAGTCTAACTACAATATAAGGTGATTGGTTAACAATGCTATGGGTGTATTTATACACCAGGCACACTATGAGGACATTTGGTTAGAATGCACAATGGAAGAGTAGGTGAGAAAAATTGATTACCTAAGGCTCACTAGTCAAGAGATTATTACATATGGCATTGTCCCCATTCCCAACAATATGGTTGATGATAAAGCTATAATATCATCAACATACACTAAGGAGAATATAGAGATACAACCTATAGCCCAAGTAGATTTCACAATCCTAGAGGATGATTCAATTATAGGGAGGGCACATCATATAATGAAAAGAACATCTACGTGGTTAAAGTCCTAAAGTGTGGACCTTAGTACACATGATAGCCCTACTCTCAGGGAGCTCAATACTATACAGGAGCTCAAGGTGATTTTCCCCTTCATACTAGACATTTAGTAAGCCCTCATGTAGAGGCCAAAGGCAAAGAGAATAGGTTGGTAGGTAATATCAGTTTCACCAAGCTAGTCAATGTTGATGGGATTATGGTAGTATGGTCCAAGTCTAAACTATATTTTATAAAATTGACTAGCCTTGCTAAAAGTTAGACTCAAAATGCCATGAGGGAAGTGCAACTTGCAATTAATTCTCCCATTTTGATCACTACTGAAAGAGCTCTTGCCACTTTAGCTAAACCAACCATTACACCAGCCCCTCAACTTGTGTAATCACTAGAACCCATTCCAACCCTAAAAATGTACACAAGGAAAAGTGAAGGGGAGGAGCAAATAAAGTAGCCAAAGACCAAATGAAAGAAGAAGGTGTCGCAACCTCTGCCTATAATCCCTAGGAAAATGAAAGAGGTCGTACATCTAGATGTACCCTCTCAACATGAAGCTACCAAATCGCAGGGATAAAAGTCCTCGTATGCCCAAAGATTAAGGGATATGAGTAAAAAATAAGACTCAAATGATGATAGGCCTATTTTAGAAATAGTAAAGTGACTAGAGGCATTCATTCCTTCCCTAATGAGGACCACCAAAAGAACTCTAAGGGAAAGGCCATAGATTCCTATCAAGGTTCCATCAATGGGATTATTTGGACCATAAGCACCCTTTGGAGAAGAAGAAAAAGGTAATGAAGAGACTGTGTTGGCCTTGAATGACCCTTTATCCTTTGAAGATGTGACACAAGTAGGTGTTGAGGTAGCCATGCAAGCCCAAGCTCCACCCTAGAAAGAAACTATCTCCTTAGACATAGAAGCATTTGTCCAGGCTATGATCACCTAGCCATCGAGACAAGAGGTGGAGGGTGAGACAAAATGTATACAAGGATCTAGGGAGAAACTTGAAAATGAGCCTAGGCTAGAAGAATAAGCCCCCATAAGTAGTGAAAAGGTAGAGGCTCAAGGAAAAAAATAGCCAAATGTTGTGGTGACTATGGAAATATCCCCACAAGACCATCCCTCTCCATTACATACAAGTTTAATACAATAATGAGAGGCTACACTTGAAGGAGATAGGGGATCAAACCTAAAAATGGGTACCCCTATGCCTTTAGATATAAATAATGAGGTAGATCTAGGTGATGAAGTTCTAAGTGAGGGACCCTCAATAGGTACTACTTCTTTTGAAGTACCCTGAGGGCTCCTTCCCCAAATAAAGTTCCATGATCCTATCAGGCACAAGAGTTATGAGGCCATGATTGGTGATGAGCTACCTAAGGGCAACAAGGATGACACCATAGTCTTTTCCTAGCTTTCCCAACTAATTACATAATTTGAGCTGGAAGCAATACCACCTCCTCAACCCATAGGATAGGAAAGTGCCATTGATAGACTAGTGCTAGGGTCCCAAAAAAAATATGAAGTATTTATCAAGGTCCTAGAGTAGGCTGACCTAGGCAAAGAGGGAGAACAAGAAGTTGGAAGGAAAGAGGTAGAATTGGAAAATGATGAGGATATAGAGTAGATAATAATAGGCTCACACCCAACCCCCTATCACTCTCCCTCTGACTACTATTTTGACCATACCACCATTTAGCACATCCAAGCTAGCCTCAAGGTCCAAAACTCTAATGGGTTTTTAGACTAGGCCTCTCTTATGGGTCAGAGAATAGGTTAAGGAGAAGTAGGGCATTAAAAGTAAATTAGGAGATATAGACGTAGTAAATATTGCCCAGTCATATAGGGTGAAACCTCCTAAGAAAGCCAAATCACTCTCCTAGACTACTTTCACTAATACTAGGGAGAGAACATAAGAGATAGTTATTCCCCCGTAAGGTGTTGTAAATAAAGATGCTCCCCTTGAGAGCTATGTAGAATATAGATATGATCTAGAAGAGCCTTCAAGAAATGAGATCAAGCATAGCTCATAGGTTCTGGTGAGAATGGTGGATTATCAGATGGACAAGGACAAAGTGTCGATGGAGGAGTTGAAGATGTAGAACTAGGAGATGATCTAGTACTTGAAAAAGTTATTGAGTGAGCCTAAAGTCATGGCTCCAATTACTAGTAGATCCCCAAGTGCACCCATTCCCTCTTGGGATACACTTGACTTTGGCCTTGGTGATGATTTAAAGACTATAGGGTGGGTAACAAAATACTGGTAGCAAGACTTGATGTTCTGAGCCAGGGAAGTCATCTATGTATCATTGGAATGGCTCGATGATGCAATAGATAAATAAGAGGCATGCAAATCCTCATCATTGGTGTATGAACTAGATATCAAGATCTGGGAGGAACTTGGGCCCAAGGTAGATGAGTTGTGTAGTGTGGGCAAGGATACCTTGATTGCATAAAAGGTCATCACCTCAGATGATCCTAAAATACCCAAAGAATACCAACTAGCCATAAAACATAGGTTAGCAATGCTTAAAGATGGCACCTTCAATATTAAAAGGGAATAATAGTCTCTCAAGGCACTAGGATGGAAATCAAGGCCACCTTAAGGAGAATTGTAAAGCTTAATGGTATAGTTGACATGACAAAAGAATTGTTAGAGGGTGCCCTAAATAATCTTGTCGATGCACCCTATGGAAGCTTTGATGGCCAAAAAATAAGGGAGTTGGTGTAAATCAAAAAATTCTATGATCAATTGAAGGCATTGGTAAAAAAGAAATAGAAAACATTCCAAGAGCCTACCAAGTGGCTAGAGGAATATGAGGTTTAATCCAAATACCAGGTGGGCCCAGATAAGAAAATCCTCACTACTATGATCGAGAAGTTCATTGCTTACAAGAATATGCTAGTGCAAGGCTTGGTCATCAACATCGATTCCATGACATGACCAAATTAGTTCTATTTTTCTTCTATTGATGTAAATTTTATTCTCTCCTCTCTTTTCGTTTTCTCTCTTTTTACTTTTATCTTTTTACTATGCTCGTTAGTGGCACGCCTCTCATAGGAATATACTTTATAGAAAGGGATGTTTTGGTTTGGTTAAGAAAGTGGATAAAGGTTATTTTATCCCTTGACAGGGTCTGCTTTATGTGGCATATGGAGAGCATCCCTCTAGGATGATATATCAAAGATTTTTTTTCATCAAAGCATGTGCATTATCTTAGGAATATTTTTGTTACAACTGATGAGCTCCAAGCTCGTGAATGTTTTTGCCAGCTAGAGCATCTCATTGGGATATGTCACGTATTGGTTTGAAAATTATATAAGGAAAGGAGGTTTGTTCTTTTATAAAGGTTGGTCAATAAAATTTTTTATAGAAAAGAGCTATTGATCTAGAGAATTTCTTCCTATGTAAACTCTTTGGTGTCAAATTGGTTTCTTGTGTAAAACCATTGACAAGCTCTGAGATCATATTGAAATGTTACCCTATTACAAAGATGATTTTCACAATGTACATGTTGTAAAACTTCCACCACATACTATATGTATTTGAGATTCACATGGATAATGGAATATACTTGTGTTTTATTGCTGTCTTATTGTTGAAATCTAATGTGTTATTTTGAGTTCTTAATGTATTGGTATTCTCACTCTTTCCTTTTATCATAGTCATCTAGGAAATGTGTTGAGATTATAAAATCCTTTTAGTTATAGAACTCAGAGTGAAGTATTAATAGTATTTTAGGGGTAGTCCCAAGCTCATGGATTCAACGAGAAGGAGTTCTTGAATAATTAATGATAGATTTGCTTGTGATTATTTCCAGGAACTACGAAGTATGGTTTCATTCAATTTTTTTTAAAGGTTCTAAAATAGTTGTTTGTGGAAATGACATGACAGTTCAGTGAGTTTTCCCTCTCTCTTCTGACACCCATCCAAATCTTTGTTCAAAATCAGCCCACTTTGTCTTACCCTAATCTTAACACACCATTTGCATATCAAATGAGTTACTTGCATCAAAAATACATGATATCTTGCATATTGGAAGTGTATTTGCATTTTTGTGCTTAAAATATTAAAGCTATAGTTTCTTATCTAGTTCTTATTGTTGAGCATTTCATAAAATGGAGGTTGTATCCATCCTTTCATATGTCTCTAGTAGCTTTTATATGACTTAAATCATTTGTGCATTTTATGTGACATCTCTTATGGATGAAGTGTTCAAAATTGGTTATGCTTTGGTCATTTTCCCCTTATGTGCTAAGAATACTCATGGAGATTAAAGTGTGAAATCCCTCCATCTGAACAAGCCACCCCATAAGTTCTCTCACCTTGGTTTAGGTAGAGCCAAAAGTAGTAGGGAGTTAACCATACCCTTTGTACATGTCTCTCAATCATTGTCCATGTTTGATTCTTTATATGATGCTAACCCATTCCCCAACTATAACAACATATTGATGGGTCTTTCATCTTTGTTTGCCATTTTTTGTAAAGTGTGTGAAGTCGAGCATACGAGGTGTACAACTTGGAACCAACATGTTTTTGGTGCCATTACTAGGGACTTTTATAGAAGGCTTTGGTTACTTTTGAGAGTTTATTTGCCTACCTGTGGTGTGTGGGAGTTATGTGTTGGAAGGTGTCTAACCCATTTTGAGCATTGTCTTTCATATTGGATTTTTGTCTCTTGTTTTCTAGAAATCTATTTCTAGTGGAGACTCCAAGTTTTTTTGTCTCCTAGTTATTACAAGATCATTGCCTATTGTATCCCTCACCTTCCTAAGCTTCCATTTTGAGTATCCCATCATTTAAAAAGTTGGAAGGATTGATATCATCCTTTAGGATTGACTCTTTAAAGCAATTTCCCCCTCCTTTTTGTTCTCTAAGAAAAGGGGATTAGTCTAGAGACTTATGGATTGCTTGGTTCTATCATTAAGATTCATCCTAGTACTACTAACCTTCAAAAATCTATAGACCAACCTCTTTTTGAAGATTACCATAGCTCTTATGGTACTTCTGAGCCTTATATCCATCTTGACTATCCTACTCCATCCCCACTAGATCAATCCCCTCTTGAATCTGACCCTACCAGTCTCCTCATTCCCCTCCTTACATCCCATTGCCAATGGTTCTTGAACCCCAATATATCCCAATCATGAGGCATAGAGATTGGGAGGAAAATGCACACCTTGAATTCTATGTTCCCAAATTTAGACCTATCAATTTTGAGGAGATAGAGGGTTTTCCTAATGAAGTTCCCATTGAAATAAGGAAAAGGCTCCCAAAGTTTCAAGGGAATAATGATATGATTAGTGATCAGTATTTCAAGGCCTTCTATAATGTTATTGAGGATTATGAGGTTGAGTATGAGGACATTTGCATTAAATTGTTTTTGTAGACATTGGAGGATGATGCTAGAGATTGGTTCAACTCCCTCCCCACTGGATGCATTGACTCATGGTAAGAGATATGGAATCTCTTTAGGATTCAATATGGAGAAAGGCTAGATCTAAGGTTCCTCATGGCTAAGTTTGAAAATAAAAATAAAAATCCTAATGATTATGTGCAGTATTTTAATACCTATTTAAATAAGGCCATGATGCATTTACCTAAAAATATTAGGCCTAGTGATATTGCTTGTTTGATAAAATACTGTGATGCTTTTGACAAGAAGGCTACATACTACTTGAGAGACAAGACTCCACCAAACCTTAGGATGGCCTTTAATATGGCCATCCAAATTGAGAATAATATTAAACTTATGGGAAAGCCTATGAATAATAGGGCCGATGTGAAACTAGTCAATCTTGAAAAGCCACGATCCACCAAGGCCACCAACTTGGAAGAAACTGTCAAGACTTTGGCCTCCATTGTTAAAGAGATTTTTTACAAGTTAGCTAGGGTTAAAAAGGGAATTCCACATGTATCTTCAATCCATGAAAGGGCCCCAAATATGTATCAATCTTAGTGAGGCCCTCCATTCCATAACCAAGAAGTTGACAAAAAAAAGAGGCCTACACATGATGATCAACCAGAAAGGAATCAAAGTAGGGGTATTGGGAAGGAAATATCAGATCCCCTCAGTGCTAAGGTAAATGTTGTGAGCTCTGATATAGACATTGATTGGTGTGATAGATGTTTCCTACCCCACCCACCTTATGACATTATTGAGGTAGTGGATCAAGAAGTAAATGAACTAGAGGATGCACTTTCTGATTATGAAGTTTTCATGTTTGATTTTCATGATCCTCTAACTGAAGTAGTGACTCCCATAAGGATGCCTACTAACACCATGACTAGTGAGCTTTGGGGTGCTATTGAATTAGAAAGTGTCCCTATTTTTTATTCTTCATATGATGTCAATGTAGCCCAAACATATGATTTTCCTGTGCATGATTTTGATCATCTACACTCTATGATGATCAAGAAGTATCTAGAGGGAAATCAATTAGAGGAAGACCAAAGACTCTTTATTAATGTAGTATCTACCCAGATAAGTGAGATTAACTTGAGGATTAGGCAGTTAGGTGTTATCCCTTAAGGCATTGCTCCTACTGATATGAAGGTGAGGGATATAGGAAAAGAGGCAAACAAAGTTTTAGCTCTACTAAAATCCTCTAAGAAGGGAAACTATTGCTAAAGTTTCTATACCCAGAGAGGTTCTTGATAAGAACAATAAGATGCATGTGTTGTCTAGTATCCCCAAGGGTACAAATGAGACTAAGCAAAAATCCACCACTGAAAGTTCCCACAAAGAATAGTAATCCCCCTCAACCTAATCCACTTATATGTTGTCTAAGTATATCCTCACTAAAGATGTCACCACCCTCCAACCAGACACACCTCTCCCTCAATATAGTGTATGTGATATGGCCTAGTTGTTGAGTCAAATAAAGATCATTGTTCCACTCATTGAGTTGTTGTGAATCCCTAAACATAGAAAGAGAGCTTTTAAATATTTGGAGTTTAGCAAGGGATCAACTACCAATAAGTTTTAAATGCCCCAAGTGCTATTAGAAGATCAATAATCAAAGGATTTTTGTGAGACTTCTCCTAAAGTCTATATAGGGACTACATTGGTGGAGAGTCAGTTCGATGTGGAGCCCTTTTTTACATCATTGATGATTTTCCACAATTGTATGTTTAATTTTGGTGTATCTTGAAATGTTATGCCTTTATGTGTTTTAAATGAACTTAGTGTAAAGATAAAATCTAATTTTAGCAAATGTTATGCTATGAATTCTTGAGAGCTGCTAGTTATGGCATAGGTCAAAGGGCTAGTTGTGTAATTGGTAGTCCACCCAGGTAAATTTTTGAATATGGATGTGGTAGTTTTATATTTCCCTCCTAAATGGGGAATGTTGCTATCATGAAAATGGGCTGCCAGTATGGGAGGAAGTGTGCAGATGGACCTTTCTTATGCTACCATTCCCATAAAAGGTAAGACTATCAAACTTCATAGAGAGCATAAGATATTGCATATAATTGAAGATCTAAATCATGTTCTAAATGAATTAATGTACACCAATGTTGAGCCAAGTGTTTTTGTTGGTACTATTGATATGGATGAACAACCTATTGTTCTTGATGCAAATCCTGATATAGAGGTTGTTGTTTGGGATTTTTTCTTTGACGGGGCCTGCTCTAGTGTTGAGAATGGGGCTAGAGTGATTATAAATGATCCTAGTGGGAGGAGGTATGCTTTTTCTCTCCATCTTGCTTTTAGTTGCACTAATAATGTTGCTAAGTATGAATCACTCTTACTTGGTCTAAGGATTGTATGTAAACATAAGATCAAGTGTCTCTCTATCAAAGGGGACTCAGAATTAGTGGTGAAGCAGATCCATAATACATATGCCACCAAGTGTAAAAGATTGAAGCAATATCAAAATGTTGTATAGGATTTGATTGAAATCTTTGATACATTCAACATCTCTTATCGCAATAGGGAATTAAACCAAGAAGATGAAATTTTTTCTAAGGAAGGAGCTCAATTTGATATTTATAGCATGAGCCCATATTATCAATACCAAGTGGAGCTGCTTGCTTGACCCTTGGTCTTAGATAACATTTATCACTGGTAGGTGTTCAAGGATGATGACCAAATCAAAAGGTTTTTGACTTCTACAGTAGAATTTCATGGTCACCTTGTGGACCTAGAATATATAGTTCAAACTTATGATGGAAAAGTCACATTATTTGGGAAAGAAGTCATTCAACTCAAAACAAACACTATCCCTAGGGGATTGGTCAGCTTAGAGGTATCCTTTAATAGAACATATAGAATGAGGTCAAGAGAAACATTTTTCTTGAGGGACATCATTGAATATGATTTGGGTTCCCCTTAAAATCTAAGAAATGTATGGATAGGTACTTGTCTTAACACTAAAGAGAAAAGAGATTATGTATAGCTACTGAGGAAATATCAGGACTACTTGGCATGGTCTTATTTAGAGCTTAAAAGGTATAGAGAGGACTTGTTCTAACATGTCATCCCACTATAATTGGATAGTAAGCCATTTAAGGTAGCTTCAATCCCATCTTGGCCACCAAGATGCATGATGGGTTGAAGAAGTTAAGGGATGGTGGTATTATTTAGCCTATTAGGTACTTATCTTGGGTGGCTAATTTGGTCCCTATGCATAAGAAGAATAGTGATATCCACCTCTGCATGGATTTCCACAATCTGAATAAGGCTCCCTAAAATATAATTATCCCTTGCCCAACATGGATAATCTATTTTAAGATGTTATTGGATATGAAATGTTGTCTACTCTAGATGGATTCTCCAGCTATAACTAGGTTATGGTCAAGGAGTCTAAGAGGTCTAAGACTACCTCCTCAGTCTAACTATACATAAGGTGGTTGGTTAACAATGTTATGGGTGTAATAATGCACTAGGCATACTATGAGGACATTTAGTCAGAATGCACAATGGAGGAAAAGGTGAGAAAAATTGATTACCTAATGCTCATTGTTCAAGAGATTATTTCATATGGCATTGCCCCCATTCCTGAGAATATGATTGATGATAAAGCTATATTACATCAGCATACACTAAGGATAATATAGAGATGCATCCTATAGCCCAAGTGGATTTCACAATCTCAAAGGATGATTTAATTATAGGGTGGGTGCATCATATAATGAAAATAACATTTAGGTGGTTAAAGTCTTGAGGTGTGGACCTTAGTGCACATGATACCCATACTCTTAGGGAGCTTAAGACTGCACAAGAGCTCAAGGTGATTCTTCCCCCTCACAATGGAAATTTATTAGGCCCTCATGTGGATGCCAAAGTTAAAGGGAAGAGGTTGGTAGGTGATATCAGTTTCACTAAGCCAGTCAATGTTGATGAGATTATGGTAGCATGGTCCAAGTTCAGACTATCTTTCACAAAATTGACCATCCTTGCTAAAATTTGGACTCAAATTATCATGGGGGAAGTGCAACTTTCAAGTGCTTCTACCATTTTGATCATTACTGAAGGAGCTCTTACCACTTTAACCAAACCAGCCATTACACCATCCCCTTAGCCCATGTAATCACCAAAGCTAATTCCACCCCCAAAAATGCACACATGGAAAATGGGAGGGGAGGAGCAAGTAGAGTAACCAAAGACCAAAAGGAAGAATAAGGTGTTACAGCCTCTACCTATAACCCCTAGGAAAAGGAAAGAGGTTATACATCCAGATATACCCTCTCAGCATGAAGCTACTAAATCCCAAGGAGAAAAGTCCTCGTATGCCCAAATATTAAGGGATATGAGCGATGAAGAAGACTCAGATGATAGGCCTATTGTAAAAATAGTAAAGTTTCTAGAGGCATTCACTCCTTCCCTAATGAGTATCGCCTAAATAAATCTAAGGGAAAGTCCGTAGACTCCTATCAAAGTTCCAGTAATGGGATCTTTTAGAACACAATCATCCTTAGGACAAGAAGACAAAGGTAAAGAGGAGAGTATGTTGGCCTTGAATGACCCTTTTTCCTTCAAAGATGTGATACAAGTAGGTGTTAATGTGGCCATATAAGCCCAAGCTCCACCCCAGAAAGAAACTATCTCCTTGAACATAGAGGAATTTGTCCAGGCTACAATTACCCAAACATTAGAACAAGAGGTGGAGGGTGAGATCAAATGTATGTAAGGACCCAGGGAGAAACTTGAAAATGAGTCAAAACTAGAAGATCAAGCTCCCACTAGTAGTGAAAAGGTAGAGGCTCAAGGAAAATAATAGTTGGATGTTGTGGAAACTATGGAAATAGCCCCACAGGACCATCCTTCTCTAGTACATATAAGTTTAATACAATAAGGAGAGGTTGCACCTGAAGGAGATAGGGGATCAAGCCTAAAAATGGGTACCCCTATGCCTTCAAATATAAATAAGGAGGTAGATCTAGCTGATGAAATTCCAAGTGAGGGACCCTCAATAGGTACTACTTCTTTTGAAGTACCCTGAGGGCTCCTTCCCCAAATAAAGGTCCATGATGCTATCGGGCACAAGATTTCTAAGGCCATGATTGGTGATGATCTACCTAAGGGCAACAAGGAAGACACCATAGTCTTTTCCTAGCTTTCCCAACTAATTTCTTAATCTAAGCTAGAAGTAAGACCACCTCCTCAACTCATAGGACAAGAGAGTGTTATTGATAGACTATTGTTGGGGTCATAAAATCAATTTGACATAGTTATCAAGGTCCTGGAGTAGGTTGACCCAAGAAAAGAGGGAGAGTAGGAAGTTGGAAGGAAAGAGGTAGAATTAGAAAGTGATAAGGATGCAAAGTAGATAGAAATAGGCTCACACCCAACCCCTATCACTTTCCCTCTGACTACTATTTTGGCCACACCACCATTTAACATGTCTAAGCTAGCCTTGAGGTCCACAAATTTAATGGGTTTTTAGACTAGGCCCCTCTTATGGGTCAAAGAATAGGTTAAGGATAAGTGAGGCATTGAAAATAAATTAGGAGATATAGATGTAGTAAAGATTGCCCAGTCATATAGTGCAAAACCTCCCAAGAAAGCCAAAGCACTCTCCTAAACTAATTTCACTAATACTGGGGAGAGAACACATGAGATAGTTGTTCCTCATAGGGTGTTGAAAATAAGGATGCTCCCCTTGAGAGATATGTAGTATACATATATGATCTAGGAGAGCCTTCAAGAAATGAGATCAAACATAAATCATAGGTTCTCGTGAGCATGGTGGCTTATCAGATGGACAAAGACAAAGTGTCAATGGAAGAGCTAAAGACATAGAACCAAGAGATGATCCAGTACTTGCAAAACTTATTGAGTGAGCCTAAGGTAGTGGCTTTAACTACTAGCAGAGCCTCAAGTACACCCATTACCTCTTGGGATACACTTGACTTTAGCCTTGATGAGTATTTAAATACCATAGGGTGGGAAACATAAGAGTAGTAGTAAGACTTGATGGTTTGATCCAGGGAAGTCATCTACACAACATTAGAATGGCTTGATGATGTAATAGATAAACAAGAGGTGTGTAAATCCTTAGCATTGGTGTATGAACTAGATATCAAGAGCTGGGAGGAACTTGGGCCCAAGGTAGATGAGTTGTGTAGTGTGGGAAAGGATACCTTGATTATAGAAAAGGTCATCACCTATGATGATCCTAAATACCCAAATATTTCCAACTAGCCATAAAACATAGGTTAGCAATGCTTAAATATGGCACCTTCAATATAAAAAGGGAAGAGTAGTCTTTTAAGGCCATTAAGATGGAAATAGAGGCCACCTTGAGGAGAATGGTTAATCTTGATGATACAATCGACATGACAAAATAATTGTTAGAGGGTGCCTTGAAAAATATTGTCGATGCACCCTATGGAATCTTTGATGGCCAAAAAATAAGGGAGTTGGTGCAAATCAAAATTCTTAGGATCATTGAAGGCATTGGTAAAAAAGAAATAGAAAACACTCTAGGGGACTACCAAGTGGTTAGAGGAATATGAGGTAAGATTCAAATACCAGGTGGACCTAGACAAGAAAATCCTCACTGCCATGATTGAGAAGTTCATTGCTTACAAGAATAGGTTGGCGTAGGGCTTGATCATCAATGTTGATTCCATGACATGACCAAATCATTTCTATTTTTCCTCGATTGATGTAAATTTTCTTCTCTCCTCTCTATTCCTTTTTAATCTTTTTCCTTTTATCTTTGTACTATGCTCATTAGTAACACATCTCTCATAAGAATATTCTTTGGATAAAGGGACGTTTTGGTTTGGTTAAGCAAGTGGACAAAGGTTGTTTTGTCCCTTGCTAGGGTCTAATATATGTAGTGTATGGAGAGCATCCCACCAAGATGAGATATCAAACATGTTGTTTTCATCAAAGTATGCACATTATCCTAGGCTCATGGATTTAGCAAGGAGTTCTTGAATAATTACTTATAGATTTTCTTGTGATTATTTCAAGGAACTACAAAGTATTGTTTCATTTAATTTGTTTTGAAGGTTCTAAAATAGTTTTTTGTGGAAATGACCTGATAGTTTAGTGAGTTTTCCCTCTCTTCTATCACCCATCCAAATCTTTGTTCAAAATGAACCCACTTTGTCTTACCCTAATCTTAACACACCATTTACATATCACAAGTGTTACTTACATCACAAATACATGAGATCTTGCATATTTGAAGTGTATTTGCATTTTTGTGCTTAAAATATTAAAGATGTAGTTTCCTATCTAGCTCCCATTATTGAAAATTTCATAAAATAGAGATTTTAGCCATCCTTTCATCTATCTCTAGTAGCTTGTATATGACTTAAAGAATTTATGCATTTCATGTGACAACCCTTATGGATGAAGCATCCAAACTTGGTTATGCTTTGGTCGTTTTCCCCTTATGTGCTAAGAATCATCATGGAGATTGAAGTGTGAAATCCCTCCATCTAAGTAAGCCACCCCATAGGTTCTCTCACCTTGGTTTAGGTAGAGCCAAAAGTAGTAGGGAGTTAACCATACCCTTTGTACATGTCTTTCAATCATTGTCTGTGTTCAATTTTTTGTATGATGCTAACCCCTTCCCTGGATATAATGACATATTGATGGGTTTTTCATCTTTATTTGCAATTTTTTTAAAAGTGTGTGAAGATGAGCATACAAGGTGTATAGCTAGGAACCAATAGGTACCATGGTATTTAGGTTCTTTATTTAACAACTAAGTGTAAACTCTTTTTTAATAGTCATTTTTAGCACCCATGGTTATTTTTTCCAAATTCGTATGGAGGATGAAAATAAAAAAATATAAAAAGATTTAAAAAGCCATATCTTGAGAAAAGACAAGGTTAAAAGGTTAATCAAATATTAAAAGTTAAATCACACCAAAATATCTGAACTTTTTGGCATATTTGCTCTTCTATTCAAGTCTCAAACTCACATTTTGGCCTCATGATAGAGTTGAGGTCCATTAGGGTATAGTAAGCCAATAGAATAGGGTAGGAGGTCTCACTTCATCATTATTTATATCTTACATTCTAAGTTCCACCTATTTTATCACACAAGTACCCAATCTTCATAATAGACTAACAAATCTATAAGGAGTTATAAGGAGTCAAGAACACATTGTGGGAAGGTAGGATCCTTATATTTTTCATGCATGATATCATATATGGGTCACTAATTTTACTTCACTTATTATCCCAAGATTATGTTTTATAGGTAGGGATCTTTAGGTCCATTTATGTTGAAAATTTTTAGTCTTTAAAACTTTATTTGAGTGTCTTATTTTTGGTAAATACCATGTTTTTGCTTTAGTGATGCCCTATTTTTGCTTATGTTGGTGGTTTGCTTGGCACATCCACATAAAATCCAAGGGAAAAGAGAAAGAGGAAAGGCTAAATTAGTGAGTATTCCCATTTTACCTTCCACATCTCTTGAAAGGAAGTAGGTTATGGTAGTAACTTCCCCAAGGTCTATGTCTAACAAGTCATGGTTTACTAGATACCTCAATTGGTTGATGTAAGTTGTTCTATACAAGGGGCCTACTTGGAGTAATTATCTCATACTTATAAAATAAACTTTGGTCTATCTTATTATTATATCTCAAATTTTAACCCTTGATAGGGTATATTCAATCCCTCTCACTTGATCTATTCAATAGGATTAGTCCTAGGTTGTGGGTGACCTCTAGGTGGACTAAACCTCTAGATTTGGGCTAGCTCCCTTGATGCTTCACCCAAGATAATACTAAACTATTCAATTTAAAAATAAAAGGGGGAAGAGAATTAAAAGTAACTTAACTAAATAGGTGATGCACCAAACTAATTGATTACTACCAATCAATTCTATGTGCACATGTAGACCATGAGACTAATATGAACATACACTACTCCCAATCTAAATCTCTTACATCATTTTTCAATATGGAGGTTGTGATGTATGTTTTGTTTATGAGGACTAAATAAGAGGTATATAATGACAATAATGAATATATAACCACACTCAACCATTACACTTGAACACTTCACATGACTTGTAAGAGAAGCTTTCAAATTGCATAAACGTGTTAGAATAGGATAACATGTCAAGTAAGACTAAGAAAATCACTTAACAAGATCAACTATCCAGGCATACACACTAAATATAGTCATATAAGGATGTAAAACTATTATTATTATTTATCAAAGGCATACAAATGAGCAGGGCTTCACCATACTCAGGTGGAGGATCCAACGAATGCCAAAATTAGGCATAGTTATAGAGAAAGTGAGAAAGGACAGAGAGGTGTAGAGGAGATCATTGACAAGTGTCACTATTATATGATCAATTACAATAAATAAAGGATTTATAAATAGCCTTGAAATCTCATTCATATGTGTCAATTAGCTTGATGATGATCTCTTCATGGGGTTGGTGTAGTAGTGACTCTTAGTCATCATCAACTCATCCTTGTCTCCAATTGGATGGTAGTTACAAGATTACATCTTGACACATGGCCAATTGATGTTATCCAACACCATCCTAGGCCAAATCCATGTTCTTTTCATCTAGTAAGAGGATGAGAATTAAATTTCACACTTGTTCATGCTGCCACAAACCTATAATTCAGTCCTCGTAGTGCAAGACTAATCATCTCTCTTCTCTTAGGCCTAGTAAGACACTTTTAGACTATAAAATAATCATTAATAACTTTAAAATTATTGGTGAATTACTCTAATACATATATCTTGTCTCAAAAATAGCCCATAAATGGTTAGGAAATATTATAAGCTTCAAAACTCTATAAACTAGCTCCAAGAGGCACTCTTTTAGGCCTAAATCCATACATTTACTCCCACACGTGTGAGTTAGTGATTTATTTAGGTGATATTATGTTTTTATATGTCATTAAAGTGTTTCTTAGCTCATTTATTGGCTTTTTAGGTCTTTATAATTACATAAACCTCCATCAAGCTCTTAGAAGGGTTTAAAGTGGCCAGTCATCTTAACAATGATTCATAGGGATAAGTGCCTCAATCCCTAAACCAATGCCACAATTTTTTATCTCACATGGGTCACCTTAAATGGATAATATATTTAGGTACCATGTTAATCCTCCTTCAATATCCAAGCATAAAATTGAGCCTTCTCGAGCTCTTTATAGTGAAAAACAAGGTTTTGGGGGGTCTCAGCTCTTAAGCATTGTTCATAAGGCATAGTGTTTTGATCATAAAACCAATGGAATGGGTTATAATTATTATAACTTATATATCTCCACTTAGATACATTTTCCACCATGTACATCTTACATGAAGTTCTGAGCCTCTCAAGGCTGCCTCTCGGGCCTGTATGACTGTATGTGAGACCAAAAGAGAGAATTATTAGACCAAAACACCTCAAAGTGCCTCTAAAAAGTTTTAAAATAGTCAATTCCATGTTTATAACTTATATAAAATAGGTATTGACCTTATAAAAGGTTTGAAAACTTGATTATAGGCCAATAGCCCAGTTTAGCCCTAATGGCCTTATTTGAGGTCTATTTTCAACTTTCCAAGGATACAATTTGTGAAAACTCCTACTAGGATATTTCAGACATTTATTTACCATTATAACCTCATTATCAAGTCAAAATTTACAAATTGTCCTCACACTTAAAAAATAAACCTTTAGATGTCAATTAGGCCTATAAGTCTCGTTAAGTTTGGACTCTCTTCAAAGAGTCTCTACTCATATTGATGGTATTATTTTCCTCATAGGATTTTAGACTTGATACATATTTATTATCATGTTTCAATTACCTCTTAATATTCCCTACTCATCAAATTACCTCAAAACTTGAAAATTTTCCTCACTATTATACTCAGGTATGTAGGAGTTGATTAGGGTCACTTTGAGTGTTAAGCTTGAGAGAACATCTTCTTGGAGGTTTCATTTCCTTACACATAACCAAACTATCCTATATTTATTCATAAAAGACTCTTCATACCCTATATTTCCCTCAAATAATCAAATTTAATACAAGGATCACATATTCTCTTCATGATGTGAACATAGGCATGTATGTCTTAAATTGGCCTATAAGAGTCTTTTCTTACCCAAAACCTGTTGAAGCTTAATAGTGGGTTTTGAAATAATGTTTTACCCTAAAAAAATATCCACAAATATTCCATATGGATTAAATAACTCTTCTATGTTTCAAGTTCTATCTTTCAATATAACGTTCATTGTATTTCTCTTAAAAAAGAAACTTACAGGTCTACAGACTTGTAGTTCTACATTTTGTCATTTTGAACCCATTATAATGTATGATTTGGTCATATATACCCATTAAGTCTATTTATAAATACCTCATTTTATTCTTCAAGATACTTTAGACCTTCATACCTCATATGCAAGGTAAGAGTTGTCTCTTTGGGTTCATCCTTGTATAAACAAACTTTTACACAGTCTTCTAACATGAGGTCACTATGTGTTTGTTTGGAGGATTTGGTGATGAGGTGAACAATATTGTTTTAATCCTTAGAGTAATAGTAACTATTTAAATTCATATGAAACCAATTCCTGCATTGGTTTCTTTGAGTTTCAAAAATATAACCATGTTGACCTTCATACATGTAGGTTATGCACATTCAGTTGATGAACATAAGAACATGTTCTTATTTTTGCCTTTTTGAGTTATAATGATGATTTTAAGAGATCCAAATAGATTTTAATAACTCAAATATACAAAAACAATCACTTATCATTCTTTTCATGCAATACAAGGCTCTCAAAAGACTAGGACTTTGCTTGCACATTGATAAATGATGAGCACTTGTGGAAAACTACATGTTATCATCTTGTTGAGAATATTTTTCATGTGGAGTAGGCATGAATAAATATTTAATAAACCTATATATCATTGGAGGTAGTGAAAATATTATTGGTGTTAGAAGAGGAAACATGCTAATTATGGGGATAGAGTGTGTGAAGTTACATAGAAATCTTGCAGAATAGTTTAATCAAGAATTTGAATTACGTAAGCAACATTTATCAAAGATAAATACACTTGTTTAATAGCTTAATGCATGATGAAAACTACTTAAAAATATAGATATTTATGCATTAGAGAAGTATAATTAAGAAAACATTCCTAAGAACATATAAAAATCTATGATTACACCAATAAAGAACATAAATACTTATAATTCATATTAAAAGATCTAGTACCTAGGATTTCAACAAATAAAACCTCATAGATCGATATCTAGTTATGTCAATCCTATATGCAAAATATTTCTAAGGATAACAATCTCTATACTATTACTCCCATACATGTCAAAATCAACATAATTGTTAGCCCTTGTATTACATTTATATACATCCAATTCCTATCACTATTGTGATAAAATTGTCAATCTAAGCAAAATTCTATGAAAATACACAATTTGGGCCACAATCACTAAAATGTGCTAAATGGTTCAAACTTGTCATGTATAAGTGTTGATTTAGGCTAATGTATCCTTAAATGGAGCAATACATTTTATGTTATTATTAGCTTTTCTCAAAACACTTTGACTCAAATTACAATAATGTAAAATGACATCCCGGACCACTAAAATATTCTAAATAAGAAGCACATATCACGTGCATGTATTATTTAACATCCATAATGCTCGAATTAAGGTATTTCTCTATATGCAATTGAAACCTTCTTCTAATTATACTCAATTCAAATTACAACTTGGTAAATTGACATTTCTACCAATTTGATTAAATGAACAACCAATTTCCAAAGAATTGTAAAAAATTAATTAAACCCACTTAATCAAATTAAACCAAATCAGGGGCTTAAGTGAAAAATCCATGAAAGGTATTTAAAATATATTAATTAGAAATTCGTTCTTCAATTTTGCATCACCCTATGACATCATCGGTGGGGTGGCATCCGTAAGCCATTAATGGAACAAATATTTGGTTTAATCCCTCCCATGCCTCATTAATGCCCCATTATTCCAAATATTAATGGGGATATTTATGGCTTGAGCCTCCAAAATTGAATTGATTCATGGCCACACATCATTTGCAAAGATTTGGAGCACTAAATCAAGGGAAAATTATGTTTTTAGGCCAATCTTGGAGGAGGGACACTCTTGAGAAGGTTTGATGGTTGTATTCCTTGTTTTAATAGCTCTTAGATTTCATTTTAAAAACTCCATGAGGGAGTAGGCTTAGTATTCTATGTTTTTAATGCTTATTTGGGTTTTTTTCTACTAATTCATGGACTTACTTTGGATTCTTAATCTACATTTTTGCATGCCCAATAGGACCATGCATCCCATATAAGAAAAGAGACTAATATGAAACTCTTA
This sequence comes from Torreya grandis, assembly GCA_037957365.1. Lineage (NCBI taxonomy): Eukaryota > Viridiplantae > Streptophyta > Pinopsida > Cupressales > Taxaceae > Torreya > Torreya grandis. The sequence goes on from JARHVA010000326.1 coordinate 5,443,584, forward strand.
GATCTTCTAGTGAATGATTAAAAGTCTTTAAAATTCAAGTTTTATCTTCATTTTTCATGTATTTTTGTTTGTTTTAGTGACACACAGTTGACATAGAGATCGATGTCAATTCAATTTGACCGATGTTGATCTTATCAGAACTGGCATCAATTACTATTTTGAGGGAATAACATGGTAGAAAACATGATTTATGGGTTTTTATTGAAAGTTTATGGTTTTTATTTTGTGCTTTGAACTTGCATGCTCTCTATTTGCTATTTTTATTGTAGGATTTAGAGAGTTTTAGGTTTTTCATGTTTATTTTAATTAAAAAACATTTTTGTGAAAAATTGTGTTCTATTTTCTTATGTTTTTTAAGAACTAACATCAATTTCAATTGATTCGCATCGACCCCTTTGTAAATAGACCGACGTCAATTTCTGTGAACCAACATTGATCCTTGTGTGGACTGATGTCGGTCTCTGAAATAGAAAAATAGAGACTCGAGAACTTGATTTTGAAATCTTGTTTTATAATTTGCTTTTAGTCTTCTAAGAAAACCTAAACCCTCTAAAAAATGTAGGTCATAGGCTAGAAAAAGTCACAAGTTTGAAATTGGTTAAAACTTGAACATTTTACTTGGTGCCTAAAAAGAATTTAGTTGTTTTATGCTTAGTTGTTTGTGAAAGTTTTTACAAGTTTTCAACTAAGGCCAAGGGGCCAAATTTCATAAACATTTTGCTTTGGTGTATTAAAATAAAAACTCACACTTAGATACATACTCTTAAGAGTGTTTTGTTTTATGCTTGTTCTTTCAAAGTTGTTTATTATTGTAAAGTGATTGATGTGTGTATGCTCTCCTCCTATCCCTTTTAGGGAACTCGGGTGACCAAAAGTGATCTTTATTTTCCTTGGTTTATTTTAGTCCAAAAAGCATGAAAATAATGTCATAAAATCCCTCTCCAAATCCATATGAATTGGGTGATCCAAACATGACCTTAATTTTTTTCACTTGTCTTTTAATTTTTATACAATTTGGCTTGTAAGCAAGAGTTCATAGCCTCCTCACAAGTTCTATAGGGATGCGTTAACCTAAGAATTAATATCTTGGAATAATTTTAACCCTACTCCATGGTGGGGTATATAGATTGAGGTTGAATTAATGAGATGTTTATTTGAGTGGTTAAACAAATTCTGTTAGCAAGATATTGCCTTGAACCATAGAGGTAACTCAGACATCACACTACACTGAGCAAGTGACAGATGTAATGGTTATGAAAAGGACAATATATTTTCACAACAAGCCAGTTGATGTGGATCCAAATGATGTGAGCATATCTTGTGTTAGTCACACTTGGGCCCATTTAAAAATGCATAAAAATTTAGTTTTATAACAACCCCACTTACCATGGACATACTGTTGATAGTGGGTGAGTAGCCCAAAGTTCCATGTTGTTATACAATATCTTGAGAGAAGTGGGGTGTAAAAACCCTTCTTATTCATGTGTTTTTATTTTTGTATTAACACTTAAAATCCTCTCAAGATCACATATATAGATGGAATTCAATAGTATTATGAAACCTTGTCAATTTTAGGACTTTGAACATTACACTTATGTGTTTGTCATTTTATCCTTTACATTATTTTTATTTTTGAGTCTAATTTTTTTTGAAAACCAAAACATGTCATAAATCCAAACACTTTTATTATACACCATTCTATTTGAACAAAGAGGTATTATGCTGACCAAATTAAAAGCATTTCTTGTCTTGTTCAAATCATCAATTAGAACATTATGTTTGTATTTTATATAGAACATTGTTATGTATTTATTTGAGTATAAAATATTTACCCAATTTTTAAAATATCAAAGTCTTTCATTTTTAATCTAAATTCAAAATCTCACATTTCTAATTTCTAGGCCAAGGTGCTATTAGTTCATTATTTGCACTTGGTTTGAGTAAACTTGTGTAGGATTTCTCATTTGGGTCGAAGGCCATTATATATATTCATCATATTTTTCATTATGGACTTAGATTATCTTGCATTTGCTCACATTCTAAGTTATTGGACCATTCTACATCCTATTACCATGTGATGGCATTGTGCTTCCCATTTGGTTTTAGCTTTATATTTAGGAGTTCTTGTGTTAATTCACATTTTGAGGTTCTTGGTTCACAATGTTATCTTTCTAATTAAAAAAGCCCTCTTCTAATTTTATAATCATAACTTGTCATAGTTATATATAAATTTTATGGTATTGACATATCATTGACCTAATTGTATTGTGCTAGCTTGCACTTTAGGTTTCAAAGTTATTATACCCTCTTCTAATTTGATGATTTAAACCCACTAGAGTTTAGTAAATTCATAACCATTTATTATAATTATGTGGTACTATGATACTTATTTTATTATAGTCTCATCTTACCTTGTCATTTATTTGAAGAAATCAAAACACACCTTTTTAACATTTACGAAACACACTTCACATCTTAACAAACATAGAGAATAATATTTTAAACATGATGCAAATGTATACTCTCAATGGGGTCTCTTATATCCCTAGTTAAGAGGAAGAGAATTTATATGATAGACATGATAACTCCATTGTGTTTGAGGACCTCACCCTCTTTGGACCTAATTTTTAATACCAAACCAATCCATGTTGATTTTCATATGCCAAACATGTTCTCCTCCTTTGACCAGTGTTAGCACCTAAGATCCACAATGCCCAAATATTACCATTCTAGGTTATCCTCCTTCATCTTGCATGAGCCATCAAGCTTTTTAGTGCTTGAATTTTACCATTATATGTTATCTTCCTTCAGCTTATGCAAGTCACCAATCTTTTTAGTGCTCAAAGGTTACCATTCTAGGTTATCCTCTGTCAGCTTGTACAATCAACCAAACTCCACAATGCTTGAAGGTTACCATTATAAGTTCCCCACCTATAACCTGTGTGAGCAACCAAGATTTTAAATGCCCAAGATTCATTATTTTAGGCCTTCCTCTTTTAGCTTGTGCTATAAACTAAACTTTATAACACTCAGTCTTTACCATTCTAGGCCCATCGCCAATATTTGTTAAACACATTGTTGAGGAAATTCATTTGGTGAGCCAATATTTGTTGATCCCCTCTTCGATAGTCTAATTTTTGGAGATCCCATTATTGAACGAAAAACCATTAATCATCCAATGCCAATTATTCCCCAATTTAGAAAATTTGTGTTGGTCTTTGAGCCATAATAGAGCCAACCATTACCTCTTCAATAACTAATTTTTGAGGACCCAAATGTGTTTAAAATTGATATTTTGTAACTAATTATAAACCAAGGCCATGATGTTATTATTGAAACACCCATTTATGATGAGTTAACCTATGATGAATCACCTTTTGATACTTTACCTATTGTTGAGGAATCTCACTCTAACAAGCTAGTCTTTGTTAAGTCACTTCTTAATGATTATAATTTCCTTTATTCAAATCATTATCTTGACCATTATCCTATTTTTAAAGATCCCAACCCCTTTGATAAGCTAGTCTCTATGAAGTTATCTCTTGACCTTTTTCGCCTCATTGAGGAGTCTCACTTTAAAAATCCAATCTCTGTGGAGTCACCCCTTGAGTTGTTCCCTCTCTTTGATGGGCTTCACCTTGATGATCCAATCTATGTTGAACCCTTCTTAGATGAATTTATTTTTATATAGCCCATTGTGCCATCACATGTCATTATTTTTCTAAAACCAAACATTTAGCAAGACATCATTATAGTAACATCTACACCAAATGAAGAATCAATATTGAAGTTAGGTTATATTTCTAAATTGATAATAGATTTAGCATCATAAGCATAATCAAATTTAGTCTCAACATTTTATTTGGAGTCCTTTGGGTCAGATTTAGCTTTAGAATTAGAATATACTCATGGTTGTTACAATATTGGTTACACTTACCTTGCATATCAATTTTAATACATCTTTCTATGGTTTTTGAGGATGATTACTTTAGCTTCAACACAAGTTCTCATAGTATATTCTATGAAGATTGTGTTGAATTTCATCATTCCATTATCACCACCCAAATTAACCATTATATTGACATTTCACCTCCCATAAGCATCGATTGGGATCAATAGAATCACACTTTATTAAACTTCATCCATGGTGACATATTAGGTGTAGAATATCTAGGGGACCAAGACCAAATTCATATAGAAGATTAACAATCTCCTAGCGAAACTTTTTTAGAGGTGCTAGGGGGAAATCAAAATCTAGATTCAACATCTTCTAGTGAAATCTTTTTGAAGGTGATAGAAGATAATCAAAATCAAAAGTCAACATTCCTTAGTGAAACCTTTTTAGAGGTGTTATGGGATAATAAAGATAAATTTATTAGTGAAAACCTCTTCAAGGAACCAATTATTGGGCACAATAGTTCTTCATTGAATCACAATCTACAACATAATCATATTACAACTACTCTTAGGATTAAACAACAAAAAAATTTATTGGTCCTATCCATAGCATATTTAAAAGTATTTGGCCCCACCACAACCAAAATTATGTAGAATCCAAAATCAACAACATTGTGTGTGCATGATAATCCCAATCTTCATTTACTTCCCAACCATTATACATTTCATTATGAACCAATATTCCATTACCAACTTCTACCATTTATCCTATGCCTAACATTATTTACCATCCCTAGCCACACTTTCCTTTATAGAGGATACAAAGACATCTTGTATCTAAGTTTGAAGGAAACATAATCAATGACCAATGAGAATCACAACAACATTATTGGCATCCAAATCTATAGCAAGTTCTTGAAAGAGTAGCTATTTAGAAAGGGTATGGGCTAGCAATTTTTATGATTGATTATTTTGGTTGTCTTATACATTGACTAGGACGTGCATCTCCACATTAGTAGGAGTAGTTGAATCATTTTCCATTTTCCATTTTCCATTTACCTTATTTTATCACTTGGGAGCAACCTTATTACCATTATGTCCAATTTTCATATCAAAGTTATTTTTTATGCCATATCATATACCATATTATCATACCCTTTACTATTGACTAAAGATTGCTTTTAACTGCCCTACCTAACCTATTTTGATCTTGGTTCCTTTAGTTCTTCCTATATCTTATGTGATGGGATTTCAATCTAGTTTCAACATTTTTAAAATTTTGTGTTTAAATGATAGCCTATGAAATTAGTGTGATAGTGAATATGTCAAGTTATCTTTCATTACATTTGAATAGTGCCACTTATTATAACTACCTATGGGCAAATAAATGTTTTACCTTATGCCATTGATTATAACTGCCTATGGGCAATTTAGTGTTTCACCTTGTGTTACTAGTTATAACTACCTATGGGAAAATTAGGAATAACAACCCTTTTCCATTATTTCCTAATTATAACCATCTATGGGAAAATTAGGAATAATGCCTTTTATCATGCACTACTGCATCACCTTGCCATTATTATTTTCATTTGCCATGCTATTTACCTTAATTTATGAATTTGTTATTATCTGGTCAGATCTCACTACCTTTTGTGTGGGCATAACTATTGTGACTAGAGTTCATAATGGGATGATGTAGACCGTGTTTGATTCATGTTGAGGTCATCTTAGTCCACCTTTTCTATATGCTCTCACTATTTTATGAGCAACTTAAGCCAATGCTCTCACCATTTTGAAAGAACTCATTTGAATTCTCTCATCATTTTGTGAGTAATTTCCAAGTTCAAATGTTCTTTCCATTTTTCAAGCACTCATTTGATTGCTCTTACCATTTTGTGAGCCCATTTTCCATATTTCCTCTAAAACATCAATCATGTTTTCTTTTCATCACTTTTTTCTATCTCATTTCTTGGGAGAACTACATTTGGCTTGAAGTTCGTGTTGGATCTTGAGTCCATAGAATTATGTAGGCAATGTCCACTTGTCTCATACATCTGGAGTCAGCTCAACCACCCTTTCATTTTCTTCTCGCCTCCCCCCCCCATTTTATTATATGTTGTTTCCCTACAACTTGGGGGCAACATTGTCTCCTTTGTTTTTGTTCTATTTTACCAGTCTCATTATTTATTAGATTAGTAGTCACCTTGTTGCAGAGAGTAATGCCTCTATTAGACTTACATGAGCCATTCACCTTTTTATTTGCTTGCACTAACAATGTGACTAACTCTTGTTTGTGTGTGTTTATTTGATTTTTTTATTATTTGATTGTTCTTTATTTTCTCCCCATTTAATTTTTTAGTATTTTATTGATCATTCATTTGTATTTTATTATGTTGTTATTGTTGTTGAGTTGTTATTTTGTCATTTTTTAACTTTTATTCTTTTGTTATTTATTCTTGGTGTTTTGTTATTTTGGTGTTTTGTGCTACTGTTTTGTCTAGTACTATATTTTTTTGTTCTTTTGAGTTTAAATACATTCTATAACCACTTTTAGTCTAGTTTTCAGTTAGGCTTGATTTGTTTAGAGTTGTATTTAGCTTGTTATTTTGTTTTGTTTTCTAAGTACATCTTGTTAATACACATGGATCTTGATTGTTCATATCTTTCTTTCATGTTGTTTATTAATTTTTTCTTGTTTCTTTTATAAATTCTTGTTCTTACTTAAATCCTCCTTATTCATATCTTGATTTTAAGTTAGGTTGCATTTTTGTATTTGCTATCTTTCTTGTTTTTTTTTAAATGTAAATAGTTGTAATTCTGATATTGTTAATTTTTATCATTATCATTAGTTATAAGTATTCACATTTTAAACGGCCAATCGCAATCAAAATACAATGTCATTATAAGTCATTTGTACTTATGATGCATAATTTCATTTTTTAAAAGTAAAAACCAAGTGCTCCAAGTCCAAAAGTTAATGAAGCTCTAAAGATCATTTATAAATGAACCATACCTCACACAAGACCCTATGTAATACATGCATCTCTTGGCATACACTATGAGAGCACTATCCTACATATAAGCTACCTAACATGATTTCACATTTAATCAGTGGTTTGTCTTTATTCTATCCTCACTCCATTTTATCCTAAGTTTGGGCAAACTACATTGGCCTGAAGTAGATTTGGATTATGTAGGGAATGCTTAGATACATAATGTATCTTGGGTTAGCTTAACCACCCTCATTCCTATATTCATCTCTTTCATCACTTTGTGCATCCTCGTATGCCTAGTATCTTATGGATTTTTTAGTCATTAAACCCTCAATTCTACATTTGTGGCTACTCATATTTATTATATGCATTAAGTTATATCCTTGAGCTATGTTTGCTAATTTAAATTATTGGGGCATAATATTTAGACCAATCAGCCCTACGAGGGAAAATTAATTATCAATGATCAAAATTAGCCCTAATTAAGCAAAATCAATTTATTAACCAATCAAATTTACTCTACTAGGGCATATTATTAATTCATTGACCTCCTTTTTTTGAAAAATACTCTCACTTTTCTTCTAATTCTAAGCTCTACTACTTTTGCCCTCATTTGAGTAATTTCAAAGCATGCAACTTGTCTCAAGATTGATCATTCCCTAAGCCTAAAAATTTCACCCTCTTTTGGGTATGTTAAAGTGTTTCACTTCTATTTTTGGGATTGCATCCTTCCCACTTCCCCTTGCCTTGGGGACCATTATATTTTGTTCTTTTTTATCATTGGGAATTAATACGGTCAAACATTAGCTTATATAGATATACTCTCATCCATGGGTTAATTTCACTCTTGTTCTCTTTTTTGAGAGTTCATCCCTCTCTTTCATCCTCACATTCCCTCTTGAGGGGGTATCATGGGTCATTTCTTAAATAATTACCTTTCACCTTCTTCTTGATATCTCTTTCATTATTTGAAAAGATGTTGCTTTGATCGAATGTCTTACCATACCTTCTAAAATAGGGGGAAAATGTAGACATCCAATTCCTATCACTATTGTAATAAAATTGTCAATCTAAGCAACATTCTATGAAAATGTACAATCTATGCCAAAATCACTAAAATGTGTTAAATGATTCAAACTTGTCACATATAGGTGATGATTTAGGATAATGTATCCTTGAATGGGGAAATGCATTTTATGTGATTATTATATTTTCTCAAAACATTTCAAGTCAAATTGTGACCATACAAAATGACATCTTGAACCATTAAATTCTTCTAATTTAAAAGCACACATCATGTGCATGTGTTATTTCATGTATACAATGCTCTGATTGGGGCATTGCCCCATAAAAAACTAACACCTTTTAATAATACTCAAGTCAAATTATGACTCAATAAATTAACATTTCAACTAGTTTGATTAAATGAACAACCAATTTCTAAAGAACTACAAAAAATTAACTAAACCCACTTCAAAAAATTAAACCAAATCAGGGGCTTAAGTGAAAAATCCATGGAAGTTATTGAGAAATTATTAATTGGAAATTCATTCTTCAATTTTGCATCACCATATGACATCATCAGTGGGGTGGCATCCATAAGCCATTAATGGAACAAATATTTGGTTTAAACCCTCACATGCCTCATTAATGACCCATTCTTCCAAATATTAATGGGGATATTTATGGCTTGAGCCTCCAAAATTAAATTGATTCATGGACACACATCTTGATCTTAATATGGATGATCATGGATGATTTTGATCATTTCTAAAAAGATATAAATAAGAGGGCCAAGACCACCCTTTTTAAGCTTCATTTATGCAAAGTTATTATGCAGAATTTGTAATAGATAAGCTTCAAATATTGGCACACATTGATCAAATTCATGAGCCTAATTCATTGATGTATTAAGAGATGATGAAAGAGTAAACCACTTATCATTGATAAATACTTGGAGTACCAAATCATGGGAAAATCACATTTTTTGGATGCTCTTGGAGGAAGGATGCTCTTAGGAAGGTTTGATGGTTGTATTACTTATTTCAATAGCTCTTAGATTTCATTTGAAAAACCCCATGAGGGAGTAATATTAATATGTTATGTTATTTATGCTTGTTTTGGTTTTCTTTACTAATACATGGACTAACTTGCTTTATATTTGTACTCTATAACATTCATTACAAATACTTATAGGTATTAATTCCTAGAGTTATAATTTCTAGATTCATGCTGATAATAGGTCTCTATTGTTGGAAATATGATCATCATTGATGTCAAAAGAGACATTATAAGCATGCAATTAATTCTCAAGGATGATTGGAATGATTATGTGTATAAATGGAATTCATTCGGTTCTTCATATTATTCATCCAGACATTTTAGGTTTAAGATAGAAATGATGAGACGGCATTTTACTGACGTCACCATTGCCACATGTGAATGAGTATGGGGGAGATGGTCACATGGTTATGATCACATTAATCCTTAGTTTTTATGTGCCAAATTTTAAGCCATGAGATAAAGTGCAATTGAAGATATGGGGATGCAAAGTTGGCTACTTGGACAAAATCCACTAATTTTCTATACTTAGCCAAATTTACAAAAAGGGATAAACAGAGCTAAGTAATCATATTGATGAAGTCATCATTTACACACATAGAGGTGTTATGAAAAAATGATCCCATGGGTATATTCATTTTTATGCTTAATTTATATGTGCTAAATATTAGGTCTGACGACATAGCATGATAAAAGATATGCTTGAGCAAAGTAGGGATTTAAGGCATTTTGATAGTGTTTTCCCACTCAATCAAATTTGTAGGTCGCAAGATAAAGATCAATAGACACTTTTATAATTTGATATCTTACATGTATGAAAGATTTAAGAGTAAATGTATACATGGATGGAATCCCATATTTAAGAGGATCATATGCACTAATTTACAAGTCATGTGACTAAGCATGACAAGAGTTAGTTAAGGACAAAGTTAGCCTTCTAGGGAAGTTTGAGGCATAGCTAGCTCTATGGTATAATAATTTGAGTGAGTAAATTAATGGAATTATATCTTACATGTATGAAGGATTCAAAAAGAATTGAGTATATGGGTTTATTCACTTTCATGTCTAGTTTATATGGTCCAAATTTTAGACCAGGTGGTTGAGTGAAGCAAAAGATATGAAGGTACAAAGTTAGCCTTCCAGGCATATTTAAATGGTATCCATACATAGCCAAATTTAACAAGGTAAAGTTTGAGCTAGTTGGAAGATCAATGGTTCATGCTTAATCAAACATTGGAGATCAAATGAAGCATGATGAAGTCAAAGTGTCAAAGGTCCCTCTGAGTGAATGTGCAAGTGACAAGTGTCACAATCATGAAGCTTGGATAGTTAATCTATGGTGCAAATTAAATCCAAAAGGTCAATAAGCAATGTGAGCATTCCAAATGTCTCAATAGCAAGAACTGATAGATATTTATAGAAGACATGTGATTATACCAAGTGTCATATCCTTGAGGTTTGGATAGATATAAATAATGAGCTTGTCAAAAGATATAATGGTGTGTAGGTGATCATGTAAAGGATATCCAATAGAGTTAATGGACTCAAATGTTAGGTGTGGAGCCTAATTATCTTCCAAGATTAGAGGTTAAAATTTTAATTGTATTTCAGTCAGGTTTTGGATCCCATTATTTCTATTCTTGATGGCATGGGAGGTTGTAAGGGGGTAACCCCCCTTTCAGGGTCTAAGGGGATGACCCCCCAATGGGGGGTCCAGGAAACACACACCCTGGAGAAAATTTTGATTAAAATTGCCTTGTGAAATTTTAATTTCATCATCAATCTAGACCATTAATTAAAGGTTTCTAGATCTGATGGTAGAGGTCATGTTTAGGCATTTTTGCCCTAAAATATATTGATATATGACTAAGATGCACAAGGATGAAATATTATACATATAGAGAAGGTGGAAAAGGTAGATAGGAGTAGCAGGGTTTGTTATAGGATTTTATTTCTCCCTTGTATTGCTGGAAATATAATACTAAATAAATTTGGTGGATGTAGCCCATCTTGGGTGAACCATGTTAAATCTAGTATCTCCTATTATGTGCATGTTTATGTTTATTTTTTGAATGTTTGATTAATTCATTTCATAGTTTCTATTATACGTGATTTGGGGATAGATCTAGGTTTTAATTTATTCTAAAATCAAATTCTATAAAGAGCTTGACATTTAACAACTATAAAAAAGTAAAGATCATGCATCTTTGAAGATATAATAGCATGTGAAAGCTTGGATGAGAAAGATCCAATAGAGTGAGTGGACTCAGATGGAATAAAGTGATCAATGTTTATTGATATATTGGCATGATGGAATAAAGAGAATGTTTAGAGCATGATCAGTTTCAGATTAGACTTGTAACAAAGAATAAAGATCTGGATTTATCTATGAATCTAATTTGTAAATTGGAGTTATAGCTCCATAAGAAAAGTCTGATAGGTTGGTGCCATCAAATAAGCTGAGTGGGTGCTCATATTAGGGAGTGGGTGCTTCCTTAGAGTTGGTGCTCTTAAACTTTGGATTGATGTCTCTTTAGGATTGGTGTCCTTAAACATTATAACTAGTGAGGCTTTGACTATGATACTAGATTAGAACAATAGATTCTAGCAGCTATTCTCATCATGATTTTTCCTAATGGGTTTTTTATGTATACATTTGGTGTCATGAGTATTTATGTGTGTATGATATTTACATATTGTATTTGATCTACATATATATTTTAATCTATATTGAAAGTATTAAATAACTAGTTTTAATTGATATACTGATTTACCCCCTCTCAGTATCTAGTTGTGTTCCAACAATCGGTATCAGAACCTAGGGTTCCTTAAAAGAAGCTTAATCAACTTAGGTAGATATTGTAATAGTGAACACAATGGCTAGTCAAGAAGGATATTCATCAAATAAGGTACCTCTCTTTGATAGATCTAACTTACATTTTGGATCATAAGAATGGAAACATATCTATCCTCATTAGGGTTTGATGTATGGATGTCTGTGGTAAATGGATATACAACCCCTACTACAACTCCTACTGATCATGCTACCAAGAAGGCATATGAGAGTAATGCTAAGGCAAAGAATTATATTCTTTGTGGATTGTTGAACTTAGAGTTTGTCAAAGTTATGCACTGTCAGAATGCACAAGACATCTAAAACAAGTTTAAGGAAATATATAAAGGAGATGATAAGGTAAATCAAGCCAAGCTACAAACTTACAAAGGTAAGTTTGAGATCCTTAAGATGAATGAAGAGGAAAAGATTGTAGATTACCTTCTCAAGGTAGATAAAATAGTAAATGAAATCAAAGGCCTTGGAGAAGAAATGAAAGAGTTAATCATTTTCAAGAATGTTTTAAGATCTTTGTCATCAAGATATGATTCTAAAATCTCTATAATTGAAGAAGCAAGAGATCTAGATAAAATCATTGTTGATGAGTTGCATGGGACCTTCACAACCTATGAGATGAGAATGGGAGAGACAAACACCTTCAAGAGAGAAGCTACATTCAAAGTATCCAAGCAAGTAAAGGAAGAAACATCAACATCTAAATCTGAGGAGACTAATGAAGAAGAAGCTAACTTTGTCAAAAGACTAAACAAAGGATATAGAAAGTACAAAGGTAAGTTACCCTTCAAATGTTTTAACTATGGTTAAGTAGGAAATTTTACTGCTAAATTCCTTCATAATAAAAAGGATAACTTTGAGCAAATAGAGAGTATCAAAAAGGTGACACCCTACTATCCTAAGAAGAAGAACTTCTTCAAGAATAAGAAAGGTCTATACATAAAAGAAGATAGTGACAATTCAAATGATGATTATGACTGTGATTTTATGGCTAAGGGAAATGAATCCCTATTCATGATAGTATAATTAAATTTTATAAATAGATGGAGATGAATTTGAAGACTTAGATGAAGAATAAGGAGAAGTGGATCTAGAATTTGAGTTCATATGTGCTCTAAATGATATTGACAAGCTGAGAAAAGAGAACTCAAAACAACAGAAGCTTGGATAAAAATAAATTGAGAAAATGTCTAAAAGTCTTGAGAAATCTGATCAAATGGTAATTAGCCTAAAGGCATAAGTTGAAGAGGCTAAAAGAATAGAATATTTAGTCAAAATGAAACTACAATCTAAATCTGATGAATGTGTGAAGCTTGAGGTAGAAATAGTGGCTTTGAGAAAATAACTTGAAAAAGCCAAAAGTCAAATAAATAAAAGTCTAAAGTTGACAAGATGATCATACATTCTTGATGAATTGATCAACTCTTAAAATACCTCAAATGAGAGATCAAATCTGAGTTATGAGAAGGGAAAAAGTTCCTCAACTAGTACATCTATTAACCTATATGAAAACTTCAAAGTAGAAGGAGAATCAAAAACAAATAAAGAGAAAGCTTACAAGGAAAAAAAGACACACTCAAACACAACTATTGTGAAGAAAATAAAACCTAAAATGAAGCTTGAAAAAAAAAAGACAAAGGTATTTGATGCTGATGGATACACCAAGGTGAGAAACTTGAAGAAGCCACAACTTAGAAGAATTCCTATTGCTAGACCAAGAAATGTTATGAATAGGTATTCCTCATTTTTTTTTATGGTTATTGCTATATATTTAATCATTTTGGTCATAAGTATAATAATTTTAGAGTTATAACTACAAAGATAATCAATTTTGTAAGCAAAAATTCATTTATACCCTTGTTAGATACAAATGTAATGTGTTATAATTACAATAACTTTGGTCACATAGCTAAAAATTGTAAAACTAGCTTAGTAAGATCAAAATTACACAATTTAAAGAAAGACGTGCCTCCCAATTTGAGTAAAGGTTCACAAGTTTTTGAAAATAAGATAAATAAGAAACCCAAGGATGTGTGGAGAGTGAAAATCAATCCATGATTGCTCAAACTGCATTCCATGCTACGGAGCATAATTTGTGGGTGATAAATAGTGGTTGATCAAAGCATATGACTAATGATGAGCAAGTTCACCAAATTAAACAAATGTAAGGAAGGATATGTCATTTTGGGAGACAACACAATCACAAAGATCAAAGGTAAAGGAACCTTAAACATAGATGGTAAACTACCTACACATGATGTCCTTTATGTTGAAGGATTGAATCATAATCTGATAAGTGTCAACTAAATGTGTGATAACAGATATAAGTTCACTTTTGATGTAAAAATATGCAAGCTAAAGAGATTTTTAAAAATAGTTATAGAAGGGAAAATTATGAAGAGCAATATCTACAATCTTGTTGAAGTGAATGGTAATAATTGCTTGATGGGAAAGATTGATGAGAGTTGGTTGTGGCATAGGATAATGGTTTATGTCAACTTTGATAATATCACCAAAGTGAGCTCAAATAAGTGTGTAAGACACATGCCCAAGATAACCAAACTTGTAGATACTACTTGAAAGTAATATCAACTAGGCAAGCAAACAAGGGTCAGATTTCAAAAAAAGGAGTATACAACTACAAAGCCTCTAAAATTAGTTCTTACTAATCTTTGTGGTCCTACCAAGACAAGAAGATCTAAAGGAGAGTAATACTTCATGTTATTTGTAGATGACTACTCAAGAATGGCATGGGTAACCTTTTTGAAGGACAAATCTCAAGCCTTTGAGAGATTCAATATATTTAGAGCCATGATTGAAAATGAGATTGGAAGAAAGATCAAATGCTTAAGATCTGATAAATGTGGAGAATTAACCTCTAATGAATTCATAGAGTATTTTGAGAAGCATGGGATCAAAAGGCACTACTCTGTAGTAAGGACTACACAAAAAAATGGAGTTGTTGAGAGAAAGAATAGAATAGTAAAGGAAATGGCCAGAATAATGTTAAAGGAGGCTGAGTTACTTGATGGATATTGGAGAGAAGTAGTCCAAACAATAGTATACATCTTGGATAGAGTTCAACTAAGGGTAAATAGTGACAAAACTCCCTATGCGATATGGTATGGAAATCATGCCTCTGTTAAGTACTTTATAGTGTTTGGAAGCAAATTCTACATCAAAAGAAAAGAGGATAAACTGGGAAGCTTTGAATCAAGATGTGATGAAGGACTATTTCTTGGTTATTCCACTCAAAACAAAGCCTATGTATGTTATAATAAGAGGCTACACAAGATGGTGAAGAGCATAAATGTCAATGTTAAAGAAGGCATAAAACATGTTGAACCTAACAAGGAAACTGATAATGAAGAGGCAGATCTTAAATATGAAATATATAATGAAGATGCCAAGGAAAAAAATGAAAAATCACCTCCAATATTTGTTTAAAATGATCATCCTAAAGAATAGATAATTGGCAATAAGAATGAAGGAGTTTAGACAAGGAGCAAGTAAGTTTTACTCTAATGTCTAAAATTAAACCTAAGATCTATGTTGAAGCCAAAAAGGATGAGAATTGGCTAAAAGCCATGAAATAATAACTGAGCCAAATATAAAAGAACAAAACTTTCAATTAGTTCTAAGACCCTCAAACAAGAATGTGATAGGAACAAAATGGGTCTATAAAAACAAGTTCAATGAGGATGGAGTTACACAAGAAAGTGAGATTGGTGTGTAAGGGATATACACAAGTATAAGTCATAGCCTTTGAGGAAACATTTTCTCCAATTTATAGATTAGAATCCATAAGAATGTTTCTAGTAATCTCTATTTACAAGAAGTTTAAAGTCTATCAAATGGATGTAAAGTCTACTTTATTGAATGGGAACCTAGAAGAAGAAGTGTATATTGAACAAGCAAAAGGTTTTCAATTTTTAGATGAAGAATATTATGTGTGTAGACTAAATAAAGAACTATATGGTTTAAAATAGGCACCTAGGGCATGGTATTCAAGATTGGACTAATACCTGCAACAATAAGGTTTTAACAAAGGATGTGTAGATAGTAATTTGTACTTCAAATCATAAGGTGAGAATATGCTTATTGTTGTTGTTTATGTAGATGAAATCATTTTTGGTGGTAGAAATAAAAAATGTGCAAAGAATTTGTTACACAAATGCAAAGTGAATTTGAGATGTCTATGCTAGGATAATTTTACTTCTTCCTTGGTCTACAAATAGCGCAATATGATGAAGGGATATTCATATGCCAAACCAAATCTGCAAAGGAGATGCTCAATAAATTTGGAATGGAAAATAGCAAACCAATTAGTACTCCCATGATAACTAGATTCAAGTTGAGCAAAGAGGATGAGTCCCTTAATGCAAATCAAACTATGTATAGATCAATGATAGGTAGCTTGTTATACCTAACTACATCAAGACCATATATCTTGTAAGTAGTGTGCATGGTTTCTATATTTTAGGCTACTCCTAAAGAGTCACATGTCAATGCAATGAAAATATCTTTAGATACATCAAGAGCACAATTTATTATGGCCTATGGTACCCTCTAAGTGAAGATTTCACTTTGATAGCATATACATGTGATAATCAGGTAGGAAGTGTGGATGATAGACGAAGCACTAGTGGTGGTGTATTTTTACTTAGAAATAAACTTGTTTCATGGCTAAGCAAAAATCAAGAGTTAGTTACTTTTTCTATAATAGAAGTAGAGTATGTAGCAATAGTGGCATGTTGTACTCAAGTCTTATGGATGAAGAAAACACTCAAGGACATCAAGGTTGAGTAAAAGTCACCTATTTCTATTCTTTATGATAAATCAAGTGAAATAAATATATCAAATAATCCAATGATGCATTCTAAAAGCAATCACATATCAATCAAGTATCACTTATTAAGAGAGAGGGTTGTATATCAAGAGGTCACAATGGAATTTGTGCCAACTAATGACCAAATTGTAGACATATTCACCAAACCTCTTCCCAAAGAATAATTTGAATATTTGAGATAAAATTTTGGAGTGGTGGATCCTACACCACATCACTAAATCACTAGTGATAGTGCATGAGTACAGGGGGAGTCTAATGAAAGCTTAATTAATCCTTGGAAAAAGAGAGAAAAGTTAACTCAAGTATGTATATTTATGAAAATTACTAATGAGTGAAAATTTGTAGATTCTTGGAAAAACTCCTTTATCTAATAAAGGGGAGAAATATTTGGACAAACAATTAGCTAGAGTCCCTTTTTCATTGATGTCAAAGGGGGAGAAAAAGGTGTAAATTCTCTTTGTAGGAGAAAAGAGAAAAATGTTCTCTACAAAAGTGCAAATGTCAAATTAAGGAAGAACAAAGGTCCAAGTTGAGTATTAGGAAAATGTACCATTGCCTAAGGGGGAACAAATTTGGTATGAATAGATTTAGTTCATACTTGTCAAAAGCCAATGCAAGCAATGCTAGAGAAGGAGTTGAATATTATAATATCAAAGCATTTAGTTTTCCATCAATGACAAAGGGGGAGATTATTGGAAATATGATTTTCATTGATGTCAAAAGAGATATTATGAGCATGTCATTAATTCTCAATGATGACTACAATGCTTGTGTGCATGAATGGAATTCATTCAGTTCTTCATATTGTTCATCTAGACATTTTGTGTCTATGACATAAAATATGAGAAGGTATTTTGCTGACATCACCATTGCCACATGTGAAGGAGTATGGGGGAGCTAGTCACATAATTGTAATCACATTAGTCCATAGTTTTTATGTGTTAGATTTGAAGCCATGAGATGAAGTTTAATTAAATATATGGGGATGCAAAGTTGGCTGCTTGGAAAAAATCCACTAAGTTTCTATACTTAGCTAAATTTGCAAAAAGGGCTAAATAGAGCCAAGTAAGCATATTGATGAGGTCAATGTTTTCACACATGAAGGTGTTAGGATAAAATAATCACATGGGTCTATTCATTTTTTTCTTAGTTTATATGTGATAAATCTCAGGTCATGCGACATAATGTGACAAAAGATATGCTTGATAAAATTAGGCTTTTAAGGTATTTCGATAGTGTTTTCCAACACAGTCAAATTTGTAAGTTTCAAGATAAAGATCAGTAGGAACTTTTATAATGCCATATATTGCACATATGAAGGATTCAAGAGAAAATGGTTATATGGATGGAATCCCCTATGTAAGAGTATCATATGTGATCATTTGGAAGTCATGCGACTAAGCGTGACAAGAGTTATGCAAGGACAAAGTTGGCCTTCCAGGCAAGTTTGATGCATAGCTAGTTCTATGGTAGAATAATTTAAGTGAGTATATTAATGGTGTTATATCTCACATGAAAAAAGGGTTAAGAAATAATTGAGCATATGGGTTTGTTCACTTTCATGTCTATTTTATATGGTCCAAATTTTAGACTAAGTGGTTGAGTGAATTAGAAGATATGAAGGTACAAAGTTAGCTTTCTAGACATATTGAAATGGTCTCCATACTTAGCCAAATCTGCACAAGGAAAAGTTTGAGCTGGTTGGAAGATCAATGGTTTGTGCTTAATCAGACATTGGAGATATAATAGAGCATAATGAATTCAAAGTGTCAAAGGTCCCTTCGAGTGAATGTGCAAGTGACAAGTGTCACAATCGTAGAGCCTAGACAATTAATTTATGGTGTAGCTTAAAATCAAAAGGTCAACAAGCAATGTAAGGATGCTAAATATCTCAATAACAAGAACTAATAGATATGTATATAAGGCATGTGCTTATGCCAACTGTCATATCCTCAAGGGTTGAATAGATATAAAGAATGAACTTGTAAGAAGATTTGATGGTACACAGGTGATCATGCAAAGGAGATCCAATAGAGCGAATGGACTCAAATGCAATAAAGAGATTGACATTTAACAACTAGATATAAGTAAAGATCATGCATCTTTGAAGATATAATAGCATGTGAAAGCTTGGATGAGAAAGATCGAATGGAGTGAGTGGTATCAGATGGAACAAAGTGATTGATGTTTATTGACATAATGGCAATACCAAGCAGGTTTAAGAAAATTGATAGGGTGAAAATGATCCAAAGATATAGGAAGACGCAAGTTGGGATAAAGAGCTTGACATTTAATATCTTGACAAAGCTAAAGTTTGGAAGCATACAAAGATATAATGGATAGTGTGAGTCTATCAAAAAGTGGTCGAATAGATGCATTTTAAAGTTAAGCCAATTTAATAGAGACCATCGAATCATGGTTCCAAATGGAATATCAATGAATGATGTTTAAAGTCATGTCCAAATAAATGATTAATTGGAAAAACATGCAAGAACTTGTGTATAAGCCATGAATCTCAACACAGACAATGAGATTGATCGATCTAACCCATAAAATCTCCATTAAAGAGCCTATACATCAAAAATTGAGTCTAAAAGATGATAAATATAGTAAAGAGACATAAAATTATGATGTGATGCATGGAATAAAAATGTGGGAAACTTATAGTTCAAGTCATGATGAAATAGAGTCTAGAATTGGTGTGACGTGTTATAGTTTGAGTGTGAACACATAAAAGATGTAAAACCTAAGATCAATTGTTTATATGTATGATATCTAGGACAAAGAAAGTGTTTTTGAATAATAGAATTTGATATTGAGACAAATTGAATGTAGATCAGAGTGGTTGGTGAAGCCAATGAAGTATGTCGAATAGAGAGATATCCAAGCATAAGACCAGAGGAATAGAGAGGAGTAGAGTGGAAGAAAGGCATAATGAGAATGTGTAGAGAATGATTAGTTACAAATTATCCCTATAAAAAAGAACGAATATATAGATTCATGTATGAGTCTAATTTGTAAACTGGAATTGTAGCTCCATAAGAAAAAATTGATAGGTTGGTACCATCAGATAAGCTGAGTGGGTACTCAGATTACGGAGTGGGTGCTTCCTTAGATTTGGTACTCTTAAATTAGGGGATTGGTGTCTCTTTAAGATTGGTGTCTTTAAACATTGTGACCAATGATTTTTTATAGTGAGGCTTTGATTGTGAGGTTGGATTAGAATAATAGATCTAGCAGTTATTCTCACCATGGTTTTTCTCAATGGGTTTTCCATGTATACATTTGGTGTCATGAGTATTTGTGTGTGTATGATTTTTGCATATTAGATTTGATCCACATATATCTTTTAATCTACAATTGAAAGTATTTAAATGACTAGTTTTAATTGATATATTGATTCACCCCCCTCAGTATTTAGTTGTGTTCCAACATCCATATTGTATTCAGTGGAATCCTAACCAACATAGAGATTCCTGTAATAACTCCTAACAACCCACAAATAAAATACAACTAAAATTACTATAAGATATTCTCATACATATAGAGGGTTTTATTTTTACCATTTATTACTAACACTTTCCTAGACTTGAAAGATTGTCTCATCCTAAGATAATGTTGTAGAGGTAAGTTGTCTTAAAATTGAGAAAGGAGACAAAATATAGAAGTGTACATGACTCCCTAACTTCGCTCAAGGTGATGGTAAACTAGTTTTCACTCCTTACACACTACTTATCTTCCCTTTTAGGTTTTAAACTAATTATCATACTCATCTACCACCCTTATATATTTCTAATATACTATCTCTGCATAATAGTATACCAATTTTTAACTACAAAAGAGGACTAACCAAAATTTTCAAAATAACTAAACTTGTATAAGTATTGGTTAGTTTATGGGGTCATATTTCATTTTTAGATAATCTATCATATTTAGAAGGGAAAAATGATCTTAGTCTCATCTACAAGTGGTGAAATGATTGTGTTGATGAGGGCCAAGTCATCCTTGTAATGCTTCCAATTGAGGAGAAATTCTTGAGTACTATGTAGAAGACTATGCAAGGGAGCTTGTTTAGCCATCATCTAGTGAATATTTATGTCAACCATCCTAAGAAAATTAGAATTCACCATGTTGAATTTGGTGGTGATTTCACCATGTAACTAAACCAGATATTCTACATGTCATTGTGCATGCATAATGGTGAAAGAGTTATGCATCATCTGGTTCTACCAGGGTTACATATTCTACATGATAGTATCCCTCAAACTAAGTGAGGTTTGTATTAGGTGCTATGATGGAAGTGTGTGTGAAAATAGTCATGAAAAATTTAGGGTGTGTAGTGGTCCAAACCATATCTAACTACTTCTTCCAATTGAGTAGATGAAGTGTAATGTGTGTATCCTAAGCTTGAGAAGTATCTATAGTGGTTTGATACTCAGGTAAAAACTCATAAAAGACCCCAGTTTTATATTTGATGGCCTACCCCTTATGGATGATGCTTGATTCATTGAAGGTATACCAATTTGTGGTGAGTTTGTTTAGAACAAGAGCAAGTTGGTCCTTGTCTAGGAGTGAAGGATCCATAATTAGCTGGGTGTAAAGGTTGGGATAGGCATCCTCAATAGTCTTCCTTGTAATGTGCATCTACTTTCTGACTAAAAAATTTGTATCCTCAAGCTTCTTAACCTATTACTCCAATGTGACTACCTTCTGTGAAATGAACTCTTGGAATGCAATGACACCTTTAATATACTTTGACAATGGCATCTAAGAAACATATAAGGGTGATTTGGCTATGTTAGGAGTCAAGGTAAGACATGAAACTGATGTAATCATAGGTGTCATCTATAATGAAGTGATGGGAAAAGGAAAAATAGTGCACCATGTAGAATTTATCGACAACCAAAGTGTCTTGCACCTATGTTTAAAGCTATTTGTGAGATGGATTTACTACACTATAATTAGATGGAGTTGGTACATAGTATAACTTTAAAGTGGTTGGTTGGGCTTCCTCAGCACTCTTCTTCTTATCTTTCCATTGTGTCTTCTTGGTTTTCTCTTCTTAAACTTTCTTCTCTATGTCTTCCTATGCCTTTTTATCACCCTCTTTTGCTTAGACCTTTCATTGTCATGTTTGGTCCTCAACCTACTTCTATGTTTACTCTTGCACAAGTTAGATATTATTCTAATTCTTGGAAGCTTCCTTCTATTTTTGCTATATTTGCAATTTAGCATCCTTTCACTTTTATTTTGTTGCATGTTGTTGTTGTTGAGCTTATGCTACAACTACAACTTCCTACTATGTTTTCTTCTTATATTCCTCTTATTATTCTTGAAGTCCCTCAACATCCTTGAATTACTTGTGAGCCTCTACTTCCTTAGCCTAGCATTGAGTTTCCTTGCATTCCTATTGCTTTGCCTCTTCCTCCTATTTATCTTCAGCCTTAGCATCATGATTTTCTTCTTTTCACACACAATCTTTAACTACTCTCTATGATTCTTCACATGGGGCTTGATATTCTTCTATAGTCTAAGTTTCTAGTGTTACTTATTCTATGTCACTCTTGGCCTCCTTAGATTTGGATGGAGAAGAGTTAAAGATAGTCATTTACACCTCCACTTGATAAACCTACCCCTTACCAACCAGGAATCTAGTGGGTTTTAGTGGGTTAACTTCCTACACTTATTATTCTTCCATCACATGCTCTTTAATGGAATGCATAAGAATAGGTGAAGTATCAACCCTAGATTGTCAAGGGTTGTATGGATTCTACCTATGCCAAAATAATGGTACAAGTGGAATAGTTTAGGTGGATCTTAACTATGATGGACTCATAGTGGATCCTCCTACATCAAGAATTTACCAAATTCACTACAATTTGGCTTCTTCAACCACTGTATTGATGGTTATAGAAATTAGGCACAGAGGTAGCTCAATCCAAATAATTTTTGGCACTTTATTTTACACCTAAATGATGTACACTACTTTTGAGAAAAATAATATTTTTCTTCCTCCTCACATAGGTCTCCAGCCATATCAACCATCATTTTCTTGTATACCTATTGCTCATCAATGCCCATATGCGACAAGTCATAGATCCCAGTGATTTTGGGTATGCTCAAGTTATCTAATAAAGTGAGTTGGATATGAGTCTTCCACCTTGGAGGAGATAAAGATATTCTACCCTCTAGCACCTTGTGCTTCTTATAATTTTGGATTGGGTTGGTTGTTGTTGAAGGTTGTACACTTGTAGTTACAGGATGTAGAATAGATGGTGGTACTATCTACAATGGGGTGGATCTCATTGCTATGATTACCTTGTATTTATCCACCTTGGTTTATGACATTTTCATGTAAATAAATTATAGGAGGGGTAGACCTAGTACCTTGGGTAGTTCATGAACTTAGATAGCAATGCCATTTAATAGATTTATGACAATTTCATGTTGGCCTAAACACTACATGAGATCGGGTAGTATGCATGGGTTTGCTGAAATTAACTCAACCAAATCATTCCACCAAGTGGTAAACTTGGCTTGATTCCCAAATTAGGTGCACTCATGGGTCCATGTGAGATTATATAACTACACATCCATTTAGTAGTTAATGTTAGGATGAACTTTGCCCTCAGGAGACTTCCACAGCATAAACACTAATAGCAATACCAAAAATTGGTATTAGAATGTTTGTTTCATAGTCACTAAGACTTTATCTATGTTAGAAGTGATTTCACTAACCAAGAATTTTGGATAGTTGAATTCCTTGATATGATGGATCATTTAATGAGAAATATCGATGACCCCTTTTATAGCTTGCTTGGTATCTTTGGTTTTCTACCAAAATATATGATAAATGCATTCGAATAGAATTCTCTATAACATATCTCAATCTCGATGACCCCTTTTATAACTTGCTTGGTATCTTTGGTTGTCTACCTAAATCTATGATAAATGCATTCGATGTATTGGTATTAGAATGTTTGTTTCATAGTCACTAAGACTTTATCTATTTTAAAAGTGAGTTCACTAACAAAGAATTTTGGATAGTTGAATTCCTTGATATGATGGATCATTTAATGAGAAATATCGATGACCCCTTTTATAGCTTGCTTGGTATCTTTGGTTGTCTACCAAAATCTACGATAAATGTTTTCTAATGGAATTCCTTTGGATATGTAAGATTAATTTTCTCAGATCTTTGGAAGGATGGGTGGAATTCATGATTTATAGTATGCTATCAATCTCCCTCTCGTAGGCAACCCTATTTCCTTGACCACCATAATAGTATTAATGTGGATGGTTATGTCTTGGGAAAGATAAATATTTCCCTCATTGTATTGACCTAGTAATACCTTCACACCATTGAGTAACCCAAAAGTGGGTAAGTAGATCAACTGCTCCACATCTATGTTATAGATTATGTGTGGTTGTGCTAACACTATTGGTTGTGCCCCTTCAACTATGTCTTAGATAAATATTCATAATTCCACATTGAAAATAAATGCATAATCATCTGGGTGTATGAAGCACACTTGTCATAATGCAATGCCAATGCCCATGTCTTATTTTTGTGATTTTGTAAATCCTTTGATGAGTTAGGATCAATAAAATCTACCCATTGCATGTCATTTTATAAAAAAAATTATTTGGAGGTGCAAATTATAGACTCATTAAAGATTAGTTATCACTTTGAAATTATGCATCACTCTAATATACTTAGAAATGGATAAGAGTTTAGCCTCTAGAGTGCCAAATTTATAATGTCTCACACCACCTTCAATATTTTAATATCTTGATGTGTTGTTTTGTCACTCAATCCTTCACATACAAGCTTTGAAAGGAGTAGATCCTTTCTTTTTTATGTGGCATTCCTTTTTGTGCTGTGACATTCAATTGTGGTGGTGGTTGATGATTTTTGACTTTTCACATTAATTTAGCTTCAGCCATACGTTACTTATTCTATTTATGATATAGACCCATCACTTTTCTAAGAGATTTGTAAATCTCCCCCCATACCTATTCATTAAATGCAATGTCTTAACTATTAAACTGCACTATCTTCTCAAGATTTAGATGCATGACTTTCCTAGACTTGATTGATGTCCATACACTATACTCATTTGTCCACCTTCTCCAATTTTATCCACAATAATGAAACATTCAAATTTTGTATGGATCCTTCTTATCCATAGCCTTTATACACACACTTACATTTACCCACATGTACTAAAATAAACACACAAAACCCAAACTATCCTAAAAGAAACACTTTGTAAATCTTACTACTATTTACTTGGTGTGATATAGCACCTTTATTCCATGTTGTTCTAAATTAATGGTGATAAGACTTTAACTATATCCATTTACCAACTCAGGTAAGACATTTCCATGAAAATATTGTAGGACCACTATTATAGGCTGTGAAATCTCATGGATGATGTAAGGGACCTTCCACTAGATGTTAAGCTTTCTAGGGAAAGCTATGAACTTACTATCACATAGAAGAACAAGTTGATTTACCTAGAATTCTTTCATTTGTAAGTTTTTATCATGCCATGCCTTTTGACTATGCTCATTTATCTCATGGGCTCATACTACTCTGCATCTCACTTCATCCATATGATTCAAGTCTATCAACCTATTAGTCATCAACTCTTGATCACCCATTCATAGTACATTGGTGACTCATAGACTGGGAAGTACATATTCCATAGGCATCACAACTTATAACCCATAGACTAGATAGAATGGTGTAAACCTTGTCACATGTTTATAATACATGTGATAAGCCCACATGACTACTAGATCTCTATCCTCCCAATCATATTACTTCACATCATATATTTTAGTGGGTATATTACCAATCACCTTGTTCATAGCTTTGGCTTGGCCATTTGCTTGTGGATGATAAGTGGTGATTTTATGACATGATATCAAGAACTCATCTATGAAGGTCTTGATGGTTTTATTCAAAAAATGAGTTCCTCTATCACTTACCAATTTAAGAGGGAATCCAAACCTAGAAATGATGTTCTCATACAAGAATTTAATTTTTTCCTTTGCACCATAACTTGGAGTCATAGTAGCTTCTACCCATTTGGTAAAGTAATCTATCATAGTGATTATGTAACATGACTTATTATGTTTACTTGGGGTATTGATTGGTTCTACAAAGTCAATTCCCCAATATTCAAAAGGATTTTGTGCTAACATGGACCACAAAGGCATCTCATCTTATTGGTATGGCTTCCCCATCCTTTGGCATACATTTCACTACTGTGTGACTCTTTGTGTATCCTAAAAGAGATAGGGCCACCAAATGCTACTTTGAAAAAAATTTGTTGTAGTTGCATCCCCTATGAAGTGTCGTCTTACGACTCCCTAATATGATTCATCCATGATATGTTAATACTCATGCTCTAGTGACACTCTATTTAGAAATTCATCTTTACCTAATTAATAAAAAAAATCCATTAATGAGACTATATGAAAGAGCTCTGGTGATCAGTTATTTCTTATCTCTTTCTTTATAGTGTTTTAAGAACATCCCCTATTTGATAAACTATGTGATCTCCTATAGTTTATCTATAATCATAGTCACCTTGAATAGGTGTGCATCTAGTGACTCATCTTGGAGTTCCTTAGGTTCCTTGTCATTATTAGTTGGCTAAGATGGTTTGGACCGACATTCTACCATCTTGGTTTGACATAAATCTAGAATTGAACTTCGTATAAAAGAATCAACTAACGAGATATGTGTCTACCCAAAAATAACTTATTCACGAGGTATTGTAGATATTGATTATTAATAAATAATTTGAATGGTGTGGCCAATAATTAGTGCCTAAAATTTTGTAGTGTGAATACTATCACCAAGGCTTCTCACTTAGTTGTCATATAATTCCTCTATGGCATATAACTTTCTACTTGTGAAGAGGATTGGATGATCCAATCTTCCTTCTCCTAGTTGTGTGAGTACTAATCCAACTTCAATCCCTAAAGCATCCACATGAACATGATAAGGCTTACTCCAATTCAGGAAAATTAGGATCAGAGTAATAATTAGTCCCTACTTTAAATCAATAAATGCATCCTAACAATCCTTTATCCATACAAAATGGACTCCTTTTCACAATAGCTTCTCCAAAGGGGCCGATATAGTGGCATACCCCTTGATGAATTTTTGGTAGTTACTAGTGTGTCCCAAAAAATATCACACTTTTATTGAATTCTTGGGTGGTGGCATACTTGCAATGACTGTGATCTTAGCCTGGTCTACTAATATTCCTTTACTACACACTAGATGACCTAATAAAATACCAAAAAGTGTTAAAAATAGACATTTATTCAAATTTATCACTATTCATAGTGCTCTACATATATATAACATTAATCTAAGTTTTGATAAATTTTATTTGAACAAAGGGAACATTGTCCAATCATCTAAGTATACTTATAAGAAGTCATGGATGAAATACTTAAATGCAATCAACACAGCTCTAGAGAACACTACAAGTGCATTTTTGAGTCCAGATGGCATGCCCTTTTAAGTGAATAAACCCCATTATATTATTAATTTGGTTTGGGTCTTATCTTATTCTATGCTGGGTATCTAATGGTAATTACTAAATCCACCTATGAATGAGAACACTTCATACCCTATGACTGATCCATAAATAGGCAGTGTCTAGAACTATACCAATTGTTTTATTTTTATGGATGCTTTATAAATTCTAAATTTCCAATTAATTAACTTGAATTTTATTTTTTTAAACTAAAAGAGGGTAAAAAATATTATTAAAATCAGCGAAAGAAAAGAGTTACATAATTTTATCCTGGTCCACCAATGATCTAGCTTCTAGGATAAATCTAGAGGCAACATCCTATGATCTGAGATGTTCCAAGGTGGCCCATGCTCAAAGGCCCATTTGGCCAAGCAGTTAGCCACCCCGTTACACTCATAGGGAATATACATAAAGGAAATAGACTCCAAAGAAATACAAAGCTAAAAAATCTGTTGCACCACCCCAGCCAAATGCCAATCAACCATTTCAAGATCCTATTTATTTAACATATTGACAACAACCTGTGAGTCAAATTTGCAAATAATTCTATTCCAGCTGAGAGAACAACACTGTTGAACAACGACCAAAATCGCAAGAGCTTCCATGAAATTATTAGTATACCATCCCTTGTGAATTGAAAAGAAGAATTGCACCTTATCAGAACTGTCATGTCCCACCTCGCTGACCCCAGCTGGTCCAAGATTTCCATGGGACGATCCATCGGTATTGATTTTGAGCATACCAGCCTCAGGGGGAGACCATCGACCTGTCCATTTGACAGGGCACTTAAGCTGTCCATGATCGTGCACTGGAGTGTGAGGGGCGAGTTAACTTGAAATTGAAATAATAATTAAAATCATCATTAAAAATTAATAATAAACAACAAGCATGGGTCAAAGAGACAATATGCAAACCATAATTGATAACAGAGTTCACCCAATCTAGGCTACATCTTTGGGTCCTACTCAAAGGTGGAACCAATTAATTATTGATTAAAAAATTACTTTGTACATTATTTATCCATAGTAAGGGTTCTCAATCTACAAATTAATGTTATCCTCTGGCTCTAGCTCTAGCAACTAGCTCTGGCTCTCAGCTCTCAGCTCTAGCTCTTGGCTCTAAGATCTACTTGATTATTATCAAGTTTTGAGTGTTGTTATTCACACTTTTTTTTCACACTTTTATTGTGATTACAAATGACCCCTCCAGACCCTTTATATAGGTTTGCAGGTCCACAAAAGGTGGGCTTAGATGAATAACCTTTCCCAATTTTAAATAATATTCATAATTATCCCAAGACCTATTTTAATGGGATTAAAAATTATCCCATTCTATCATGGGATTAAAATAAAAGTATTTATTTATCCCACACATGAGTTAAATGACCTTTACATGTTTTAATAAAACATTACATTATAAAAAGCATCGAATAATTCATGCCATATAATATCTCACTTTTGTGGGAATAAAGATTATCATATCTCCATGCCTTATTAAAAGGATATCTTTTATTTATATCCACATATGTGTATAAACTATACTTTTTTAATATTTTGTCAAAGTCCTTTTTATCTACATTATTGGGATGTGAGATAAATATATATATTTTAAATAATAAAGTTTATCCCATCTAAAGTGGTCTTACCTTGCCATGTAGATGTGCCATGTGGAGACTTGTAGTTGTGACATGTGTCCATACCAATGTGTTCCATGTGTCCATACCAAATTGGTCCACCTTTAATTCTTTTTTATCAGGTTTGACCAATGTTGACCCATCCTATTGACTTTTGACCAACTTTGACTAGCTTAGATGAATATCCTTT
Organism: Torreya grandis; assembly: GCA_037957365.1. Classification (NCBI taxonomy): domain Eukaryota; kingdom Viridiplantae; phylum Streptophyta; class Pinopsida; order Cupressales; family Taxaceae; genus Torreya; species Torreya grandis. Next base: position 5,472,620 of record JARHVA010000326.1, read on the forward strand.
CCCAATTTTAAATAATATTCATAATTATCCCAAGACCTATTTTAATGGGATTAACAATTATCCCATTCTATCATGGGATTAAAATAAAAGTATTTATTTATCCCACACATGAGTTAAATGGCCTTTACATGTTTTAATAAAACATTACATTATAAAAAGCATCGAATAATTCATGCCATATAATATCTCACTTTTGTGGGAATAAAGATTATCATATCTCCATGCCTTATTAAAAGGATATCTTTTATTTATATCCACATATGTGTATAAAATATACTTTTTAAATATTTGGTCAAAGTCCTTTTTATCCTACATTATTGGGATGTGAGATAAATATATATATATTTTAAATAATAAACTTGATCCCATGTAAAGTGGTCTCACCTTGCCATATAGATGTGCCATGTGGAGACTTGTAGTTGTGACATGTGTCCATAACAATGTTTTCCATGTGTCCATACCAAATTGGTCCATCTTTAATTCCTGTTTATTAGGTTTGACCAATGTTGACCCATCCTATTGACTTTTGACCAACTTTGACTAGCTTAGATGAATATCCTTTTTTCAATTTTAAATAATATTCATAATTATCTCAAGACCTATTTTAATGGGATTAAAAATTATCCCATTATATCACGAGATTAAAATAAAAGGCTTTATTTATCCCACACATGAGTTATATGGCCTTTACATGTTTTAATAAAACATTACAATATAAAAAGCATCGAATAATTCATGCCATATAATATCTCACTTTTGTGGGAATAAAGATTATCATATCTCCATGCCTTATTAAAAGGATATCTTTTATTTATATCCACATATGTGTATAAAATATACTTTTTTAATATTTGGTCAAAGTCCTTTTTATCCTACATTGTTGGGATGTGAGATAAATATATATATTTTTAAATAATACACTTTATCCCATGTAAAGTGGTCTCACCTTGCCATGTAGATGTGCCATGTGGAGACTTGTAGTTGTGACATGTGTCCATACCAATGTGTTCCATGTGTCCATACCAAATTGTTCCACCTTTAATTCTTGTTTACTAGGTTTGACCAATGTTGACCCATCATATTGACTTTTGACCAACTTTGACTGGCCATAACTTTCACATATGAACTCAGAATTGGTCCATTAAAAATGCATATAAAATCTTGTGATGAGTTTCACACATGGAAATAGTTCAAAAACATTCCATGGCCATCAATTTTTATATTTTGACTAGCTTTGACCACCTTTTGACCAAACTCTAACCAATGATAACTAGAGCATACGATGCCCATTTTTTGCATTTCAAAATTTACTAGAAAGCTCTTGATGAGATATACATAATGGAACACATTTAAAGAAAACCAAGGAACTTATAAAAATATCCTCTGGATCATGCCTCCCCACTGATAAGGCTTTTGGTCTCCAAAAGTCTAATAATCCACTGAGTCTGCTAAATAGTTCTCCTATAAACTATCAACTCTACAAAATATCACTGAAACATATCATGGTAATGATTCAAAAGTCCAACTAAATCTATGAAACTATCAGTGAAGAACATCTCTATCCAATATCAAATTGTAGATAGGAGCAAACTGTCTATACAAATGTCACATCTCCAAAATGGTGAATTTGCCAATCACTACAAAATGATCACCAAGTGTAACTACAAACCAATTTGTTAGTTTAATAAATATACACCCTAATTGTAACCACATTTGACAGTTAAAAATTAATGCCCAAAATAAGGGACTTATAAACATGTGCATATATCATGCATGGCTAATTTTTTTTTATATAATTACTATAATTATAAATGGTGTCCAAAAAGGGTCTTATAAGCCTCTAATATATTTACACAAAGTAAATGACAACATATATACCGAAATGAAAGCTTTTATAAAATAGACATATTGATCATACCCCATACAACTTACATATAATGCTATTAAAGTTCAAACTTAAGTTTTTCCAAAAACTCAAACGTGAAAAATCAATCCAAATATGATAAACACGCCCCTTGGGTTTTCTATATAGGTTACTCCAAATATCGTAAGTATAATGACAAGTTATCAACATTGCCCTTCTTTTGGATGATGGACTCTCACGATATATTTTATCCCATCTTTTACAATGTCATACTGATTTTTCTTTTTTAGAGAAAGTTACATTTCTTAGAGACAAGTATGGTTTAACTAAGATAATGCCACTAAATTGAAGTGAAACCACATCTAATTCAACTTCATCTAGGAAGTTGGAGGTGATTACAAACCCTAGTTTACATGTTTTGCTTACATGTAGGTTAAAAACATCATTTATCCCAACCAATGAATATGGCCTGAAATGTGTCTTAGTTTTCCAACCTAGGGTTTATACAACATATTCAAAAATTAAATTCTTTTGGTAATTTATATAAAAAATAACATCTATATTTTAATGCTTAATAATTATTCTTTTGAAGAAATGTTGTTTGCCTTTCTAGGGTGATAAATGTTGTTGTCTCAGGTTCTGCTTAATGAGGCTCTATCTTTTGCTTGACTAAAGATACAATTACAACCTTTACTTGAGGTTTTGGATGAATTTACTTATCTTCTTTTAACATTTTCCCCTTAGCATTAAAGTAAAAACCAAACTTCATGTCTTCTTTAGGCAACTTTGTTTTATCTGTCTTCTTCTTGACATGTCTCTTAAGCATCCTTCTAGGGCTTTATGAGGCATAATTAAAAGATACATTCAAGTATTTCCTTATTTTCATAACTTGATAAGTCATCTAAAGGTGTCTCATTATATTTAACTACTTCATATTTTGAGAATGCTTCCCTCAATTCTTTAGGGTGTTTTGACTTACTGCTTGAGTAACTCTTCAACTCAGCTTCTTGGGAAGATTGTCCTTCACTTCCATATCTTGATCCTACATAAAGAAATATCTTTTTAACTTGGATATCTTGGAAAATTTCTTAAACACTAATGCCAAGGCCATTTACATTAAATCCCATCTTGACCAACAGATTATAACCTATTCCCCTTATGTGCTTCTCAAATGTATCAACACAATTACTTGATGAGTGTATGGAGTTAGAACACAAAGTATCCCTATAATTCTTAATATAGTTAGAAGAATTTATTTCATTACATTCATTTTATGGATGCAACATAATATCTGTTACCTAACTTGGCAACATCTCTTAGATGAATCCTTCATCTGTTGCTTGATGCTTAGGAGAACTGGGCTTTACAGATTCTCTGATAGGTGCCTTCCCCTTTGTTTGGCATCTCTGATGGCACTAGGCTGGAGCTTTGTGAATGTGAAAATTATAGAATTGATCCACAATGTTACCTTTGGATTAGTATCCATATACTTTTGACTCCACTTGTATTCACTTATTTTGATGATGTTCTTATTGTAGTTCTACCTACAAAACATCAATGCTTTGTTGGAGATTCTCGATCTGTAACTCATGTCTTCATTTTGAAGCTTATTTTCATGGTTCTTGTGATTTTAAGTATTGCATAAATATAATGCTAATGGTATTCAACAATAGATTAACTTGAGCTAGAATTGGATCCATAGTATTCCATAGAATGTGAAAAAAATCATAATTACACTAACATGAACTTAGATCTGATAACAAACTTGATCTGTAAATAGGTAGTGTCCAAAACTACACCAATTAATATATAATTATGGATGTTTTATAAATTATTAATTTATCATTAATTAAATTTAATTTGGAATAATAATTAAAATTATCACTAAAAACTGATAATAAGCAACAAGCATGAGTCACATAGACAATATGCAAACTAGAATTGATAACAAAGTTCACCTGATCTGGGCTACATCTCTAGTCCTAATCAAAGGCATAACCAATCGATTGTTCATGAAAAAATCACTTTTTATATCGATTATCCCTAGTAGGGGTTCTTGATCTATAAATGAATATTTTGATGTCTTCTGGCTTTGGCTCTGGCAACTGGCTCTGGTTATCATCTTTGGTTCTTGACTCTAGCTCTCAACTCTGGTTCTCAAATCTTTTTGACTATTAAATTTTTTTGAGTGTTGTTATTCACACTCTATTTTTGTTCACTCTTTTATTGTGATTTCAAATGACCCCTCTAGACCCTTTATATAGGTTTACGGGTCCACAAAAGGTGGACTTGGATGATTATCCTTTCCAAATTTTAAATAATATTCATAATTATCCTAAGATCTATTTTAATGGGATTAAAAATTATCCCACTCTATCATGGGATTAAAATATAAGTATTTATTTATCCCATGCATGAGTTATATGGCCTTTACATGTTTAAATAAAACATTACATTATATAAAGCATCGAATAATTCATGTCATGTAATATCCCACTTTTGTGGGAATAAAGATTATCATATCTCCATGCATTATTAAAAGGATATCTTTTGATTATATCCACATGTGTGGAAAATATATATTTTTTTAATATTAAATCAAAGTCTTTTTTATCCCACATTGTTGGGATGTGAGATTTTTTTTTAAATAATAAACTTTATCCTATGTAAAGTGGTCTCACCTTGCCATGTAGATGTGCCATATGGAGGCTTGATATTTTTACATGTGTCCATACCAATGTGTGCCATGTGTACATACTTCATTGGTCCACCTTTAATGCTTGTTGACTAAATTTGACTAGTGTTGACCCTCTTGTTGACTTTTTACCAACTTTGATTGACCATAACTTTTGCATATGGACTTGGAATTGGTCCATTCAAAAAGTGTCAAAAATCTTGTGATGATTTCTACACCATATAACTAGCTCAAAAATGTTCCATAACCATCCATTTTTACAATTTGACCATCTTTGACCACCTGTTGACCAATGATAATTGGAGCATACAATGTCCATTTTTTACATTAGAATAGTTGCTAAAAATATCTTGATGAGATATACATAATGGACCACATTTCAAGTAAACCAAGGAACTTCTAAAATTATCCTTTGGATTAGCAACAACCTCTAAAACTTCATCTATGAAGGGAATGAGAAATGGATCATTGACAAAAGTACCATTGAGGATGTAGTAGTATCTATAGATGAATGTCTCCCCAGTCTTCTTTACTTATACTACCATGGGGATAACCTAGTCAACTTTCTCGATCGAGAAGATAATGTTTTCTTCCATCATGCGATTAAGTTCAGCTTTCACTTTCATCTCATGTTTGGGTTTAACCTATATGGTCTCTTCTTGATTAGCCATTTATACTCCTTTAACACTACGTGTATCTCCCCCAAAGAATGATCAACACCTTTGAATTCTATGAAAATTATAGGAAATATATCCTGATAGTCTCTAAGTAATTGCAAAACCTTTGAGATATTTTCTTGCATCTAATAGTCTTTGACATGTACCATTTTGGGTCCATCTTCTGGTCTAATATTTTCTATGTGTTCCTTTAATGGCTCATGATACATCCTTTGTTCTTCTTCAAGAATGAAGTCATATAGTATCCATTCTCCTTCACATTTTAGGAGCTATATATACCATAGTATTTCATCCTCTATTTCCTATGTGACTAGTTTAGGTAGATGTTTCAAATTTTTCTGGTCCAAAGAGATCCCCTATATCCATGTAATCCTCACTGTCCATCCCAGAGAATTGGTCTTTCTCCTCTTGTATCTTATGGGAGGGCTGAATCCATGGTTGGGCCTTGCCTAAGCCAATTTTCTAAATTTGTAGGATGTGAGTTAGGTTTTTCACTATGAATTCATGTGAACCTTGATCTAGTGGTGCTGGTAAGTCTTCAAATCTTTCATGACATAGAAAGGTTTTCATCTTCTGTAAAGTGACTTGTACATGAGGATTATCACTCTCAAAGATGAATATTTAGATGAAATTGGCTTGGTTATGTGTCCAATACTTTATTTATTTTCTTTCTCTTGATGGATATACCATGCTATAGGAAAAACACTTAGTGTATAGATGAAAATATGTGGCCAAAAATTAAGAATGATACCCTTTGATATCCATACCTCAATACACTAATACACATGTAATTATGGGCATTCATCCTCTAGGTAGATAAGCCAATCTCTTCTAATAGTCTTTGATAGTTGAAATCAAGCTATTAATAGCTCACATGCTTCATCCCATGTCAACTATACATCCCTATGGATGGCCCACTAGTTTGTAATAATCTCCTTCTTTGCAAAATCAAGAGTGTTAACCCTTTGGTTCTCATATGGTATATGTTATTGAAATTATGTGATGAATTCACCAACATCCTTCATAGTAAAATATTATGGTATTTAGCATTCAGTCACAAAGAACATTTTCAATAGTCATAGCTTATGATCTCCTTTCACCCAATTGAGTACATGGGTGTTCAAGTTTCCAGTAATTGAAGAAGATCTATCTCATGGAAGAACATACTCTAGATTGGGTTCTATGTAGTCCTAATTAGTACAACCTATTTAATATATAAAATCTATATCAGATTGTGTTGGAGATCTTACCATCATTGATTACACATCCTCTTCAATCTTATGAGGTATATCTAGGGTATTCAACCCTATCTTTTCCAAGAGTCATTATGCACTAAGAATCAAAATATGCAGAATAATATTCTTAGAGAGGAATCTATACTTGGTTATGCATAGAGCCTTCTACTTGTATTTAAATGTGACCTTCATATAGCTAGAATTGGAACCAACATAAGGTGAGTCTATCTATTTTGGGATGATGTAAGGCTTAGAATTAATCTTGTTTAGAGGAATGATAGTGATCTTGTTGTCTTGATGAGACTCTAATTGATTTATGGCTGTGTTAATATCCATACACCCATCATAGGCCCACTGCTTCCCTATCAGAGTAGAGTAGTAAATCTCATCTATCTTCATATCAATCACTTCACAGGTTAAGTTATGTGACTTTAATTTCTACATCCTCTAGGCAAGTGATAGGTTTGAACCTTTCATAGTCTGCAAGACTAAGCATGATAGGACTATAGCTCAATTCAAGTCTCCCCAAGGCTTCCCAAGCAAATTTAGGGATCATATTTATATTTATTATAAATTTGAATACAACATTGGGTATTTCATACCTGACTAATTCTATGTCCATATTTTCATCAATGCCCCAAGGTTTCTTGGTCTTTACAAACCAAACCAACTTATCCATCCATTATTGGCCTTTTTTTGCACATTCCAATAGGTTATGGATCAAGTTCATGATGTTCTTAGAGATATATTCATTGTGTAATGAACCAAGGAGTTTCATTAAATATATCATCACAATGACAACCCTATCCTATCTTAATATATACACTATTTTCCCATACATTTCTGTGCCGAGATCTACATCATCCCCTTCATTTATCCCTTGCTACTAGATTATCTTCAAAATATGTGAAGCTTCCCACATCAAGCCTTTTTTAGTCATAGGTTTAGGATATCGTTCTGGTCATGCTTTTTTAATACCCAAGTCTTTAGTCATTTCTAACAAAGGTAACCCCTATACTACATACTATTGTCTAGTTACTACCTATAATGTGGCATCCTCCCTTAGCTGTACATGGATCATGCTAACATTTTTAATAGGTCTCTCCCTTCATTGTCTTTCTAAAACTAGAAAGTATTTTGTATTGTGTCTCTCCATCACCCTATATTATGTGAAATAAGGTTTCCTCTAAGGATTTGTAGGACAATTTATATGCACATAGTTTAGTTCTCTATAAAGGTAACAATGTATGGGTGGCTTGGGCCTATTATTTACTTGGTCTCCCTGTGCACCACCTTGATATCCTCCTTTGTTCCCATGAAATCCCCATCCACCTTGGTATTATTGTTTCCCAAGATTACTCATATTCTGGGATGAATTCCAAACTTACTATTGTGAATATTCATTAAATATAGTCACTTATAGTTGTTGTGTGTTTAGGGCCCATAATGATTTCTATGTTTGAGGAATCTCATAATTCCATGCATCTTGATATGGGTAGGTCATATTCAGTTCTCAAAAGTTATATGAGGTGATATTCTAGTTTTGTGCAGAAGGTAAGGGACATACTAGTGTCTGAGGTTGTTGTTGTGCTTCAGGGACCCAAGGCATCACCAAGGTATTCTGGATGATCCCTTGGTTAAGATTAGTTTATGGTGTTGCTATATCTTTCTGCATATCAAACAAAAACATGTTCTTAGTTATATCCTCATTTAATTAATGGAGTACATGGTAATCCTTGTCATCATGTGTAGCTAACTTATAGAATCTACAATACATATTCTATGGAATTTTTATGTACTACTATAAAATATTACACTATGAGATTGCATGCCCTACCACTCTACATACCTCATAAAACTCCATCTGAACCCTAAGGCATTCATTTATATGATGCCCTTGTTTTCCATAATCTATGCACAATATATCTAACTTGGGTCTCTTAAACCTTCCTTAAAATTGGTCCAATCTTCTTAAAATAGTTTTTAAGGTACTTTCTACCTTAGATGATGATCCAATTGCATTCCCATATTATTCAATATGTTCCACCTAAATTGAAGTGGATTTGGCATCTTGTTTATATCCAAACTATGTTTGGGCCATGAAAAATCTTATCCTTACTTGTAAACCTTTTACAAACCAAGAAGCTTTATCTTTATCTTCATAAATAAATTCTACTTTGTTCATGACATTAGAGAATTTGTGATCATAGTCACCAATGGTATCTTTGGGTCCTTGGTGGATCTCCTTCAAATCCTAAATTATTTGGATGGAACTCTTCTTAACCTTAAACTCTATGATGCACTAGTTTTTAACATCATTTAGGGTTGATTTGGATGTATTTTTCCTAAAGATGATCTCTAATGCATGTCCACCCAAAGCACCAATCAATTCAAACTTCTTTATATTGTTGTTGGTAATTTCTTTTGCCTACCATTTCATGTCAAAGGTAAGTAAGTATTGTTTAGGGTATATAAACCCATCATATGGAGCCAAGTGTATAAAATCACCTAATTGATTTTACATAATAGGTTTTCCTATAGGTATAATATTTGATTGGGTTGCAACTAATGTCAGGGATGGTTGTAGTTTCAAAGACTTATGTGCACTTTGAGATGGCTCCTTATCAGGTAGAGGTTGTGATGTCTCTAGTTTTATGGATGTAGTAGTTAAAGATATATATCCAACATTTACTTTTTATTATTCTAATATTTAAATTTTTATAATGAAATCCTTAGTCCATGTAAGGATTAGATGATATGTCTCTGTAACAAGCAATGTTGGTATACTCTTCTTTTGTTAGTCTGATAAAATCTACACAACTTCATGATATGCATCCTTTTTACTTCTAGGTTTTTTATGAACTTTTTCTATAATTGGTCCTTACCAAGTGTCATCATCTAAAGTTATATGGGAATTACTAAGATTTTGAAAAAATATGGAATCGAGGGATGTGTGATTCATTGGGAAATTATCCTAACCTCCAAAGATGCATCTCTCAAAACTTGAACCTGTACTATGTCTACAACTACAAGGTGATTATTGATTTTCTCTTTGGAATAGCCTTTTTGTAAATTGTGAACTTTTACTTATCTATTATACTTTTATACTACTACATTCTTCCTCATCACTTCCTTTCACTCTATATCTGCTTGGCCCAATCTCCTCACTCTATTTCTCTTCACTATACTCTTCTCCTTGTCAATTCCTCTCATCCCTATTTTTCTCCTTGTAAGAATGAATGAAATTGGATAGGATCTAGTAGGAGTGGGCACCATGGCCTTTTCTATATCCAACATTTTGATCAATATCGAGAGTCACTGTAAACATTTTCCTCTAATTCCTATAAAAAATAAATCCTTCATCGTATCAAATGACAAATATCCTTATACTGTAAACTTAGTGATATATCCATGAATAGTGGAATTTATCTAATGATCAATTACACGAGTCTAATTTATCTCTATATTCTATAACTATTTTATCTTCCCCTTGGTATAAACAATGGTGTCACTTGCTCATGGTTAGAAACAGTGATATTTAATTCAAGCCAAACAATCAAGTTGTAGGCTCAATAATTCACACTAGAAGATCTCATAAATTTCATCATAGAGGTGTTATTCTATAATATCCCTTGGAGTACACCCAATTCTTTGGATTTTTTTCTTTATAAATTAAGTAATTTTATAGTTTAACCAACTCTCCACCTCTTTTTGGGTCAATAAACATCGTAATATATCCATGTTCATCATACCATTTTTAGTAGAGGTTCTTGGGTTTCACAAGAAAAAGCTATTTATGGGGATAGAGTGTGTGAAGTTACATACAAATCTTTCATAATGATTTAATCAAGACTTTGATTTACATAAGCAAGGTTTATTACAGATAAATACACTTGTTTAACAACTGAATGCATGATGTAAACTACTTACAGATATAGATATTTACACATCAGAGAAATATAATGAAGAAAATATTCCTAAAAACATAGAAAAATATATGATTACACCAATAAAGAACACAAATACTTAGAATTCATATTAAAATATCTATTACTTAGGATTAAAACAAGGAAAACCTCATAGATCGATGTTCAGTTCTGTCAATACTCTATGTGAAAGCTTTTTGAGGATAACAATTTTTATACTATTACTGCCATCCATGTCAAAATCAACATAATCATCAACCCTTCTATTACACTCGTTAAAATTACTTATAGTTATTAATTCCTATAGTTGTAACTTTAAAATTTACCATGCTGAGAATAGGTCTCCATATCACATTTACTGAAAACTTGACCAACATAGAGATTCCTATAACAACTCTTAATAACCTACAAATAGATTATAGCTAAAATTACCATAGGACATTATCATATATATAGAGGTTTTTAAATTTATTATTTACCACTAATAATGGGGAATCTTCATCAACATAGTTTCAATTGTTGAAACCCACAAAACATTAAGAAACCATGATCTTCAACCTATAACTTACTCTCTAAACATGAAGATTTATGCCTCCTTGAGCTCACATATGCAAATTAGGGCTTGGAAAAACATATGGAATGGATACATAGACCACCTAGATCGTATCCAATTTCATTCATTCTTACAATGAGCTTCAAACAACCATTTCCATGAGAAAATTGAGCTAGTGGGGTTTTTGTAGTGTTTTAAACCACTCTACCTTCTTAATTAGTGTTAATAAAGGAGGAGACATTAATATAAGATATATTGCCATGATTTTAAGGGAATGAATACCCACATATTTGTCTAGGATCATTACTTATAACCCTATCTCTCTCTCTCTTGTCTGTACCATTCAAAAACCTAATGGCCTTCTTGAGCTGCCAAGAAGCTCGATAGGAGAAATATAATGGTTTTCTCCTTCATTAGACTTGTACCTTCATTACAAGCCTAGTTTTTACCTTGATATATCTATGTGATATTTTTATGTCTATTTTACATCTTTTAAACATGGAAAATCATGTTACTCTTCTCCTTTTTGGCATTAAAAACCAATTGTAACTACCATTTTCCATATAAAACTTATGTAAACTAACTTGACACATCTATTTCTATACAATGCTAGCTTGGTTGACTTTATTTGACCCTATTTCACCTTTGGTATGTTTTATGAGTCATAATAAATGGATTTAGGTTGAATAAAGTACACTAGGGGTGACTAAACAAGACTAATACAATGAAGCACATTTACCTTAAACTCCCCAAAAGTACCTTAAACAAGGCTAAACTTGTATAAGACATTAATTTAAACCACTTGGAAAAGAAACCCTAGTGAAAAATTCAAGTTTTTGATTAAACCCACCTATGGTAGCCAAAATTGGCTAACACGTTTAGTGACCTCCTAAGATTGCATGCCTCATAATCTCATTAGACCAGTTGCCTAGTCCATCCATTAGGTATGGGGTCATCTCTCACTCAATATTAGACCTGAATTAACCTTGAATTGACTGTAAATTCCTTTACACATCTGAGACAACTCACTACCTTCACCAATACAAAAAATAAGAAGTAAACACACCAAAATAAGACACACACTTGTGCTACAAAGCACTTAGGGAAAACAAAGCATAAGCAATCTACTATACATAACTAACCTCAACATATATTCCTCCTCTAGGATCAAATAGAAAGATCTTGAGAACACCATTCTCTCATGAAATAAGATTATCATATACTAAATTAAGTCTAATCAAGTATTGTTCATGGAGTGAGAACTTCCACATACATTCTGAGATGATATCATACTCATGGTCTCCTTGACTAGCAATTATACCTTCTTGCTTCATTCCCTTATCTATGGATTGACTATGTGAGTCAAGAAAAAATTCATACCTATCCTAAGCTTGTTTTCTTATCATAAAAAATATTATCTCTACCTCATAAATAGGCTACTCCTAATTATCTATGGCCACTTGAAGAGAGTCATTGTGTCTTAGAACTTCTTCAAGTTGTTCAAACCCCTCTATGGGGTCTAAATCCTCATGTAACTCATTCATGCATTAATTCATCTCAAACATGATCATATCTTGACTCATAGGGGCAACATAAACCTTATATTCTTGTAGTTACATGAAATTATGTATTTGATCTTGAATGACCTCTTGGGATTTTCCATATTGATCTTCAATAAGGAAAGGAACATCACAATCATCTTCAATATACCCAACATGAAGTATAGGCCCTTGAAGAGCCTCAAATTCATTACAAATATCCAAATACTACTTCCACATGTCATCTTGAACCTATTCAAGTTGACTTGAGAAGGCATGATGCATATGATTATCCTCTTGATAATGTGTTTCCATCATCTTTATAGATGTTGACATCTGATCCTAAAATTCATGGTGATTTCTTGGGAGAACTATAACCTTAGTTTCAACTGGACCTTCCTCTTTAACGGTGATTGGTTAAGCTTCATTAGAGGCTATTGAAGCCTACTCAAGATCTCATCTTTCTCAATTTGGAGGTCTGCTATCTCAATGCTAGTTTTAACCTCTTAATAAAGGATATCTTTGAAAAAAATCCCTTGAGATTCTTCCATTGTCAAACTAATCAGCTCTTCTTTGCAATAATAAGGAAGCCTAACATGTTTAGTCAAAGGAGAAAGCTCAAAATGGACTTTTACCTCTTCAAGGATACTTGAGACATCTTAGAAAGTATCCAAATGCATATCAATAGCATCTATCTGCTCTAATTCATCAAGATTCTCTAAAAATGATTGTTTTTTTATCATCCATAGTCTCAATGAGATGACTAGATGACTGTGCCACTAGGGCAACCAACTCAATTGGTATTTTCTCATCTTAAAGAGTATTTTCCCTTTAAAATTATGCTACTACATGATGAATATCATTTCTCCCTTCATTTCCAAATATTTATTTATTCTTCTCTTCACCAATGGGAGTACCAATGATGAGCTCTTCTTCATATTCACTTTGTAGAGTCTTCTTCATATCCTTCATTTTTCTCACTTATAGTTGTAACTTGACCTCCATTAGACTCCAAAATAACATGTTCTCCTTAATGACAGGATGTTTGAATTCATGAATGAGCTTTGAACTCTCATAATCAATGAGCTTATCCATCTTCTCTCGTGATCCACCAACCAATCTCTCAAACCTTGATATGATTTAATCTTCATCTTTCTCAACATGGGCCTCCTTCATTTGAAATATTTATTGAATTAACTTATATAATGGGAAAGTTTTAGGTTATTGAGGAGGGAAGGGGTGGGGTTTGAATAGGTTCATGAATTATCTTGAAGCTTGGGACCTCTCTCTTGTTTTGGATACCCTCTTAGATAAAGTTATATGATGGTAAGGTTTGGGGCTCTTGAGGAGAATTTGACAGTTATTGAAAAGGTAAAAGTTCCCTTTTGGCCTTAATATATTGATCTAGACATGGCTCATCTTTCTTTCCCCATGATTCTATTACTTGATTCCAAGGTCTTAGATTTAGGAGCCCCATCTTGATGGTGTGTTAAAACTTGAGGGGTTAAATAATGATTAGATAAGCTTACAAATTACCTTGAAGACTCATCAAATTTATAATTTTTTAAGGGTATAGGATAATGTTCATGAGGGAGATTAGGTTGAGCTTTAGAAATAATGATTGATGCCTTCATAGAATTAATCTTTTTTATGGCTTATTTCAAGTTAGATCAAATTAATAAAATAAGAGGATTGATTTGGGATTAGAGAGGGTGATTGAGGATGAAGAAACTTCAATTCTTAATCCTCCTACATTAATAATCTATACTCCATGTATTTATTCAAATATTTTCTTTCCAACCTTTCATTGGTTAAGGCATGTTTTTCTCCCCTCTCGAAGGCTACCCACTCACTCCTTGCAAAATATAACGAGTCTTTTAGATTTTGAATGAGGTGATTAGGGAAAACCCAGCCAAATTCTACTTTTCAATCTATCTTTCTCATAACCATTTAATTATTATACATATTCTTGAGTAGTTGAGAATATAGTTCTTTATTAGCTTGTATTTGCATAGATATACACTCCTCCTTATCTCTTAACTCCTATTGATGGCAAGCCTGAGAGGATTGATATAAAGGTTGAAAAGCTTGGAAAGTTTGATGAGGAAAGGAGGGAGGATAGATATTTTCATAACAAGGTTGATCACATTGATAACTAGGGTCATATGGAGGGTAAGTAGGGTCATTATCGGGTTGGTATGGATCAACATAGGATTGACATGGTTCACTAGGTTGCTAATAAGGACTAATGTTTTGCTGATAGGGCTCACCAATTTGGATGAAATAGAAGTCTATTCCAAATTCAACCATGAAACCTCATTATAAATTAAATAACAAATATAATTTGATTTTAAGCATACTTGGGCTACTAAAACTATTTAATTATGCTCAAAGCTATAATTAGTGCTTGTGTTCATGTCTCCAAAGGCTAATGCATTAAAGAACACACCAATTACTCTTCAATAGATGAAGTCTCTTATCCTGCTAGACATTGAAAAACTATTCTAGCTCAAATTTTCACCTTTGAGAGGGTGTCTTCAATCCCTCTCACTTGAGCTATACAATGGGATTGGTCTTAGGTTGTGGGTTACCTCAAGTGGACTAAACCTCTAGATTTGGGCTAGTTCCATTGATTCTTCACCCAAGCTACTACTAAACTATTTAATTGAAAAATAAAATGGGGAAGATAAGTGAAATTGACTTAACTAAGGAGGTGATGAACCAAAGTGATTGATCACTACCAACCAACTACATGTGCACATATATACCATGATACTAATCTATACACACACTACTCTCAATCTGAATCTCTTACATCAACATTTGTTGTGATGGATTTTTAGGATAGAAGGCCTAAATAAGAGGTATAAATTGAAACTAATGAATATATAACCATAATTAAGCATTATACTTCACTTTAACACTTCACATGACCTACAAGATAAACTTTCAAACTGAATATAGGTGTTCTAATGGGGTAATTTATTAAGGAAGATTAAGAAAATTAGTTTAAAAGATCAACTATCCATTCATACACACTAAGTATAGTCATATAAGGAGGTAAAAACAATAGTATTATTGATCAAAGTCATACAAATGAGCAGGGTTTTCCATAATTAGGTGGAAGATCCAACAAATGTAAAAATTAGGCATAATTAGAGAGAGAGAGAGAGAGAGAGAGAGAGAGAGAGAGAGAGAGAGAGAGAGAGAGAGAGAGAGAGAGAGAGAGAGAGAGAGAGAGAGAGAGAGAGAGAGAGAGAGAGAGAGAGAGAGAGAGAGAGAGAGAGAGAGAGAAGCTCATTTAAAAGATTCACTTTTTAAGGATCAATTAAAAGAAATAAAGGAGTTATAAAAAAGCCTTACAACCTCCTTCATATATTCTAACTTGCTTGATGATGATATTTTCATGGGGTTGGCATAATAGTGACTTTTAGTCTTCATCAACTCATCCTTGACTCCAATTGGATAGAAATTACAAGCCTACATATTAACACATGTATACTTTAAGCTCTCCAATGTCATACTAGGCAAAATCCATGTGTTACCAAGAACCTACAATTTAATCCTCCTAGTGCAAGACTGATCGTATCTTTTATGTCAAGCCTAGTTATCTAATTTTAGAATATAATATCACAATGAATACCTCTCAAATGATTTTTTTAATAATTTAATACCTATATCTTGTCTCAAAAATACTTTTCAAATGGTTAGGAAAGCTTACAAGCTTTAAAACTTTGCAAACTAGCTCCAAGATGCACACTTTTAGGCCAAAATCCATACATTTCCTCTCACACATGTGAGATAGTGATTAATTAATGTTATATTAGGTTTTTATATGTCATTAAATTATTTTTTAGGTCATTAAATGGCATTTTAGGTCATTATAAATACCTATACCCTCTATCGAGCTCTTAGAAGGGTTTAAGGAAAGGTTTTAAAGTGGCCAGTCATCTTAACGATGATTTATAAAGATGAGGGCCTCAATTTATAAACCAATGCCACAAGTTTTATCCCAAATGGTTACCATTCAATTTATAATAGTTTTATGTCCCATTAAAATTCTCTTTCAATGTCCAAAAATAAAATTGAGCCGTCTCGAGCTCTTCATAGTGTAAAATAGGGTTTTAGGGTGGTCTCAACTCTTAAGCATTATTCATAAGGATTAGTGTCTTGATCAGAAAACAAATTCCATGTGTTTAAATAATTATATCTTATATAACTCATCATATATCTATTTTCCACCATGCATGTATTCCATGGATTTTTGAGCCTCTCAAGACTGCCTTTTGGGCTTGTAGGATTATATGTGAGACCGAGAGAGAGAATTCTTAAACCAAAACTCTTCAAAGTGCATTTTTATGATTAAAAGAGCCTATATATAGGTATTTAATAGTTAATTCAATGGTTATAAAATTATATCCAATAGCTATTGACCTTTCAAAAGGTTTGGCAAGTTGATTATCATAGTTTAAGGGTTTGTAGGCCATTAGGCTAGTTTAGCCCCTAATGGCCTTGTTTGAGGTTTGTTTTCAACTTTACAAGGATACATTCCTTGTGAAAAACTCATTATAGGATATTTTATACCTTTATTTACAATTATAACGTCATTCTTAGGGCAAAAGTTAAAATTTTTTCTCACACTTTGAAAATAGACCTTTAGGTGCCAATTAGCCCTATAGGTCTCATTAAGTTTGGACTCTCTTCAGGGAGTCTCTACTCATCTTGATGGTAATTTTTAAATCATATTATTTTATAAATTATAAATATTTATAATCATGTTTTTAATTACCTCTTAATATTTCCTACTCATCAAACTACCCCAAAACTTGCAAGTTTTACTCATTATTATATGGAGGCCTATAAGAGTTGATTAGGGCCACTTTGAGTGTTAAGATTGAGAGAAAAATATTATTAGAGGTTTAATTTATTTTAAAATAACCAAAATATCCTATCAATATTCACGAAAGACTCTTCATACCCTTTATAACCCTTAAATACTCAAATTCA
The DNA here is from genome assembly GCA_037957365.1 of Torreya grandis. Classification (NCBI taxonomy): domain Eukaryota; kingdom Viridiplantae; phylum Streptophyta; class Pinopsida; order Cupressales; family Taxaceae; genus Torreya; species Torreya grandis. The sequence goes on from JARHVA010000326.1 coordinate 5,490,115, forward strand.
ACACAAGGATTGCATATTCTCTTCATGATGTGAACCAAGGTCTGCATGTCTCAAATTGGCCTATAAAAGTCTTTTCTTACCCAAAATATATTAAATATTAAGAGTGGGTTTTGAAATAATGGTTTAAATTGAAAAAATATCCACAAACATTCCCTATTTTTGACATAACTCTTCTAGGTTTCATGTTTCATCTTCCAATACAAGGTTCATTATATTTCTCTTGAAAAAGAGACCTATAGGTCTGCACATTTGTAGGTCTACATTTTGTCATTTTAAGCCCATTATAATGAATTATTTGATCATATATACCCATGAATTAAATTTATAAATTCTTCCTTTTATTTTTCAAGATAATTTATACCTTCATACCTCATATTCAATGCAAAATTTCTCTCTTTGGGTTCATCCTTACATAAACAGACTTTTACACAGTCTTCTAACATGAGGTCAATATGTGTTTTCTTGGAGGATTTGATGATGAGGTGAATAATATAGTTTGATTCCTTGGAGGAATGGTAACTATTTTAATTAATATTAAACTAATTCCTTCATTGGTTTCTTTTAGGTTCAAAATAATGACCATGTTGACCCTCATACCTATAGGTTATGCACAATCAGTTGATGAACATAAGAAAATGATCTTATTTTTCACTTTTTAAGTTTTTATAATACTTAGAAGAGATATAAATGGATTTAAATAAATAAAACATATAAAATAAACAACTTATCACTCTTTTCATGTAATATAAGTCTCTCAAAAGACTACGACTATCCTTGCACATAAATTAATGATGAGCACTTGTGGAAAATTGTAGGTTACCATCATGTTGAAAATATGTTTAGTGTGGTGTAGGAATGAATACATATTTAATATACCTATAGAGAATTGGAGGGAGTGAAAATATGATGTGGGATCTTCATCAACATACTCTTAACTACTAAAAACCCTAAAACATTAAGAAACCATGATCTTTAACCTATAAATTGCTCTAATCATGAATATTTATTCTCCTTGAGCTTACCTGTGCCAAGTGGGGCTTGGAAAATATATGGAATGGATGCACAGACCCCCTATATCCTATCTAATTGCATTCATGCTTATAATGAGCTTTAAACTACCATTTTTATGAGAAAACTGAGCTAGTGAGGTTTTTGTAGGGTTTTAGACCACCCTACCTTATTAATGATTGTTCATAAAGGAGGAGCAATTAATATAAGAACTAGGGCCATGGATTTTAATGGAATTAGGACCCCCATATTTTTATAGTATAATTCCTTATGACTCTCTTTCTTTCTCCTATTTTTACCATTCACAAACATGTTAGCCTTCTTGAGTTGCCAAGAAGATCTATAAGAGAAATAGAATGGTTTTCTCCTTCCTTAAACCTGTACTTGCATTACAAGCCTAGTTTTTAACTTGTGAGAGATAGGGGAGGCCTTTATGTCCCTTTGAAATCTTTCACACCTAAAAAATCAAATTACTCTTCTCCTTTTTGGAACTAGAAACCACTTATAGCTATCATTTTCCAAATGAAATTGAATTAAACTAATGTGACACATGTATGCCTATATAATGATTTTAGTTGACTTTAGTTGACCCTATTTCACAATTTGGTATGTTGGATGAGGCATAAAAAATGGCTTTAGGTTGAATAAACTGCACTAGGGGTGACTAAACAAGACTAATACAATGAAGTACATTTAGTTTAAACTCCCCAAAAGTACCTTAAACATTGCTAAACTTGTATAAGACATTTATTTAAACCCTTTGGAAAGGAAAACATAGTTCAAAATTAAAGTTTTTTATTAATCCCACCTATGGTAGCCAAAATTGGCTAACACCTATGTCTATAAAGACTAGATTTTTCAGATTTGAAAATGAACTCAATGTTGGTTGGCACTTGTCTCTAGTCGATTCATTTTCAATAATGCATAAAAGAAGACAAGTGAAAGGGTAAACATGCAGTCTAGATAAAAATTAAATAACTAACTACAATTCATACTAATCTAAATCTAATATAACACATATAAAAAGAGAGAGGGTAGGGATAAAGGAAACATGAGCTCATTTTCTAATGAAGAGAGTTTGGGCTTTGTTAAATAGTCAAATCCATTGAGAAACTAGTCTCTATTTGGACAACATAACACAACCAAAAGGTAGAGATGGTGTAGGAGTCTAAGGACCAAGTAACCATGTATAAGAGGGAAGAAAATTCACCATAGACATGCACAGATAATGAATACATTCACAAAATCTTTCATATAGAAGATAATTCATGGAAAACAATTTCTATCTTCATCAATGTTTAGATGAGTTATATAATAAGTCTTCATATAGCCTCAACACATTCTAATATAAAATATAAAATAATAAAGTAATAAATTACAAGAAAATTAAAATGGTCAAGTCCTCTATTTTGTCTCTAATTATAATTAGAGTATCCATCATTACAATGAAGAACTAGTCATTTATAGGCCACTCATCCCATTGAGTCATAAAGCCAACCTCCTAAGGGATGTTTTTAGAAACTTAATGAGACATGCCCACCTATACTCAAATTTGAAATAGGTGATGCACAATCATGATGAAATTAGGATCAAGGCCATGATAATTGATCTTCTAATTGAATTTTATGTGGTTAGAGTCATTAAAGGTCCCCTTGAGCTATCAAGTTGGAAACCCTCTACTCGGTGATGGCCTTGCCTAATTAACACAACATTATATTATTTATTATCCAACTTAATCCTAATGCATTATCAAAATAATCTAGTTAAATCCACTATCTGATTTGCTTAGGAACCTACATCACATGACCCCTTTTGATATTATAGGATAAGATTATTCATCATTACATTGATCTGATTAGACTCACAATCCAATTTATGGGTCTTGATGGCCTAGATGACTAATATGGGCATAAATTTTAGGCTTAGATCCTATTCATGGAGGTCCACATTTATTTCTTGAGAAATTCATTATCATGGAAAGGTTAGTCCATGAATTTGAATATGATCAAAAGAAAGGCCAAATTATCCTTAAGGAAAGGTTTAAAATGAAACCCTAAAATAATTCAAGAATCCACTATGTCTTAAGCATAATCTCAAGTCTGACAGTTTTGATAGGTCAGATGATCATAAAATTTAGGTTCTCAATAATCTCAAGGATTAAAAGGGTCTCGAAGAAGTGGGGACATAGTATTTTCCACATGGCATGATACCACTTACCCAGAAGATCTAAATGAAATGGATAAGGTAAAAAGATACTCAAAAAAGCTTAGATGATCATTATCTCATAGGATAATAATATAATTATTTGATTTTTAAATTTAAATATTGAGCATAAAGATAATAAGTCAAAAGAAAAGGAAAGGCAAGAGGAAATAAGATTGCACATAAAACCAATATTCTTTTGACTTAACCTAGAACCAAAACGAGTTCATTATATAGGAAGAAACCAAGTCCTAAAATGTGAAATTACAAATAATACCAACCATTTTATTTTGACCAAGAGTAGATATAAACTAGATTGCCCAAGGAAACATCACAAAAACCTTGAAAATGTAGTCAGATTAGTTCAAAGGAGGTAAAAGGAGACTTAAGTAGAGATGAAAAAGGTTGATGAAAAGGTCTCATTTTTTCAACACTTAGAGCCAATTCAATCTGATAGCTCATCAATAGATTATGTTTTAAAAGTTAATCAAATGGAAATGCTCAGTCAAAAAAACAAAAGTTAGATAGATAATATCACATCACATTGCTAAAATAAAACACATAAATCCTATAATGGTCAAGTAATTTTCACAAATTCAAGGTGAAATGGTCTGAAAATGAGAACCTCTATATAGTTTAAAACATGATTCATGATAGATTATGACTTATCAAAATTTTGACAAATTTAGATAGTTACAACAAAGAAGCCCCAAATACATTCTCTTATACCAAGTGCATGTAATGGAATTTTTAAGTTCAAACATAGCCTAAAGAATGAAACAAGTATAGAATTAAAAACTGCAACTCCTTAATGACTTTGTCAATTGAATTAATAGATAAAACAAGCCCAAACCTAACTAAAACCTAGAATACCAAACTCTAGAGTAAAAGAGGTTCCTTGATTTTGTGAAGCAATTAGGGTATGTTGTGCAAGTAAAAAAACCTCCCTTTATATTTCCCCCTTGATAAGTAGGCTTGTTTATAAATACTCCCCATATTTACTATTTCCTATTTTGTCCATCCCTTTCAAACATAGTATCAATATGGTAGTTTTAGATTTTCCATCTCTAGAATAGTAGCTACATATTTGAGTTGTTGTGAGATGATCTCATGGCCATTTCCTTATATTCATAGGATTTATATTTGTTATGTTAGGATCTTGAGTTTTCTATTACCTTTTTTGGGTCATTCAACCTCATTTTTCCCTTTCATTATTTCATTTTTCACATATTTGTTTGAGTTTGGCTGGTTACTCCTCTTACATTGATGTTTTTATCATAAATCAATTTTATGTGTCCCTTGTTTTATTTGGATTGTTAGTCCTCTCACGTTGGATGCATTTTTTCATTCTTTTCAGTCTTACGTAGTCTTATAATTTAGACTTCCAAAATTTTCCTTTATTTTTATCAACTTTCTAGGATATTTTGGTTCTAACTTATCCTTATCAGTCTTAGTTTGGCAGTTTTCCAAGTGTTTTTTAATAGTTTTTCATTTACATCTATCTATTGACCATAATGTATTTTCAAACTATAAACACCCAAATTTGACACAATACTTGTTTTATAATGTATTTTTAATCACTTTGATTATATAGGTCTTAACTAAGAATTAAACACTTAATGATGCATTTTTATTATATTTTTCCCTTTTCCTTTATGATTTTATACGTATATATAACCCCCTTTTTTATCCACATGGCTTAAAACACATCTAAAAATAGAAATCTCTGAACCCATTTTTCCAATCATTGCTTTCCCCTTTAAGTCATTTTGGATCCCTTGTGTGCATTACTAAGTTTTTAATTCAAATTATATGAAATCCCTATATGTAGAGTTGTTATAAGGCATTTTGGGCAAGCATTCTCACATTTCAAGAGCTATTCAAAGTTATACATTGCTTATATTGAATTACTAGAGCTATATTATAAAGTATTATTACATTTACATGTTTTTTCCAAGGTAAAGCTAGGATAAGAAGAAAATATATATTTATATCACCATTTCACACACATGCATAGGTGGGATAACTAAATTTGAGTTTGATCCCTTTTTGGAGCATTGGAAATGTAGTGAAACACTTAGTCTTTCAGTGGGGATTGACCAAGGTCAGTCTAGCTCAATCCCATTTACCTGATTCCCCTCATTTGATATTGAAAGTGTTTTTTGAAAATAATTAGGGTTTGAAATTTACATGTGTATAAAAGAGATTATGAACTTAAAAATGAACATTACTAAAGCATCTACATCACTTAGGCTAGTTTTAGGGCCTCATTGATAAAGGATATCTCCCAATAATGATAGAATCAACTATTATATTTATCCAAAGCTTTATGATCATGTTCTGAGCCAAAAACAATCATCATATTCTATAATAAACAACTTACAGTTATCACTCATAACCTTTAATTAACCAGTCAACCTACACAATTCATGAAAGTGTGATAAATAAGATAAGTCTTTATTTATCACTTTATATTTGTCATTATACTTGTCAAACCATCTTGTCATAAATTATAATTTTCAAAACTATATTTTATTATTATTTCTATCAAATCACAATCTGATTTATATTCTATTAGTTTTCATCTAATTAATTGGTTATGTCACATTAATCCAATTTTAGGTAAAACATATTGGTCAATACATTCTTCTAAACCAATAGTTCATAGCAAGGAAAAAATATTAAAGTTATTATATAAATGAAATGAATACTTTTTAAAATAGCTCCTATACTAAAATCATCTACTTCTACTAAGATTCAACCACTTCAGTTTGATCACCTTGGATATTGGCCACATGAAATTTTACATGCATTATTAGATAAGTAGTTGATTACTCTTCCTTTGAATTATTATCATCCACTACATAGATTTGATAAGATAAAATGGAATCCAATTTTTAATTATTATGGCATTAATGGGTATCATGATAATGATGTTTATGATTTGGGACAAAATCTTACATAACTTGTTGATAGAGGAGTATGACAATTGAGAAAAAGACAACAAGGTCTTCTCCCACTTCTTCTAGTAGCTACTATAGAAATACTAAGATGTTAAAAATAAATCCTACCAAGGAACTAATTATTTATCATCCTTTAAAGAAACACACCACTAAAATAAGTCTTTCTAGTTCACCTTCTACCACAACCTATTTATCCCAATATATTCTTATTAAATAACTATAGGCCATTCAATCTATCGATAAAGGTGATATGAGAATAAGTAAGTTACTAGTTATCCAAAATTATATGTTACCCATACACACACACACACACACACACACACACACACACACACACACACACACACACACACACACACACACACACACACACACACACACACACACACACACACACACACACACACACACACATTCTTTGAAACAAACAAGGAGGAAAGGAAAAAATCATATATCTATCGAATAGACAAAGGTACAAGTCAGCATAGTATGATAATATTCATAAGTATAGCCATTTTAAATTGTTCAAAATCATATATGTTAGCCAAATTATAGTGTCTTCCTTTTTCTAAATAGTTTTGGAAAATACTTTTGAGTGATAATATCATATAAAATATACTAACTAAAAAAACTAACATTTAAATGCTTATTATCAACATAACATACATCCATACACTCGTAATATTCTAATAACAATAAACAAATTATGAAACTTATAAATGCAAATTAATCAATACATAGAACATATACATATATAATATTAAAACATATGAAATGATCTCATATATATATATATATATATATATATATATATATATATATATATATATATATATATATATATATATATATATATATATAAAAAATCATGTTTACAATATGCATGTCAATCAATGATGGGGTCATCCCCTCCATCTAAGCTATCTCTAATGACTAGATTTGTAGCCTACAATATAAAATCCCCATCTTAGTTGGCCACTCCGTGTGATCATGATCATGACCTATATCATCTAATCTACCTCTCAATTATGTCATTATGAACCATGAAACATGTATGCTTAGACTAAAAAATAAAAGATAGAGTAAGCAAATTTATAATTAAATCAGAATCCTGACTCAATGTAGGCCATCTATCAAGCTCCATCTATAAATCATCATCTTCAGAGACAACCACATCATATGCCACAATTGTGATCACACATGGATTAAACAAATATGTGTTCTCACTAGTAATATTACAAACTCTCTCAACTAAATCATACAACACATTTTGCATCAAAGTTATGATGGCCACATCTACCATCATAGACCAATATGCAATACCTATAATATCACATTATATGAATAAATTATAAAAATACTATGACTATCAATTTTTTTTTATAAATACTCACTCTCAGCTATGGTTGTCAAAACATGGGTATCTCCATTGATAAGTTATGCTATAGGTGGTACACTTACCCCATCTCTGTCCCTTCCACCCTATGTTTGGGGCATAAAAATAAAATCATCTGATATAAAATAAATTAATAAATCCCAGTTGACATTATACCACCACTATGTATAGGCTTTTTACATCTTGCATCATCATCATATACTAGGAGAATAACATGATCTCAATTTGTTACTAGATGAGGAGTCAAATCTGCGCCTGTATGCCTTGGTCTATGGATAATTAAATGTATGTGCATATTGAACTTATCACTTATTACCTATTTTGAGTTGACTATTTTACATTATCAATTAATATGTCTAGTGTTCACTTAATTTAAATAAAAACTAAAAACTTTGTTAAGTGGTATTGTGAGTTCTATTCATAAAAAGTTAAATTCCATAAATTTCATCATGACATGTATGACACCTTATTTTGTATCATAATGATATTCAATTACTAATTCTAACTTTATAAATGGTTAAATTTCATATGTAACAACATGAGTTCCATTGCCTTTGGAAATTATATTTAACAATCAACTATGATTATTCTACATTATATAATTCATATTATACCATGATTAATATTATTTAAATCATGATTAATTTCATATTTCATAGATGATATACTAAATTATTTTAGATATTAAAATTTAATTGGCTACCTATACGTTTAACTCTATGAATTCATTACTATCATCCCTTGTCTCAAAACAAGGGGAAACATGGGGAGAAAAGTTACAAATTTTCTACAAAATAAATATGTAACCAGTTATCATGTCATAGTATGATGCTAGAGGTTAAAGTATGATACAATTTTTCAAAGCATATGCCATACACATATAGTCAAAATTATAAATCATATATTGCATATTCCAAAATAATACACATAAGAGTTTTAAAAATGTAACAAGGTAAAAAATTAAATCATTGGTACAAATTATAGTAGCATATGCCATACATATGCACTCACATTTAGGAAAGGAGTAAAAATTCATAGATTTTTGAGTTCACAATATAGATTCATGCATAAGTTTCAAATAAATTTTACAAATATACATGTACATATAATTACATATTTCACATTTATCAATGGGGCATGATACAAATTCATGCACACTATACTAGTTTCAAATTCAAAGAGCATACTATAGTCTTATAACATATATTATATATTATTTTATATCTAAAGACATGTTAAGGGAATGGATGACATACATTCTATTTTAACCATGTATTTAGGAACAAAGTGATAATTGAATAATAAGCCATTTGTAGTGGTTGATTTGGTTAAAGTGCATAGTACATGACTTGGAGATTTTGTGCTCTCTAGAAGTATATCCTTTGAATCTATTTTGGATTCCAACTTGTTTCATGTATTTGTGTTATAAATATGAATTGAATTAAATTGAGGTATTTATGTCCCTCAATGGGTGTTATTTATTTTATACATATATAATTCAAACTGGGGTTTGATCACCCCCAATTCTCCAAGTTTTAAACATAAGATAAATTTTCTCCAAATAAAACATACTACAGTTAATATATTGAGGTCTCTACATCCCTCCCTAGTTCTATCTATCACATTAACCACTTGAAATCTTATCCATTTCCTTAGCTACAAAATTAATAGATGTTATAAGTCTCTTCTTCTTCTCCATGGTGATTTGTTTAACTCTTGACCCTTGGCATTCCTACTTCTCCATGACACACATAAATGGGTAGTTGTTCCCTAAATTATATTTAAAATATTTCATTTATAATTATATGTTTTATTTACTATGAATAATAATTTAATCTAATTACATACATCTCATTTTGAAGGAGTGCATTTTGGATCATTAACATACATGGAAAAGTTTACACAACAATGATCTACATAAGTTTGCATTCTCTTTTTCCCTTCCATCCAGTATTTTTAGTTTCACTAAAATGATATATTAAATGGGGGGAAACTGTAGACACCCAAATTTGGCACAACACTGGGGTTATAATGTATTATTGATCACTTTTCTTATATAGGTATCAGCTAAGGATTAAACACTTAATGGTGCATTTTTATCATATTTTACCCTTTTATTTTATGAATTTTTATGACTTTAAAAACCCAGTTTTCTATCTACATGGATTAAAACACATATAAAAATAGATATATCTAATATAAATTTTATATTCATTGATTTTAACCCTTTTAAGTTATTTTGGGTTCCTCGTGTGCACCATTAAATTTTTAATTTAAATTCTAAGAAATCCCTATATATACATATTTTTTAGAATTCATTTTGGGTAATAACTCTCACATTTCAAGATCCATTCAAATATATACATTACTTATAATAAAATTAATATAGTTATATTCTGAAGTAGTTTTACATTTACATGTTTGTGCCAAGGTTAATCTATGAGAAGAAACATATAAATATGCATATCACCATTTCACACACATATGGGAGAACTAAATTTGAATTTAAGACACATTTGAAACATTTTAAATGTAGTTAAATTATTGGTCTTTCAACAAGGATTAACCAAGGTCAGTCTAACTCAATCCCTTATTCCCAATTCTACCCCATTTGATATTTCAAGTGTTTGTTTAAGTAACTAGGGTTAGATATTTCAAGTTTTCACATGCCTAGAATAGAGATTTTGAAGCTCAAAAGAGGCATTATTAAAGCATCAACATCACTAATTCAAGTTTTAGGGCCTCATTTCCAAAGGATTAAATCAACCAATAGGGATATAATTGATTTTCATACCTATCCAAAGGCTATCAATCCTATCTTGAGCCAAAAATAGTCATCAGATTCTAGAATACAAAAATTATAGTTATCACACAACCTTTAGTTAACATTAATTTGTGACAAACAAGATAAATCTCTTTCTATTCATTTTCATTTGTCACTATACTTTTTTGAACTTTCTTGTCATAAAATATACTTGTTGAAACTATATTTTATGTTTGTTTATATGATTTTATAATTTTATTTATATTCTATTAGTCTCTATTTAATTAATTGGTTAATATCACATTGATCCAATTTTAGGTAAAACACACAAATTTCATTTATCCATTCTTATCCTTGCATCCTAAGGCTTTATCAAATATAGTTTTTGATCCCTCCATGCTCAAGATTATGGTCTTTGCATGCATTCATTCAGTGGAAAATTAATTAAAGTTATGTATATGATCCTTTCAATTATGGATTTATAAATAGTTCTTTCAATATTTATTTTCAATTATGATTTTTAGTGTTGATATGTTTCTTTCATAATGTACCATGGGCATATATATACACATAATATTTTTACTTTATCATTTACTAATGCTTTATCTTGTAGTGTCTTGTCAATGCATCAATCTCTTTGAGTGCACATCTTAAAGGGTAAACAAAGAATATAGTATCAGTCTAGCCAATATAATCTAGTTTTAACCTTTATCCTTCCTATAATCTATCTACCATCTTGATAAATTTCTAAGTTTATCTTCTAACATTTATACACTATTAGCTTGACTAATATTGTACTATGTTAGTTAACATCTTCTAAGTATATCACCCTAGCTGATACCATCATCTTATAGTTTAAGGTTGGTTTTTGGGTTTTTAACATTATATATAATGGTCATATTTCAGTCCTAATAATATATATCACATTTATATAATCCTCTTGTGCTCACATTTATTCCCTAAGGAAGTGTTTGGGAGAGTTAGTAGATTAGAATTTTATCTTGGAGATCTTATCTTGTGGTTTCATTGAAGCTGAATAGGACTCATTTGTATTTACTAACTAAGGAAATATATGTATTTGTCTAGAAATTTGAGGTTTTAAACCTACAATAATATCTTTAAAAACACCAATTTATATAAGGGGGAGATTGAATCATCGATGGGTCCACCCAAAGTAAGTATTTCTATCCCTGCACTCTTTCCTTTATTTAATAAGTAGATTATATATTTATTTGTGTATGTATGTGTGTATCCTTTTTTAGGATATTCCCTATAACAAATGAGCTAGTGTAGATATAGGATTGATTATACTTGCCACTAATAACTTTAAGTTTCATAGACCCCCAGTTGGTTAACCATTTCACCTTACCCTTTTACAATCATCTAACCCATCATTTAATTTATTTTTACCCTTTTAAAACCATTCATTTTACTTACACCTTTACAATCATTTACTTTCGTTGTGATATAATGATAGTTATATACTTGTGTCCTAGGCTTACGCTTTGGAACCCTTTCCCATTAACACTTGGAATGTAGGTTACCCTATACTAGATATACAGATATCATTGATCCTTAACGAAATATAGAAGTATGTGTAGTCTCTAGTTTGTTGACCTTATCTAAGTCCTAGTCTATTAAGAGAAATAATATAGTTCTAGATAATCTTAACCTACACACTTAACCTTAGGGTTTTATGCTATTATCCCCTATAATTATTTATTTTTATTAATTTAAATATAAACTCTCTAGGTTTTTGTATTTTTATTATGATATTAATATCTATATATTATTGCATATTATCTATGTTTCTATCTTATTCCAATTAATAAGGTTAGATCTAATACATGTATTAGATGAAGTAATAGATCAAGTAATATATATATATATATATATTTCAAATTAATTTCCTTTGTATTTATGTTAATTTGAAAAATAAAATTGAAATGGTTAATGAGTTTCATGCTCATTTTATTGATACACATGTAGATGATAATGTCAATGGTAAAAATATGAATGATGAAAATATAAACTATGTAAATGTTATGGATGTTAATGTTTTTGATAAAAAAAATATGTATGACAATGCTATGAACTATAATGGTGCTAGTGGATCTCAAAATGTATAAAATTATGATGTGGGTAAATATAGGGTAAAAATACTTAATAGATTTATACAAAGTGTTAATTAACATCCTAATCATTTAAATGAAATATTATCCATAATATGATATGTACAAATGAAAAATTTAGATATGGAATTTGTATATGAGGATGTACATGTTCTAACTACTATTGAACCTTTGAATTCTTCTATTTCACCTAAAAAAGTTTCTCATTTCATATTAGGTGATGAGTCTATTACTTCATTGCTTCCACTCTTGTGTCTCTGCCTATTTATTCTACTTAGATTGCTACACCTATTCCTTCTTAGCTTAGTCTTGATTGTTTTTTTCCTCCTAATTCTAGACCAATTTTTCAATCAATGTAATTTCGTCATGGTATTTATCAAATTCATAGGTTTTTAATTCATACACATTTAAATTATACTTAGATTCTCACATATCAAGATCTACTTATTCAACACATTACTCAAACCATGCAAGTGATCTAACAAAAATATATAAAAAATTCCAAGGATCTCAAAAATAAATTCATATGGTTAGTTATCATGATATATTACTCATTTTTTATCTTACGAGATCATTTTTAGAATTTTCCTACTAGTTTTTATAGTAACTAGGTTTGAACTATTCAATGGCAATGGTGCTCCTTCACATCATATCAAAGATTTATATGTCTTATGTCTTGATTTTTAAAATGATCTATTGTTGACTAAGATTTTTATTATAAAACTTAATTAATATTCCTTATATTGGTTTTACACCCTCCAATTGGATAACGTGTATCACTTTATTTCTTTAGATGATGGTTTTTTTAGCTCATTTTTCAGTCAACATTAGATAAAAAGTCATGTTTCTTATCTAAAGCATCTTAAAAATGACCTAATGAGCCTATTTTTTAGTATGTTTTTAATTTATATATATATATATATATATATATATATATATATATATATATATATATATATATATATATAAAACTTATGAATATGACCCACCAATTATTTTATATTAAATTTTAAATTATATTTTCTCAAAGTTTACTTCAACCTAGTAATGCCAAAGTGATTTTCAACACATCAAACTTTCAATGAAGTTTTCCATATAGTTAGGAACTACGAGACAAATATTTTTTTGAACAATATAATTAAATATGAGACTAATACCAATACCTAAATGGAACTAAATATCATAATAAAATAACATTAAATGCTAACATTAATGATACTAATACTAATGATGTTAATTTTCAAGGTAAGAATGAGACCAAGAATGTAGTCAATGTAGTAACTCAACCACTTGATACGCATGTTTAATTAATATTACTCACCAAATTATTAAATTATTAATTGAATGAAATATTATATCTTTACCTCCACAACATGATTTTAACTCATCTCAGTCATTACCTAATAATTACGATTTCAATGCATATTATGATTAATATAGAATTTTGGGTCATATGGTAAATATATTTTTCACTAAGGAATAAAATTAAATAATTACTTGATAATAAAAAAATAAAATTATAAGGATAAAATAATACATTAGAAAAAATATTTTCTCAACTTGATCAATAAATGAAAGTCTTTAACTCAAAATACTAAAATCCAAATGATGTTCAAATGTTATCTCAAAAACAACCGCCAACAATTTATAATGCTTATATCTTAGATGGTTTCATAGGTGTGGTCATGAATGAATTTAAATATATTTCTTAAATAAATTAAATGACCATGAGATTCTAACATATTATTATAATAATGGTATAAAAAAGGATCAATATTCAAAGGTCTTTCCTAGATTCACATTTGAAGTTAAAAAATGTATTATAGTTGATTATAGTTCAAGTAAAAACATGTGTACCATGAAATTTATTACTATTCATGGATAGAATATAAATTATTTAGATGGATCATCCATTTTTATTAAAGGATATGATAGTCTTACTTTGGAACCTCTCATGAGTATCACATTATCTATCACTATAGTTCTTAAGACTATTTTAATTTAGCTACATGTATTTATAGATAGTTGGACATTTGATGTAAACTTAGATTCTCATGGCTTAGTCAAACAAGAGAAATCTAATCCACATTACATTAATGCTTAAATTTTTGCATGATAATTTTTTTATTAATATTCAAATAATTCCTTATAAGTCACCAATTCTACATCAATATGAGATATTACTTAATAGGATAGTACACAACAAATCATACAACCTCAAATGACTACACCTAGAGTTCACATACAGTCTAATCCACACATTAAGGTAATATTATCAAAATATCTTATGCATATAAAATATATAACACCTATCCATATTTCAACCATTTGAACTAAGAAAATTATTTCTTTATAAGAGGATAAACTAACCATCACATCTAATTGTAATGGTAATGATTAAAATAATATTGGTAGTTATTATATCTATTTTATGGCTCATGATTATACTAATGAACAAACTAGTGAGGGTAATACATCTGACCCATTAAATTCATTTTCCATGATATTTTATTATATTTATTATGAAGATGAGTTGGTATCTTATTATTTGTGGTATGGTCATCTAGATGAAACTATTGGTTAGAATTCATTGATAATATTATGTGATTCAATGGAAAAATATTTGTTAGCATTCCTTGATAATATTATGTGATTTGATGGAAAAATATATTTTACATAACTTATTTTTATGCTTTCTTATTTTTTTGGTGTATCTATTTTTTTTTCTTTCCCTCTTGCATTATGCATAGATTTTGGGTTCATCATGTTTCCTTTTAGTCTTCTATTTCATTGATATTTTCTCATGTTTTCCATTTATTATGCATTCTTCTAATTTTGACATCTATATTATTTTAATTTTTAAGTTACCTTCTTTACTATGTTTGATTTTATATGTCACTCATATAGTCCTTTGGTTTATATTAATTTAATTGTTTATTTGGCCTTTGTCTTTGATTTTGTTCTAAATCTCAAAAGCCTGCACAAACTTGCCAATAATGGAAACACATCCACATACATATATTTGAGGTTATATTTAGGTTATTAGGGATCCTCCTTATATTTATTCTTCTCAATTTTACTTCTTGGTTTTTGTCTTACTCAATTAATATTTGTGTTCTTGATTACTCTCATAATTTCCCTTTTATATTTATATTATATCTTAGTTTATTTCTTCTAAAAATGATGGAAAAAAATAAAAACCATATTTTCCTTTATTTTTATATGTTACATACTTTCACATCATTACATATCATGATTATCCACCTATTGATATAAGTCTCACATAGACATTGTTTATGCATGTGTTAATTATGTTATCATTGAGTTATATGTATGGTATACATGTTTATATATGATCATGGGCTTATAGCTTATTATCAACTTCATCATACATACACCAGGGCATCCTTTCATTTGGTAAATGCCCACATTTGGGGCATTTTAAGTGTGCTTTAGGCTATATCTTTTATACTAATATTTATACTTATACTTGATTATACATAGCTTACTCTAGCATATATATATATATATATATATATATATTTCATGCTTCATTACATGAATACTTGATTTTTTTGTGCATGCTTGTTACATTATATGTTCTCTTTTATGCCCTATGATTTTTCATGTGTCTTGTGCATGTTTAATGGCATGTATTTTATATTTTATCTATACATGATATCTGTGTGTGTGTGTGTGTGTGTGTGTGTGTGTGTGTGTGTGTGTGTGTGTGATGTATGTATATGTAGATATATACATACATACATACATCCATACATACATACATGCATACATATGTGTGTGTGTGATTGATTGTTTTTTTCTTTTGATCACCTTGTTTTTATAAATTAGCTTCACTTGAAATATGTGGTTACATGATTTTTTTAATTTTTATAGAGAATGACTATACTATGTGATGATATATATTTTATGAAATAATATATATCATGCATGATATTAATTTTGTTATTATTTTATAGGTTCCTATATTACCATAGTTTTGATCATGCATCTATTGGGGCATACTATTATTTTGATTCATTGGTATATCATGTCCATATTTGGGAATATCGCATCTCACTCTTTTTTGGTTACATTCAGACATATTTATTGTCCTTCATTTATTTTTCCATTTGTGCATATCACTTTCCATAATCTTTACATTACCTTATTTATATAACTTTTTATTTAGAATATTAATGAGATATCAATGATCTTTAATAATGACATATTTCTATATACATGTTAAAAATGTGCTTTCTATATTATTACATATTTTTATTTTCTCTATGTTACATATGGTGTGTGTAATAAATTTATTTTCATATGATGATATGTGGGAACACTCCTCACCTCAAAAGGGGGTGTTATTCAACATAATCTATCTTAATTTACATGATTTCAAATAGTTACAAGATATCAAGAGGTTATAGAGAATACAAAAGGTTACATAATAATCCAGATGTTTTCTTATTCAACTAGGTAGGATATTTTATTACTCAAAATTTTTAGTAGGATCTCCACATGGTATGGGTATTTGGACCCAAGATAGCCATAATTTCAAAGACAAAAGCATCATTTATATACTATCATATGTATTCATTCCTACAATTTAATTTACTTTTTCAATTATTTCATTTAGATACATTTTATCAATGTATTCAAAATTAATCTACTTAAAAACATTTAAGTTTGTTTGCAAGTACATTCAATATGTTAACATAGGAGAATTGATAATATTTCATGGACCCTCACTGAAAATCAATACATACATGTAGCTAGCGAGGGACAGGGTTTTTTATGATTTTCAATTTTTTTGAGCTAATATTGCATATAAGTTAATCTATTTCCTTTTGATTTTTAAATCACTCTTATATTTTGAACTAACTTCAAGTATACCTTACAGTTAGCAAGAAGCCTACCAAAAAAATAATTTCCACTCATGTTTGATTTAATATAATGTATATGCATACACACATATTTAAATGGGCCATTATGTAAACACCTAATTTTAGCACAATAATTTTAATTAAAATGTTATTATCATGTTTTCTTACATATGGATCAATGGTTCAAATTGGGCTCTTATTATCAAAATTTCCTTTGTATTAGATCCCATATAGCCTTTCATTATCATCAATTATTTATGAACATATTAAAACATATCATATATTTACCTTTAGATACTCACCAACACTTTCGAAAACTCATTGATATTTGTTTCCTATGATTTGACACCTTGGTCAATATTGAAACATTCTAATAGTGGTCTAATTATTGTCAATCCATCTTGATACTTATCATGTTAGTTGTGGGTCTAGGTCCTTCTCCCACTTCAACATGTTTCCTTATGTTTAATATAATTATGGTTTAATACAATGTAAATATTAAATTATTATAATAAATATATTTAATAATATAGATATGAGAGTAAAAAAATCTTATATACCCAATTGGATAATAACAGTAATAAAAGAAGAGATAAATGAACCTAAAAATGCAACTTAAGTACAAAGGATAAGAGATGATCACACCTTATTTTTTTAGTTTTAACTTGAGAGTATGTATATAGAATATGACCCTTCAAGATAAATTTAATTTTCTTGAAATCTAATTTGACCTTTGGATCCTCTTGGCTGACAAATATGGAGTCAACTTGAGTACACTTGTGCTAGATAGATTTGTATCATCAAATCCATATCTGTTCCACCAAGTATATCTTGTGCATGGATATGAAATATGATTTTTACATCATTTTTTGCCTCATATTTTTTGATCTTAATTTACTTGTAATTTCCTTATTTTTTGGGTAGAATGCATTGAATTGTTGATTCCTTCTCTTTGACCTAGTTTGACCCTTAGAAAAAATAATGGGTTATAGAGTTTGGCAACCACTAAGATGATGTTAAATACTAGGTACCCCACATGATGGAATCATATATTCACATATTTATAAGTTAGTGAAAAATCTATAACTCAATAAAGGGTTTTCAACCTCCGTTTCCCTATAACTGATGATGTAACTACTTACAAGTTAAATCCTTCATTTGATACAAGAAAATAATGATAGACTGAGATAAACAAATCCATTACAAGCGTGTAAATATGAATCAATGAAGCTCAACCTAAAGTAAGTATAATAAATATATTTGATTTTTGGATGCAATCTAGGTCTTGACCTTGATTTTTTTAATGATCCCTTGATATCCCTAAATGATTCAGTATGACTTGTATATATAGGGTACCCTAAGACAACTTTGGCACATTAGTTAACTTTAAAAATGGTAAGGATCTAAGTTAAAGGTGGAATATCAATTAAAATGGAAAAAATAACCCACAAAGGTAAAATTCATAGACTCATATAGGGCACTTATCTACCTAGGGTGGAGTTGTGTAGGGTGAGAGTTTGACGTGGAATGAATAGAGGCTCATATCCTAATGAGGAGCATGATAACAAATGATATTTAGTTTAAAGATATCAATAGATAATTATTGATAAGTTGTGGGTATTTTTTTAAGGTTTAAGGGATAAATGGATACCATTGGGGGGTTAGATAAGTCCTATAAATACATAAAGATACAAAATTGTGTAAAATATGATAAATTTGGGATAATATGCTACGTAAAAGTGTTTTCTACCAAATTTATGTGTATACATAATTCCCACACTTTTATATGGGTATGTGAGCATGATTGAATACATGTGTACATCAAAGTATAAATGTAAATAATTTTAAACACGTACTTCATTTACTTAGGTAAGAGTGGAGGGATTTGTATGTATACTCAGACCAAGCTTCCATTCACATTAATTTTTGATGTTCCTTAAACAAATTCAAAATTATAAAAGAAGTCAATGTGCATGATAATTTTTTGATTTTTGATTTTTGAAAATTTTAATTTGAAAAGAGAACATATGAATTAATACACATAGATAGTTGATCCATAAACTATGTGAATATTCCATACTAAGTTTCACCAACACAAACCCTTTCAAGACAAGGTGTGTCCTACAAGTTCTATGCAATAAAAAACACCTAAATTTTATTTTAATATGTTTTATATCTCTAATTAATATCATATAAAACTTTTAAAATAATAAAAATCTAAGATAAGAATAATGAGAAACTAAGAACCAAGACACAAACTCATAAAAATGATGTGAATCCGATTTCCCTTCATCTCACTGATAACCAATTTTTGTACCAATTTGGTCAATAGACTTTTAACAACTCCTTGATTGATTATATAACTATTTTCATATCAAATTGCTTAAAATAACCTTTGAATGTTATTTATAAATAAATTACAAGTGTTGCATATGGAAAGGAATACAAGAACATGAAATTAGAGTAAGAACTTAGAGACAAATCAGAATTGAAAGAGACACCATATTACCCTGGAAAAACTCAAATTGAGAAAAACTCTAAAAAAGTGAGGAATATCCTTGTTGTTACACTATATCATCATGCACATACAAAATTATTTCCTTATTTAGGCCTTCATGAGCATCCTTTATATTTCAGTATGCTCAAACACTCATATGCTCTATAACTTACTCACTTATTCTTTCATTTCTACCTCTAATCTAGAAACCACATACAATAAATAATTTTAATTTATAGTAATTTCTTCCATGTTTACAAATGCTCTCTTCACACACACACACACACACACACACACACACACACACACACACACACACACACACACACACACACACACACACACACACACACACACACACACACACACACACACACACACACACACACACACACACACACACACACACACACACACAACTTAGGCACCAAAGGGATTCTAAAACAAAAGCCCGAAAGACTCAGAAGATGAAGAGAAAGCATTTGAAACTAATTATCATACCAATTTTTTCATAGTGATATAACTATTTTAATATACATGGGAAATTATAGAACCTCTATAGGGTAGTTATGTGAATTCCAATGAGCTTACAAAACCGTTGGGGTGGTTTCATCACCAAGCAAAATGCACCATCTTTTGGAGGCCATAACTTTCACATAAGAACTAGGATTGACATGGCATTTTTTTAAAAAATTGCATAATTTTTTAAAGAGGAACACAAATATTTAATAAAATATTACTTTTGATGACATATTCATAATATTACTAACAAAGAGCAATAGAAAGAGTATTTCAAGTTAAAATATCATACAATGAGAAAATATAATAAGATAAACCATGTGAATAACATTAATGATCCAAAATTTGGATCATACGTCCCCAATTTGAAGGATTTATAACTCTCAAAAAACTTAGGAGCTCATATGGTGAGAAACTTCTTCCTCCACTTCTTTGAGTGTCCTTTGGATAGCCCTAGAGATTTCACTTGTAACTCAATTCCCAACTTTATTTCTCTCCCCTTCTTGATGTTCTTACATTAATTTGTAGATTTTTTTTCCTACTCTTCTTATCCAATATGATCAAGGATCACCATTGAAGATACAAAAGACCTTCTCTATCCCACATGGAAGGATTAAAGTAACATAAATTTTCAAAAGAAAAAGAATAACATATCCAATTCTAGGAACATTCTTCTTAAGCTTCCTATTGTTACCTCTGGATTATTCCCATTATGAGAAGAATAATTTCACATCCCTTGGATGGTTGGTCCATCAAAGAATTTTGGAGAAAACCATCACTTCACATAGTTCCAAGAGGTCTGCATCATTCCAACAACAACAATAGTTGTAATTTTGACCCACCTTATTTACAATGAATCAAGACTCTCTCATATAAAACTTTGCTATCCAGGTAAAGGAACATTTTCACAATGGTCACACCACAACCACCTCAATAGAACATGAAAAAAACTATCATACTTTTAGAAATGTGTTAGGAACCTTTTATGATAAAAAGGATAACCTGCTTTGATACCAATCTAATCTGTAAACTAGGTGGATATTCTACACTAAGTTTCACCAACACAAACCCTTTCAAGACAAGGTGTTTCCTTCAAGTTATATGCCATATAAAACACCTAAAATGTTTTTTAATATGTATTCCATCTCTAATGACTTTCATAAACAACATATAAAATAATACCAATTTGGATAAGAAAAAATGAGAAACTAATAACCAATACTAAAACTCATAAAAATGATGTGAATCCAATTTCCCTTTATCTCATTGATAATTAGATCTGGTACCAAATGGTCCTATAGACTCTTAATAACTCCTTGATTTCTTATATAACTATTTGCATATCAAATTGCTTAAAAAACCATTGAATGTGAATTAGAAATGGACTACAAGTGTTGTATATGGAAAAGAATTCAAGAACATGAAAGTAAAGCAAAAACTTAGAGACAAATCAAAATTGAATAAATACCGTATTACCCTATAAAAACTCAAATTAAAAAAACTCCTACAAAATTTAGGAATCTGCTCCTTGTTCCACTATATCATCATGCACATACAAGCTTACTACCATCTTGAGGCCTTAATGAGTACCCTTTGTATTTCACTATGCTCAAACACTCATGTTCTCTACAACTTACGTGTTCTTTCCTTTCCACACTCTAAATCAAAAACCACATACAATCAAGAAGATTACTTGCTAAGAATCTCTCCCATGCTTACAAAATATCTCTCCATACACACACACCCACACCCACACATGAATATTGTATGTACGTGTGTGTGTGTGTGTGTGTGTGTGTGTGTGTGTGTGTGTGTGTGTGTGTGTGTAATTTAGGCATCAAAAGGAGCCCAAAAAGGAATTTCAAAAGACTTATAAGATGAAGAGGAAGCATTTTTAGCCATTTTCTGTACCATTCTTTGCATAGTGACATAACCATCAAAGTCTATAGAGGGAGGTTACGGAACCACCATAGGGAAATTATGTAACATCTAATGCACTTACTAAACCACTAGGGTGGTTTCATCACCAGGAAAAATACACCATCTTTTGAAGGCCATAACATCCACATAAGAACTCAGATTGACATGTTTTTTTTTGAAATGGCATATTTTGTTGAGAGGAATACTAATATGTAATAAAATATTACTTTTGATGATATATTCATAATGTTGTATCCTTTTAACCATAACCTATCCATTGTATGTCATAGAGTGCAATAACTTTTTGAACCTTACTCAATGTTTAAAACTAAAAAAGAGCAATATAAAGAGTGTGGCTGACATTAATGATCTAAAATTTGAATCAATAGTATTTTCCTCAAATGCCACAACAAACTAATTTTGATAATAGAACTTCAATTAGTTCTATAACATAGCCAACACTTGTTTAGGGTCACTAGGGCCAATCCACTTCTTCATCAAAGAATTATATTTAAAAAATTATAAATTTGATCAATTCTCTCAAGTTTGCTTGATTTTGATTTTTTAAAAATATGCCTTGATATATGTCCCCTTTTTGAGGTGAGAAATGAAAACATACATTGAAACCACTCATCTCAAAATATAGTGTTAAGTTCCTCATCTGTTAGGAAAATAATATATTTTAAGTGTCAATATCCTAAAACATATGTAATGAATTGGAAAATAGCCATTGCCAATGTATTGGTTTTTTTTTTTAATAAATGAACTAGATTCTATTCATGCCCAATAGTATCATGTGTAAGTGAAAGTCAATACCAGGAAATATATTTTATACTAATAATCACACAAAATGTTACAATGACCTCAAAGGAAAATTAATATGGATCCAACTATTATACCCAAAGTTCTATATAATATGCCCCCAGTTGGGATAGATATAGATATGAGAACACACACAAGTAGCATGCTTACTAGATGCATGGTAGAAACCATGTAAACATAGGAAAAAATAAATTATATTAATATTCATGATATAAATCATGGATAAAATATTATTATAGTAATATGCATGAAAAACATCTTGGATACAAAAAATTAATGAAGTGCACTCAAGGACCACACATGTTAGTGACCACACTCAAGTTAGTGAGTAGATAGGTTAATGAGACCACAAAAGTATAGGACTCATAAAAAATGATTACAAGAGAATCCTCTATGGACAAGGATGAAAATACTAGAAAACATAAGCACATGCAAGAAAGCATTCATGTGTAAAAATAAATGTGACAGTTTAACAATTATATTGACAAAACACACACACACACAAGTGCACGCGCGTGCGCATGCGCGCGCGCACACACACACACACCAAAGTAATATATTTAAATATGATAAAGGAAAATCAAAGAAAGATATTAGAATTAAAAATATGATATATATAAATTCCTCCAAGATAGGACATGATGTGTATGAAAATTTACCCTCGAGATGTGGGAAAATAGTGTGTAGACCAATATAATGTAATATATGAATCTCAAAAGCACCCACTCAATAAATAAAATGAAAATTACATTGTAAATCATAGATAAAAAAACCTCTACCATATGTGAATATGTAACCATGTATAAAAAAAAATGAATTATTGTGTATTTTGTAATGTTTTTGATGTTTTGTGTGTTTTTTAATTTTTTTTAATAAGATATTTCCCTTTGACGGGATATTATGAATCATGTATTTATCAAGTATGATTAACATAATGTGTCAATATGTAAAATTTTGTGTAGATCAGAAGTGCCCATCAATATACTAGTGTAGGGAAAGTATGTAATATAACCCCCAATCATAAGATAATAGCAATGTGTCATGATATGATATAGATGAATTTTTGGAAATTCCTATAAGTGAATATATATACTTTATAGTGAGGATGAAAATATGCATGATGAAAAAAACATGCCCATTGGGACACCAAAGTATGAGAACCTAATAGTAAAAAAGGTGTAAATTAATGTACATGACTAATAACATATCATGTGTTAAGGTATGTGTAAGCTATATAATTTGAATATAAATGTAGACTTATAAGTGAAATAGATATTATAGAATCCATACATAGGATTTGTTAATAAGAAACATATATGGATACAATTCCCTCATAGGCTAAGTGGAGGATCACATTTAGAATCATCGTAGGTGTATAATGTTCAATATATTCTTCAATTTATTTCATTCTAAAGTTGAGAGGTGGTAAACACCTATACCAAGTTTCTCTATAATGATGAAGGGACATAACAAGTTTGGTTTGAATTTTCCCTTATGTTCTTTATACATATTTTTTCTTTTGATTTTATTTTAACACAAGATCCCCAATGTGAAACTCTTGACTCGACATTTTTATTATAATATTTATTTATGAAATTTTTATTAAATCAAAGATGCTTAAAAGTATTTGTGTATTATTCATTAAGAATTTATAAATGATATAACCATTTTTATATATGTTTCTCATAATTGATAATTCCTTTAAGTGATACATGTATCAAAGGAGTTTCAATCTCAAGTAGGAGGACTCCCTCTATGCCATATACTAAAGAATAGCGGGTTTCAATTATGTCTATATGTACATTA
Source organism: Torreya grandis (assembly GCA_037957365.1). NCBI lineage: Eukaryota > Viridiplantae > Streptophyta > Pinopsida > Cupressales > Taxaceae > Torreya > Torreya grandis. The sequence continues at coordinate 5,515,033 of JARHVA010000326.1, forward strand.
GTGTAGTAAGACCATAAGGTGTATAAGATCTAGTTTTTCTAGTCTACCCATGATTATCAATGGTTTTACCCAAAAAATAAATTAGTATTTTATTTGTGGACTTAAATTAGCCATTTCACTATGGATAATATGGTTTATAAAATGTATGTAAGATATTGTACTTTGTGTAAAACTTATTGATAGTCTTATTTTTGAAATATGAACTATTGTTGGTTATAATCATAAAGGGGACACCAAATCTAGATATGATGTGTGTCATATGGAACTTAACATATGTCTTCACCTATTTTATACTCTAAAGGAATGGATTTAACCCATTTATTAAAATATTCATAGTTATAATGATGATTTAATGTCCTTTGAATGATGTATGATTTAGTTTACCACCCAAATTGAAAATAACTAAGGAGAAATAATGGGTTTTAGTTTTTGAGATGGTACATGTTAAATTACTATCATTGGCATTGTTCACATTTTTTTACATATTGATGGAATTATTATTCAATGGAAGGCTAATAATAACCCATTAGTAATGATTTATATGAAATTTATTTTATACTAAATTGGCCACCACATTCTCTATCTTGTACCTATTGTAAGGAAATTTTAGCTTCTCCTTGCCTAAGCCATCCTAGTAATTGACCTTGAAAGGACCTCTTAGAAATAACTTCCCCAATGATAACATTTCATGTAACATCTCTTCATAATTTTCTCTTTTCATTTGTTATGTAATTTATCAAAAATTGTATCATTGATTAATAATTTATAAATGTCTATATACCATTATAAAAAACTTGGTTCATTATTTATAAAGAATACCTATATTCTATTAAATTATGGTAGCAAGTTTTTTTATTGTTACAGTATTTTAATGGTAAAGCTTGATCATATATAATGTCAATGAGGACAAGTGATGTGGAAAAATCCATGGAATTAACATGATGGTTTTTATTTCTATAAATATTATTAATCTCAAAGTCATCGTAAAAAGTAATGAGACTAAGCACCAATTATCGATAGGGAAATGTTTTTCTTCTTTGGTGTAGATACCTAAATTTAGTCATAGGTACTTTAAAAAGTTAATTATTAACATATATTAAACCATTCGAATTATGGATAAATACATGATTCTTATCCACCATTACCTTAATATATTTTTATATATGTGGTCTCTACCCTTTGTTAACCATCATCAATACACATAAATTTCCAAGTTAGTGCTCAAATGTCTATTACATCACTCTTAGATTACCTCCAACTCAGGATAGTTGTCCCTAGTTATATATGGTAGGTTCACATTAGGTAGAAATGTCCATTATCATTGACTTATCTATACACACATAATTTAACATTTAAGTTAAAATTGTGCGCTTATGAGCACTCTTTTCACACTTGTATCTAGATCTATCTTAAGGCCCTTTTTGATCACTTCCAATCATCTTGCACACGCCTCTAAGATGATAAACAACCTTGAATGTACTAATACATATTAATATCAACCTTAGATACCTTTTAGGCCCTTCTTAACACTCAACATAATCAAATCACCCATTGGTCAACAACACCCTAGGGGACTATAGTGCACTACTATATTTTCCTTTCCCCCTTTCTTGTCTTCCCACCCAATAATGACTAATTTTCAAATCAAAAATACATAGGAAGGTTTTCATATATCCTTAATGATCCCCATTAAAATTAATTTATATGACTATATATACACTTTTCAAACAATGTGGCACATAGGAAGCTTCCACATTGAAAAACACCAGAATCATAATTGCACATTGAGATAAAAGTACCTATTTCTTCCAATTTTTGTTGCATACATACCTAGTATCCCATAGATCAAGTTTTAATAAATTTTACATATCATAAATCATAGTTAATGAATTTAATCACAACATCTATCATATTTCACCATTTATTCACAGATCACCATGGCATGGGAGGACTACATTAAGTTTGATTCCTCTTCAAAGTCTTGGTATATGGGTAGTGCTCAACACATGGGGTGTTTAAGTCACACCAAAATTAAACCACTCACCCCTTTTACTACATTGGTTTTCATTATTCTTCACATGTTAATGAGATAGGGTTTTTTAATGAAAATTAGTAATATAGTGGTATCCAGAAGTGATCGTAAGCTCCTACACCAAATACAAGATTCATAGATAAAGATACAAAGAACTTAGAAACTATGATTTTCTAATTAAAAATGAATAGGAACAATACATATTGGATAGGAGTGATAAACCTAAAGTGTATTTCCCATGGAATTATTATCCAAGCCCAAATCTAGTTGTTGATTCTTGTTTCTTTCACCAAGCCACTCTACACATCAAGTTTCATATTCTAACACCTCTCCCAGATATAGTTTCTAGATAAGTCATTATTTTCTCATTACATTTATATTATTATTAAATTTATAGAATACAATATTTATAAATCAGTGAATGCTATTAGTTTTATACTATTCTCTTGATTTTGAATAGTATTATTATCACTTAGGGTTTTTACATAAGTCCCAAATTTGATAAAAACATATTGGTGAACTTGTTTATTATTGAATATTATAAACCCTAGCCTAAAAATAAGGTTTCTTTATGTTTGATTTTATCTAATTTCATATCTTTGTTTTCCTAATTTATGTACTTCATCTGATCATAACTGAGCCTATCTCTCAGTTCCTAGTGAAATTTTTCTTAGTGTTATTTACATGTTCCTTGCCTATTGTTTATAAAATGTTGTGCATGTATGCCCATTGATGAATAATATTAAGGCACAAATTAAAACATATATTGGTTCACTCCTTATTGGTGTATCATTATTTAGATATTATTATTATTATATGGCTCAGTTTGAATTACCACTAGTTACTACTAGATGACAAAGAGCTCAGATGGTTCCTTTTGTTCCTTCTTCACCTAGATCCTCCAAGTATATTTGTTCATATCTCACCCCTACTATTAGCCCTAGGATTATATTAGATCTTATGGTCTGAGTTGTTGTTACTAGATGAGGTTGGGTACACCCAAAACCAACATAGGAGGAATGCATTAAAAAAAATCACATCATCCCCAATCTAATCCAATGGGACTAAGAGATTAAACTAGATCATATGATATTGTTGATTAACTAAGGAATACACTAGATAATATTTTCATTCTAGAGTTTCTTTAGAAAGATACCATTTTTAAGGATATTATTTATAAAGCATTGAATCAAACATTTTTTCCCTTGTGACACAGAGCTATCTTATTTCACATATGTTATAAATACTTTGAAGGACATTGAAGATGTTAACTATTTTTGAAATGATGATTTTACATCATAGTAAACCATTGATCATATTTTAGCATTATTCATATAAGCTCAAATAAAAAATACAACAATAGAAATAGTTTCAATTGACAATGGATCAGGGCTTAATATTTGCAACCTCACATTTCTATAAATAATGGGCATAAACATGTCAGCCATTCAAAAGACATAGAAAAATATAAAAGGATTTGATGATGTTCCATGTCAATATTTGGTTTCTATCACTTTGGATATTAAAGTGGGGTCAAAAACCCTATCTAAATAATTTTAGGTGATGCCTAGTCATTTGCATTATAATATGTTATTAGGTAGACCATTGATGCATGCTATGGAGTCTATACCTTCTAATTTGCATTGATGTGTTGATTTTATCCATGATGTATATTTTTAAACTTGTCTAATAGACAATTAGCTCTTTATATTACAAGGTTACAAAATCTACTTCTCAGATTTCATTACCATTCAGGGCACCTCAACCTACTATAGTGCCACCACTATAAATTATTCCCATAGAATAAATACATACATATAATGTTGATGAGTCTAGTGTAGATACTCCTCAACCACCATCCATAGATACCTCTATACCATGAACGCCACCACCCAAGGTGGATAATGTGGAAAAAATACAACAATTACCTTTATTTATAAATTCAGAGGACCCCAAAAACATCAAAAATGTTGATAATGACTCTAATGCTAATTTAAAGGAAGACACAAATAACTCCAACAAACATTGATGATTATTTATGTGGTTTTAATTTTACACTAATGGGCCCATGGGAATACTAAGATGATTCTATATCCATCATAACATTACATATAAGTATATAGAAGGTAGTGATTACTAAACCAAATAAGGGAAATAACATTTTACATCAATTGCATACCATCCCACATAAAGTTTTACCTCCAATATTATATTTAATAAACAATATCAAATATGTGGATATTGAACCAATTATCATAATACAGGAAAATAGTGAATAATATATACCAAATGTGATATTAAAAATGTTACTTGATAGGTGATTAATGGCCTTGCCCATCATACACCATAGATTTTTTACTTGCTTATTGAATTATGAAGGTAAGCCTTTTTGTAATTTTCATAAAATCACAGGACATGATACACATACATGCTCAACATACAACATAAAATCAAGGATTATAAGACTAAGGGAACTATGTAAATCATAAAACCTCTACCTAAGCTGACCAAATCCATGTGACATATTTAGGGACACAAAAATTGTAAACATTATAGGAATAATGCTTTGACTATTCAAGTTTTAATTGAGAATCAATATCGACAACATATATCCATTGATGAGGACTTAGATCTAAACACATGTACACTTAAATTTTTACATCATATAGGGAATGATCATGATGAGTTACAACATTTTATATTTTTCCAAGATTCCATCAGACACATTACATTCCTAGTTGCATGTGGTCCCAAGGTGGTGAACACCTTAATATTTATAATGAACACAAGAAATTAGATAGAGGCTATATTAGGTACCACATGGTTACAATAAATACATGATATCATGGATAAAACATAAAGATGTCTCACATTTATATTTGAGGGGAACATAGTCCATATTCTCCATAATGGTTTTGATGATAATCATAGATTCTTAAATGAGATGCCACGATCTAATTTGATATATCCAAGAATGGCACATGAGTCCTCTTACATATTCAAACATAATGGTATTTAGATGTATAGGTTTTAGATTAATGCCATGGATAAGGCTATATTCATAGATCATAAGTGGTATTATGACCACAATGATAATTTTTTATTTGAGTTTGGCTAGATCTAGTAACTAAAACTTGATTATCTACCACCACATCCATATTTTGATTATCCACATCCCTTGGATGTTTTATTTTATTTCTATATTTTCTTACCATATTTACATTGTATATATATAAAAATAGTAAAATATTTTAGAAAATTATAAAACCAAGACATAGGCATGCTTATATGTTTTTTGTCATACATTAGTTAGATTTTTCATAGTATTCTATAAATGTTTTAGCTAGTTTTATATCATACATGCTTCACTAGGGCATGAGTGATTGCATAATACATAGCATATCAATCCTAGACTCAATTTTAGTCACTTTCATTATTACAAACTCATAAATTACATTTAGGTAGGATCAATGTGGAGGATAGGAGTGCACTGCTCTAGTGTCCCTCACCTTGGTATTGTCCTAGTGATCTTAGACTATCACCACATAGCTTCAACCTACACATAGGATTTATAAATGCACATTCATTAGTGATCTTACTAGGGCCATGATATACATAATTTTAATCCTTATTTGTCCACATCATCTTACTCATAGATTTGATATTTATATACATTACATATTTTAATATTACTCACTCACTAACATTATGATATAATATTATTTATCTTGTTTATTGATTATACTCAGGTCATAACTTAACATCTATTGATCAAAATTACATATTCATGCATGCTCCATACATTATTTTTTTCCTAGTTTCACATATTGTATGCATTCTTTACTTGCTTTGATGAAATTTGAATATGTCATTTTTGAGTGGATCTAATACTACATGTATTTAATTATACGTGTGTGAGGAAATTTGAACATGTATTTGTATGTGTCTTCTATTTGTGCTCAAACATTTGCATATGTCCTTCTATGTGTCTCTAATCCTCCTTTGTTTGCTTCTATGCATGTGAGGGCATTTGAACTTGTCTTTGTACGTGATTTCTATTAGAGTGAGTGAAATTTTAATATGTCCCTTGTATTAACCCCTTGGGAATTATATTATGTGTTTTGTGTGTTGTGTGTGCACTCTTTGATTATGTGCATCATGGCCATGACACCTTGTTTTCTTTTTTTGCTCAGATTTTTTGATGCCATGATGGACATCATGCATCTACCCAACCTTTCTAATGACATGATGGATATCATGTATCCCTCTTTAAGTAGTTATATTCAACATTATATACTCATTTGATCATTTATCTACATGCTTCATTATCACATATAGCTAGACACACTTATTATGAATGACTGTTTCCACATGCGTATTACATGCTTGTTATGCTCAGTTTACATACATTATGATGCCATGCTTCTCCATGTTGTAAATATAACTTAGATTTCCATTTTTACATCACAACCACCTACTCCATAACTTTTCATTTTGAATTAAGTTCTTGTGTAGGATCAACAATGCACCTTAAAAGAGGTGGAATTCATAGAGGTATGTCTTAGATACTGTACCTCCCAAATGATTACACATAGGATTTAACAATGATTTCATAATTGACACAATTTCAAGGTCAAAAATACATAGAAAGTCACGTTAGATAGGAGAGCCACATTGGAAGGAGAAAATGGATATAGTGTCCTTCCCAACACTATTGTCTAAATGCCAAAAAATTAGGCATTTACAAAATTTATTAGAACCTTATTTTACTCAAAATAGTAATTAGTATTTACATTGTCTCCATTTTTATAATTACATAATTTTGTCTCATATTTGCTCAATTTAGAGGTAGTCATGTATGGCATGTTTTTCTAGTATGGCACACATGTTTTTTTCTCAAAATCATAACTATTTTTATTAGTCTCTAGATCTATATGCACCAAATATTATTTGGGTAGATGTGTATAACACATTGCTTCCTCATTGCTCAGTATTGCACTAGTCTTGAAGATGGAATGATAATTCATGGCATTATCCATTGTATACATTAGACCCAAATTATACTCAATATTTTCACCATTTTATGTATTAGTTTTGTGCGATTTTTACGCCAAAATTGAACCTTATTCCATTTGTAGTGGTTGGTTTTTATTTTCACCATTATTTACACTAGTTTTTACACCATAAATATTTATTAGGATTCATACAGGGATTATAAATTGTTTCACTACTTTGGGTAGGTAATGATGGATTCAATCACACCTTAAGTTCTTAATCATAGTTCAATCCAAGCTATTCAACGTTAATGAAACTAGAAGTGTACAACCTACCATAGTCACCAATTTTTACACCAAAAGAGCACAATGACTCATGTACCCCATAAAGTGTATTCATTCCTTGTAACTCTCTAGTTCATTGTCTTTCAATTTTTGATATTCATATTAAGAAAGGAATGATATTACATATGTTTCATTACAATTTTTTTACATGGAGAGTAGTTCAACATTATGGCCTACATATATAACTCATCTTCATATGTAAGCATAGGTATGCAATCTTTTTATTTTTACTCTAGTACTTACACTTTTGATGCATTAATAGAATAAATTGGGCTAAATTTAGATAGATAAATTAAAAATTAATCTAAAATCATGCATTTATGACTACTCTTTTACACACTTATCTCTAGACCTATCTTAGGGCCCCTTTTGGTCACTTTTAACCATCTTGCACACTCCTCTAAGATGATGCACAATCATTTAATGTAATAATACATATTAATATCAACCTTAGACAAATTTTATGCCTTTCTTAACATTCAACATGATCAAATCACCCCATCAGATAAGATTACCCTAAATAACTATAGCACACCACTCTAGTGTCCTTTCCCCCTCTCTTATATTCTCACCCAATAATAACTAATTTATAAATTTAAAAGCTAAAAAAAGGTCATTCTCTATCCCTAATGATACCCATTAAAATTAATTTCATAGATATGACTATATAAACACTTTTTAAACCAATTTTTCACACAATAGACTTCCACATCAAAAGGCACCAAAATCATAATTTCACATTGAGAGTAAAGTATATATTTATCCTAGTTATGATTGTATTTATCCTTAGTAGCCTAGATCTAAAGTACAAATACATTTTATAGGTCATGATTCATGGTTAAGGAAATTAATCACATTAGTATTGCACTAGAATCTAGCATATTTCACCAGCTATTCACACACCATCATGCCATGGGAGAACTACATGAATTTTGATCCCTCTTTGATGTAGGATCATCCCAATTTTTATGCAATATTACATCAACTAAAAATAGAGTGTGATGTGTTTCCTTTGATTATTAGGTTGTGGTGTTATTTATGTGAGCTTATTTACCTCTTTGAATGATGCTGAAAGAGTATTCCTTTTCCATGAAAAGTGTGGAGACCTTTTGACTATTTATGTTAGTCTATAGATACTATTAGGTCACATAAACTTGTCATAAATGGTTCTTAAACTAAGGTATGAATTAGTTTATGATTTTTTTTGAGGTCGTAGCATATGACACAACATATGTACCAATTTTTAAATTAATTAGAGATACCATGTAAGTATACCAACTGTTACAATATCAAGATGTTTCCTTGTGTTAATTATTCAAAAATAATTGGATATTGAAACTTGGTGAATCATAGAACTTGAAAATTAAAATCCCTATAGAAAATTTCATATTATTTGGAGTCACCATGTAGGTGTACCAATTGTTACATTATTAGAAGTTTTCCTTACTTTTAGCAATGTTCCAAAATTAAGTAGATTATGAATTTTTTTGGGTTCATATAATATGACACCTAAAATAACTATACCAAATTTTAGACCATTTGAAGATACCTCAAAAACATTGTGGTTGTTTCTTTTAGGTTATGTCTATATCACTAGATAGAAGGTTAATGACATTATGATATAGCTTCATTATGAATTGGATTACCATATTTGGAGATGTGTATAAAATTTTATATATCATATAATTCATAATGAAGCTATATAGTAACTATCACATATTTAAAGTTGTAGAATATATAATAACTATCATTCTACCTAACAACACAAAGATCAAGGCAAACTTTAACTAGTCCCCCTCTCTCATGTCTATGTCAATTGGCAAGGTTTTAATTTTCCCTTGGTGATGTGTTAAGAGTTAGATGATAAAATTTGGAGGGGTAATGGAAAATGTAGTCTATGATTTGTAATTCAAATTTAATATCAATTAGATTAATGATGTGGAATTTATGGTAATTTTTATAATTTTTTCAGCTTGAAATGTCACCTGATAATTACTAATAGCTACTAATATTTAGGTGTAAATTATAAAAAATATAAGTTCACCTAAATATTTTACACTTATGTGGAGTTCGAGGAAGTTTAAGATATATCCCATGAAGTTGGGGATGTTAAGAGGAATACATGAGGGAAAGAAAAGGGAGTTTCTTTAAAGTTTTGGGAGAGAGAGAGAGATGATAAATTGGTAAAGGAGAAGAACTCTCTAGGAGTAGAACAAAGAGTTGTATCATATCAAAAAGGACTATATGAAAGTCTAACTCTTTTATGTAATAAAATAATAATGTAGAGGCATGTGTGAGTGTGAGTGTGTGTTTGAGAGTATGATTTTTGTTTTGATGTGTGAAATTCATTAATATAGTCTTTATTATATACAGTCAATTTTTTGATAAAATGTGCATGTGTGTCCGTGGATGTTGAAACCCCTAAAACATGGTAGATAAAGATATACCTTAAATGTTCCCTCTCTCTTGTGTTTTCACCAATTGGTATCATACCAAGGTAGTGTTGTTAAAGTTTTGATAAACTCCTCATTGTGTGTTGTAGGATGTGAAAGAGAAGTCTACATAAATATTACATGTTATTGATAAGCTTATATAGGTGGTTATAGGTGTGTGAATTCCTAAAAATGTATGAGGGATTTTGTGATAGACTCAATTTAGAGTTTGTTACACGTTATAAAAGAGGATCCTATTGATTCATGGTAAGAGATGACACATAAGAGAAGATCACTTGAGATGGATGAGTTGACAAAGATGTCAAAAGTGTTCCAAGAGAGACTGAACATGATGGAAAATAATGCACATGGTGAAAATGGTGTAAATGCATGTTATGGTGATGAGGAAGAGTTGATGGTGGGTTTGTTTTCCCTAAAAACATGGATAAATGCTTTTGAAATAGGCTAATAAAGTAGAGGAAAATATGCCAATAGATAGAAGAGACTAGCTAAGGTTGTGGTGGAGAAAAAAGGTAAATCTCTTAGTGATATTTTTTTGTTTTATGGAAAATAAAGTCCAAAATAGATCATGACTTGGATAGTTGAGATTAAGTTATATTTTTTGGATATGAATGTTGTTAACCCCATGAGGGTGGAAATATCTCCAAGTGAGAAGACAAAGGAAAGGTAAGTGGAAAGTTTGTGAGAGGTAAAAAATGGTTTCCAATATGTTGGGTCAATTTACGAACCCAAAATTACAACTAGGATTGTTGAATAAGCTTCATTTGAAGAGGTTTAATAGCATTGGTGAGATGAATATTATAGAAAAAGGCAATAAGTATGGGGAGTTTTCATATGAACATATAAAAACTACTTTGAGAAATAGCATGGATGTGCATAGGTGCAAGAAAGAGTAGGTTGTTGTGGAAGATAACACAAAGATGAGGCTTATATATGTAGACTAATTCTAATTTTCATAATAGTAGGGTGTATGAGAGTTGTGAGTATACCATATGTGAGGATATCCACATGATGAATGAAGGAGAGGTGATACATTATTTATCGAAAGATGGAGGCCCATTATGTGAGTATGAAGTCCCATGAGTGGGAAAATGTTGAATTGTCCTTGGTTCGTGATGACAATGAGTTTGCCAATTTTATTTTGGATGGTAAAAGGTTTGAGGACAACCAAGGAATCATAGAGGTGAATGAGTATTACATCCATGTAGATTTATAGGCGAAGGAAAGTTTCATCCATGTATCTTTGTATGAGAGTGAAGAAGGAAGCCATATAAAGTTTCAAGCTTATATGGTGGAAGAATTGGATATAGAGGTTATGCAAGCAACATCACAAAGGAGATGATAGTGAAATATCATCTATGTGATATATATAAAAATAAAGGTGTAGATTAGAAGAAAAAAACATGATTTTTGTTGAGAATGGGCCATTTTCAGCCATTTATAGTCCATTATGAGAGTGAAAATATTGAGTAGCATGCTATAAATTTAGAATAGTTGGACAACATGTCCTTGGGCCATGATGGAGTGGTGGATGAGTTTTTTTAGGGACAATTTATTTCTCCTACTCTGTTTTTGCAATGTGTAGGTCTAACAATAAAGATAACATATAAGAAGAGGACTAAGTGTGATTCAATCCAACATTCTCATTTGTATGAGAAGTAGAGTGAAGAAATTAACCAAGAGATTGATATGGCAATGGTGACTAGAGATCTGGTTGGTGATGATATTACAACCTTGGGTGAGTGTCTTCAAGTTGATATGGAGACAAGAGAGAGTGTTATAACATGGGAACATGATTTTTCTCAAGATAATATGTAGGTAAAGGCTCATTTGTAACTAATTTAGGAAGAAGAGTTGTACTAAGAATAACCAAATGTTGGTGAAGGCTTTGAGAAGCCTAAGCTTGCTATGAAATAAGCTTATAGATGATGATAGATGAAAGAGTTTAGTTGAGTTTGATATTAGACATGGTATGTGTGGAGGAACCTAATCTTGGGGGTATGGAGAGTGAGTTTCTTGAACTCACCAATTAGAAGGAGTTGATAATATTTATGGTATCCAAACCATGTCATGTATAAGTTGATGTTACATATGAGATGGAGAGATTGCTTGCAGTATAAATGTGGATAGTGAAAGATGTGAAGGTAAGAACTAATAATCCTTGTGGTTATTTTTTATGTTATTTACTATTATTTGTATTCCATTATGTATGTTTATTTATTTTTTATAATATTGGGAATGAATGATGAGATTTTACCCATGAGAGAGTAGCTAAAAATAGGGATATTTGATGTTGTAGGTGATTCAACAACTAGTTAGACAAAGTGTGAACAAAACCAAGTGGGATTTACTTTGAGGTGGATAGATGATGGTGGGTTTGGGCCCACATGGGAGAGTGAGATGCATGATAAAATATCTTGGTGGTGGTGGATAGATGAGAGTGAGTTTTAACCCATAATTTCAGCCCATAAGTGAGTTGATTGAAATATGGTTATGCCTTTGGTAGAGGAGGAAGGATGATGGTGGGTCTAAGTCCACGAAGGAGAGAGAGTATGTTGGGTGGTAAAATCCTATAAGGAGTGAGAGAGAGTATAAGTGTGAAGATAAGAGAATATAAACAAGCATGTAGGATCTGGAAATGACATAGGAAAAAGAATAACATTTAGTTGATTTACTTGGTATGTTAGAATGGGATGGCATGGTAACTTTGCCTCATGAACAAAAGAATATCTTAATTAATTATCTCATCCTTGTGAATAGGATACCACATTTTATAAACATTAGGTGTCTAATGCAAGAGCGTCCCTAGGGTTCATACAATCTTACATCAACTAAAAATAGAATGGGGTGCATTTTCTTTGATTTTTGCGTTATGGTGTTGTTTGTGTGAGAAGTTTTACCACTTTGAATGATTTTGCAAAAGTATTCCTTTACCTTGGAAAGTGTAGAGACATTTTGACTATTTTTTCAATCTCTGTAGACTGTTAAGTCATATGAAATTGTTAGAAATGATTCGATAAAATTTTGTGAGGTCATATCATATGACAATTAAAATATTTATACTAATTTTTGAACCATTTGGAGCTACTGCATAAATATACAAACTTTTACACTATTAAGAGGTTTCCTTACTTTTATTAATGATTCAAAATTAATTACATGTTGAACTTTGTGTGATAATATAAATTGATACTTACAACCCTTGCATAATATTTCAAATTATTTAGAGTCACCACAAAGGCGTACCAACTATTACACTATTAGGAGGTTTCCTTACTTGAGATAAAGTTTAATAATGAATGAGATAATTAAATTTTGTGGGTTCATATAAAATTACACCTAAAATAATTTTACCAAATTTCATACCATTTGGAGTCACCAAAGAAAATTTAAGGCTATTTATTTTAGGTTATACTTTTATCACTATGAAGAAGGGTCATGACCTTACAGTGTAGCTACGGTAAAAATTGGATTATCAAATTTGGATTAGTTTCATAATATGTAGTCCAAATTTTTTTAAAAAAAAAATTAGATCAATTTAACAATTGAGGAAAAATTTATTATAGTTTTTGTAAACTAACATTTTGCTAGACAATGCATCTACCTATTTAACAAAAGGTTAATGATCTTGTGGTAGAGCTACCTTAAGAATTTGAATGCCAATTTGTATCAGTTATATAAAATATATCCTATAATTTTTTTCTAAATTCATCTCAATTAGATAAGTGGAAGAAAATTTATGATAGTTTTTGTGACTATCATTTAGCCAAAAAATTCATATGTGTAACTTGAAGGTTCGTTATATTTTGATAAAGTTGAGGTAATAATTAAGTTACCAAATTCAGTGGTTTGATATAAAATGTAGTCATATTTACATGTTTCAAATTTAATATCATTTTTATTCACATAGTTAGAGTTATATAAGTTATAGTAACTACCATTCTACCTAGAATTGACATTTGTGTAGTCCGTGTCAATTAGAAAGATTATTATTTACCTACAATAACCTGAGGTAACATGTGTTAAGAGTTAGAATGAAATTTTGAGGGGTAATGAAAAATTTGTATATGAGTTATGATTAAAATTTCATATCAATTTTATTAATGGTGTGGAAGTTATGGTAGTTTTTATATCATTTAACTTGAAACATCACCTGATACTTGTTGATAGTTAGGTGTCAATATTGAAAACTAAAGTAGCCTAACACTTTTACATTATGTGTAGGTCTATTAAATTTAATATAAACCCAATTAATATTGGGATGTTAAGAGTAATATAGGAGAGAAATAAAATGGAGATTTTTTGAAAGTTTTGGGAGAGAGAGGATATGTTGGTGAAGAGCAGAACTCTCTAGGAGAAAAATAGAGATTTGTATCAGTTCAAAAAGAATTGCATGAGAATATATAACTCATTCCTGTATTGAAATAATCCTATAGAGTAATGTGTGAGTGTGATTTTATATTTTAGAGTATGATTTTTATTTGGTTGTGTGAAATGCATTAATATAGTCTTTATTGTGTGATAGTCAATTATTTGAAAAAAATGTGCATGTGTGTCCATGGATCTTGAAACCCATAAAATATGAGATATAAACATATAAATTAAATGGTTCCCCTCTCTTATGTTTACACCAATCTTCAAATTATTGGTATGTATGCAATGCTCAACTCATGGGGTTTTAAGGTCTTACCTAGCTTCAACTGATGACCCCTATTTACCCCATTGATTTTAAATGGTATTCACAAGTCAAGGAGTTAGGTTTTTTTTAAAAGAAAAACCATAAATTGGTTTCTAAAAGTGATCATAATCTCCTGCACAAGGTAAAAGCTTTGTAGATGAAGATACAAAGAACTGAAAAACCTTAATTTCCTAACTACAAGTGGACATGAATGTTGCATAGTGGATAAGAATAACAGCCCCATAGTGTCATGCCCATGGCACTATTTTCTAGGCACAAAACTATCCTTTGATTCATGTTTCCATTCACCAAGCCACTTTGTACAACAAGTTTTAGATTCTAACTCTTCTCATAGATATAGTTTCTAGCTAAGTCATTGTTTTCTCATTACACTTTGCTATTTTTAGTAAATTTTTAGAATACATTAGTTATAAATTAGTGAATGTTATTATTTTAATACTATTCTCCTAATTTTTTACAGTGGTGTTGTCACTTAGATTTTTTCAATAAATCCCAAATTTGATAAAATATTATCCACCTAGAGAGACCTTGTCCCCATAACAAATAATGGATAGTTTATAAATTCAAAATATTATTTGGGTATCAAGCACATTTAATAAGGTTGGATACATGAAATTATAAAAAAGTTTTACTATATATAAAAATAAAAGGTGATTCATTGTTCTTGCTTCACACAATCTATTGAACACTTAAACACTATTGCACATTATGCACGGCTTCCTTATTCTTCAAAAATTCAAGATCATTCACAAGGATCAACCACAATCCAAGTCCAAAGTATTTCAAATAAAATCAAGAGTTATAATTTTCAAGTATCAAATCCACATTCATAGATGCATACATATAGTTAAGGATCATAATTTCATAATCACTCTAAGTGGGAGAACATTGAGTGGCTTTATTCCCTCTACAAGGTATTTTTATATGTAGGTAGAGGTAAATCATCAAGGGGGTGATTGCAGTTAGCTCACCCCTCATTTTTACAATTTTATATCTCTCACATATACCTTTAGAGTTTCCATAGTAAAGAGGAAAAAAATGATATTCACTTGAAGACATTTGAATCACAATATTTTAGCCTAATCAACAGAATTTTGAATGAAGCGCTGGGACACGCTGGGCGCGCTGGGAGCGCTAGGCGTGCTGGGCGCGCTGGAGGCTTTCCCAGAACCTGCAGCTAAATATGCAGGGAGGCAGAAAGAAGACGCCCCTCCTGAAAGGGGAAATGAAGGGTGGAAGGTTAAAGGAAAACTGGTGGTGGAAAACCAGGAAGGAGGTATCAACAGAGAAGGGAAAACAGGAGATGATAAAGAAAATGAAGGTTCTAAATTTTTTGCTGATTATCCTCTTGCTGTGCTGGGGCAAAAGACTGAAAGGGAGAAAGAGAAAGGGTGTTTAAACAAGGAAGAAACCTCAGAAGTGTAGAAGGCAGAGCACTCAGAACAAAGGAAGTGGTCCTCTCTGTTCGGCATGAAATCCAAAGAAAAACTTCTCTTCCCGCCGGTCACTATTAAACCTTGCAGGGAGAAAGGTGAGTTCCAAGCATTCATCCCTGATCCTCTAATAGATTTTTCTGTGTCTTCATTGGAATCCACCTTAGTTGGTAAATTTTTAGGGGCAAGACCAGATTTAGAATCCCTTCCCAAAATGATTAAAAGGAAATGGGTTATTCGGGGAGATGTTGAAATGGCTCCTATGTTGAATGGCTTCTTTTTGTTTAATTTCAACTATAAAGAGGATATGAACAAGGTTCTGTGTGGAGGACCATGGTCTTTTGGCAAATGCTCTTTAACTATTAAAAAATGGGAACCCAACATGGACTTATCTGATTCCTTCTTCTTAACCACGCCCATTTGGGTAAGACTTCCTGGACTTCCCTTAGAATTCTGGCATGAGGACATTTTTAGAGGAATAGCCAACACTTTTGGTGAACTGTGGTATTGGACAATGCAACGGTAACCAGATCTAAACTTCAATATGCCAGACTTAATGTTAAAGTTGCAGATTTGAATAACCTCCCAGAAAAAATGGATTTAATTTCAAAGCATGGTAAAAAAACCCAAAGGCTTGTGTTTGAAGATCTGCCCAATTCCTGTTATGTTTGTAAAAAATAGGGGCACTGGGCCATAAACTGTCCCTACAAAAGGAAATATTATTCAAGCAGTGTTTTGGATGAAAGGAAGAACAAGGTTCAGCACAAGAAAGTATGGATAACTAAAGAAAACAATCAAAAAGAACTAAAGAAGAATGAAGATATAAAAGAACTACATGCTGAGAAGGAGAAAGAGATCCCTATTGAAGAATCAAAAGAACCACAATCAGACGTAGATGAAGAGGCAGAGGTGGAGAAAGAAAATTTTGAGCAAGAAGGATATGGGCTGCAACCAAAAATCACAAATCTTGAACAAAAGAAAGATGAGCTAATAGATTTAACTAAACAAATTGTTGGCTATCAAAAGATAGAAGACAGCTGGGGAGATATAGAAAATTCTAAGACAGAAGGGAAGGGAAGGCAATCAGAAACCACAGTACCCACACATAGCAAAGAAGATTTGATAGATTTATCAAAGGAAATCATTCTATACCAAAGGGTAGAGGATCTACGGAGAGAGGTAGAAGGCAAAGTAGTGCTGGAGGAAGGAGAAATCTTGGTTGATACAGGAAATAAATTAAAGGAGAGAGTACCTCTTCTGTCTCAGCCAAAGAAGAATCAGGTTGATAAAGAATTGCCTTTGGAAGAGCTTCCTGCGAATGTTAAAGGAGAAAATTTAAAGCATTTTCCTAACCAAAGGAAAAGGGCTGTAAAGAAGACAATTACAAAAGGAATAGAAACTAGAAGCAGCAAAAAAGACCAGCAAATGAAGGTGAAAAATAGTGCTTCTATCTTGGATAAATATGGAAAAAGAGAAGAGCAGAATTCAAAAGTGAAAGCGGATGTTGGCTGTCCAGACAAACCTGGAAGAAAACCCATAAGAAAAATCAGAGAGCTAGAAAGCAAGCAGAATATAGCTGATGGAAAGCAGGCAACAATTCTGGATTTTACCCTAAAAAAATAGTTATTAAACTATTTGTTGAAAGTAGAAGGCTGGATGTAATTGAATATTGAGGCCGTCCTTGTATAACCAATGGTTGTTGCTACTTCTTAGTAGGATTCAGGAATACGTCTCCTGGAGTTTGTAAACGTTTTATCTTTTCTACTTCTGTAATAGGGTTTTGGGGCCCCTTCAAAACCTGCTTTAACCTTTAATCTAAAATAGATATAGGTGTAGAAGGCATAACAATCATATTTTCATCATAGTCAATACAAATAAATATGAAGTCAATAGACATAGTTTTCCTACACTATTTTCCAAGAAGTGTGGTCATGTACAAGAATATATTTATATTTTATTATTTGTATTATAATATCAGAATTATACTTTCCTCCATTTTTCACTATCAAGCATTGGTCATAATCAACTTAGATAAGTTTGTAGTCAAAAACATGACCAACTTGCACTACTATCTAGGGATATTGGACCTGTCTAGAAGAAAAATCAAATTATATTCCTAATTATGAGTAGTTTCATCTAGTCTCTTATTAATTTTCACTGTAAAATATATAAAATAGTCAATAGGAATTGGATCTAAGATAATTACATTTTTTCTTAGTGTTTTTTTAAAAATAACATATTTCCATATTTAGCAAGTTGTAAATTATAATTAATAATAAATGTATATATTTTATCATTATGATCTCTTTAAAGTTATACACATGTTAAACAAAAATTTAATTGTTAAATAAAAAATGGGGTAAAAACATATTGGTAAACCTGTACATTTTCATCCATTGCTTTATTTTTTAATTTGTGTTTTAGGGTTTCAATTAAATTCCTCATTTCAAGATGCTAAAGAGAAATATATTTGTCCTTTAATATATTTGATTGAGAATTAATATATGAATTATCATTGACATAGAGCTCATATTTAATTATTTATTTCCTTTCAAAAAAATATTTTTTGGTTTTTAATTTCTTTTTCCCTTCTTTTATTGATTTCTATAAAATGTGTTACAACAGTTTTAAAACTCACAGGAGTTATAGTTATGAGAAAATCAATATTTATTTTTAACTTATCAATGGTGTTATGGGTACTTATCCAATACTCAATCCATTATACATCACTATATATGTATTTTAGTTTCCATGTATCTCATGACATATCATAAATGTCTATGTTTTATTTTTCAACTATAGGAAACGTTCAACCATTTTTATTGTAGTGTATTGGTAATTTATTAGCCCCAAGAATATATTCTAAGTTTATCCTAGATATTGGATAGTGTGGATATATAATTATGAAATACTCCTTAGTTAGTGCATTTTGGCCCATGTTCACTATTTACGATTGGGATCAATATATTTGTGATCCTATAAAGTAAACACACCTTGTCTAGTTACACCCATTTTCCTTTTCATTTTATAAGTTTTCATGACACTCAAAGAGTACAATTACCTATTCATCTAGGTCATAGTACTATATTAAGTGGAATCCATATAGATCATATTTATATTCCTTTGGTCTCTTATAAAATCTATAATATAGATATATTTTTTTTATCAATATGATAATGCAACTATTCAGATTTATGTACAAATCAAAGATTATGTTAATGATATACATGATAGTCAACATAATGAAACTATGCATGATGATCAATTTAATCATAAAGGATCCAATAAAATTGATCCCAATGAGCTTAATGGGGTGGATACTAATAAAGTCAAATAATTTTCCAATTTTCCTCAAGGACTACATCAATGTCTTAAATAGGTGGATAGGGTTTCCAAATTAATCCTATCATATAAGAGTTCAAATCAAGATATTATTGCATTATGTCAAGCATAAAAATAAGAGGTCTCTCTTAGAGTTGTTCATACTCCCATCTCAAGTGTTCTAGTCTCTACTATTGCTTATATTCTTATATAAACACCTCTAGTTACATATGTGACATCATACTTAGGTATGGGAGCATCACAAGGTTTCCAAATAATTATTATTCCTATTTATAAACATGCATAGTACACACCCAATTTGATTACTATGCATGGTCTATCACTAACCTTACCTAATGAATACTCTCTTGAGTAAACTATTATAACATTACATGCTAAGGTGTTGAAATTATAGAAAGGTATCTCTAGAGCTAGTCATTCAATAGACCCCCATTAATTTATTCATAATCCTTTGGTACTAGAGATAGCCTCCAACCCACTATCAAAAGGATTTTTATATCCTAAGCACCACTCTATGAAAGTAAGGGTGATCCTAAATAACATATTTGATCATTTCATGTGACATGCTTGGATTATGCATACAATGATAAATTATTAATCAAGTTATTTATAAGAAGCCTTGAAAACTATTATTTGTGATGGTTTTATGATCTTCCACTTCAAAAATTCAAAGAATTTAACCATCTATTAGGTCTATTTATAGAACACTTATCTATCAATATTGGTGAAAAATATCTTATGCACAAATTTAAAATCTCAATAAAGGGTCAAAAGAGTCAATCATTGAATATGTTCTTTGGTAAAAAACTACGATATCGAAGATGAAAAATTATATGCCAAACAATGAGTTGTAATATACCTTCACACAAAGTTTTCTATCACCACTCCATGAGTTTATCATGCTTGAAAAATTTAAATCTTTTGATGAGTTATATAGCTCATAGATTTAAAAAATCTAAAATATTTACCATATTCTCCATCTACTTCAAAACTAATTTTTCAAAGTAAACCAAGCAACAAGGTCAAAACTAATGAAATAAATTAAAAATAAAAAGTAATTGTGAATGCAGTATCACAACCAACAAATAAGCTTTAATTGACAACTCCACTAAAGAGGTAATTAACAAGGTTACCACAACCTCCTCATGTATTGTTACAAAAAATTCTTGATTGAAATATTATCCCTCTCCTTCCACCATTAGAGGTTGATATGATCAATCCTCAACATAAAATATTCAACACATATTGTGACTACCACATAAATATTGGACATACTAGAAATAAGATATTTAGGCTAAGGCATAAGATACAATATCTTATCTATGATAATATTATTGAGCTAAGCATAATGGCACACCATAGAGGAGGCTAGACCATAGAAAAATGATTATAAAAAGTTGAAAATATTTAGTAATCCATTTCTAAATCATGTCATAGTAGAAAATACATATAATTTAGAGGTACACCATGCTTACAATGTGCATCCTCATCCTAAGACATATGGACATCTAATATATAGTATTATTGGTATATTTATAAGCACATCAACACTAATTCCTATGATCACATTCAATGATAATGAGATCGTTGATGATGATTAAGATAGACATGCACTTTTTTTGAGATTGTATCTGTTGGGTGAATATTTTGTCAATCAGTTAACTGATGAGAAAAATAGTTCTTATCATCCACATCAAGGGAGATTGGTCAGACCAATGTGCAAGTTTACTACATTAGAGGTGGACAAATCTCTCCTCTCAACAAGGGGAGGTTCCCTATAAATACGCAGGAGCTATATACTAGATATATATGTAAAAAATAACACTTAGGGTGGAACTACACATCTATCTCTCTTTTTTTAGAGATGATGTTAAAAAATAGAGGAGAAAATCTTGGTGTAAACACTGAAGGCACTTCTCTTCTTTCAAAAGTGTTCTTGAAGGAAACAACATGAGTTCTTTTAGGTAGAGACAAGTAATCTAATAACAAAAGGGGCACAATAACCAGCAAGATGAAATGAAACCCAAAGTCTCCACCTTAACTACCCAAAGAGTGAAACACAAAAGATAATGGGGGCACAAAGTCATCCCAGAATCCTCAACACATAAATAAATAGATAATTACATACTGAAGACAACTATGACAGCACAAAGTCTAAAAGTAACTGACTTCAGGACATCTTTTGGATTACTTCCATTAGCTCTGCTTGTTAAATTAAATAAATAAGAATACACCTAGAAGACAGACATAAGAACAATCTCCTTAAATGGCACAAGTTATAACAACACAAAGTCTACAAGTAACTTGCTTTCTCATTCAGATAAAATAAAAGGATCAACAATCTAAGCTCAAAGTCTCAGTATTCGCCTTTCAATTGGGTAGAGTTTTGCCTTTATAAAATGAAAAGATCTCCTTTGCATAAAATAAGAGATTACAATATATAGTAGCCAAGAAAGGCTTGACACTTTGTTCTATGAAATGGCCCATGTTGCATTCAATGCATTGAATGCATTTTTAGTTTTGTCAAAGAGGGCCATGCTAGAACAGGGTGGTTGCCTTAGCTGTGGCGTGTCAATTCATCTCAAATGTCTTCTCCTGGGCCTAAGTCATCTAGTTTGTCACATGATGTCTATGCAGCTGTCTACCTCACCTTTACTCTAAAAGAGACAAATAGGCCATGCCTTCAATGTTTGTAGGCTCAAATATTTGCTTGGTGGACTGTTCCACCTACTGTAATAACTTTTACGTAGATATTTCTAGCTTTTCCCTCTTTGTATCTTCCTAGTTTTTGTCTTTTCTTGGGATTTGAGCTCTTGGGGATAAATTCTTAGTTTTTTTGGCTCTTTTAGCTCTCTCCCTTCATAGTTCTTCCTTTTGGAATTTTGGCCTTTTGCATTCAGGTCTACATTCAAGCCTTCAAAGATCAACATCTACTTTATTGCCCTGAATTTGATGGCTTCGGGAACATCATCGAATGTCTGGATCCCAATGGCTAGTTCATGGTTTTTAAATTTGACATCTATGGGCCCATCATATTCCTTGGTAGTTCCTTTGGCTTTCTTGCTTGATCCTTCTTGAAGGGAACCTACCCTTCAGGGTCTTGAGAAAGGTCCATTTTGCTCAGTGAGATCCCCCCTGCAAGCGTACCTACCCTTCGAGGTTCTTCGAATGGCCTTAGGCTAGTCTTCAAGTTTCTTCAGGCTCCTAATTCCTTCAGACAAAATGTCTAAATGAATTCCTTTAGACATTTTGTTTGAAAGAAATGTTCCTTTCCTTAACTATTTTTTCATTTTTTTCGGTCAAGCTTCCTTCCCAGGTGAATTCCTTCAGACATTTTGTCTGAAGGACTTTTGCCTTAACAATTTTGCCACAAGAAATTTTCTAAAAGAATTCCCACTTTCTAACTTGTTCACTTTTTTGAAGAAAATCCTTTTGTCCTCTTTTTCTCACTACCCTCCACAAGGGCACTTGGTCTCTTCGCTTTTGGGCACTCCTTTAAACCATTTGATTGAACTGACTAATTGAACCAACATTGGTTCAATGGTTCAATGGTTTATTCCTTTGTTCTGCTCATTCAATTGACCGCGTGAACCAACCACATTGAACCAATCGCTCGTTGAACCTTTGAAACATTGAACCTTTGCACCAAAATGGTTCAAGGTTCAACAGTTCAATGGTTCAATCCTTCTTCTTTTTGCTAAGTGTTTTGAAGATGTTGAACCTTGAAGTGGTTGAACTTGTTAAACCTTTGCAAAAAAATTTAACTCTTTAAGCTCGCTGATATTGTTGAACCTTTGAACCCGTTGAACCCGTTGAACTCGTTGAACTGATTTGGTTCAAAGTTCAATGGTTCAATGTTCAATCCTTCCTTTGAAGCTTGCCGATGCACCTTTTAGTTTAACCTTGGCATTGAACCAACCTTAAAATTACCTAAGTGTTGAGAGCATGTTTCTTTCCTACAGAGTCCATAGAAATCAACCTGTAAAGTCTGCAGAACTGAGTCTATAGAAATGAGTCTATAGAACTTAGCCTGCAGAGTCCATAGTTTTCTCTAAGTCTCTCAAGCCTTGAAAGAGTCCATAGAATCCTGCCTATGGAGTCTATAGAAATGAGCCTATGGAGTCCATAGTTTTAATCCTACAGAGTTCATAGTTTCAAGCCTATAGAGTCCATAGTTTCAAGCTTGCAGAGTCTGTAGATTCTAGCCTATAGAGTCCATAGTTTCAAGCCTATAGAGTCCATAAAAATATAAAAAATATTAAATAACAGAGAATTTGAATACTCAAAACAATTTTTGAGAAGGGAAGAGATAATTTTGGCCTATTGAACCAAAATAGTTCATATGTTGTCCCAAAATGAGTGGCAAATTTTAGGAACAATAGCTAGCTCCAGTTGGGGAACTTCCTTCAGTTGAACACTTAGAATAGCTAAGGGGAGTAGAAACTAGAATCTCCAGTGCCTTAAAGTATGTCATTGGGCTATGGAGTCATGCTACCCAAAAAGAAAGATGTCAAAAAATGAAAATGAACAACACACAAAAAATAATTAAAGACTATACATATATATAAATATAGGTGAACTTATCTGATACTTCAAGAATTAAAGTGATTCAAATGCTGCCCATTATGAGACAATGAAAATGGTGTTCTATCCTAATAAATCAGAAAGAAACCATTTTTCCCCTAGAATCAGTGATGGGCGAATGGAACTATCCACTAGGGATCACATTTCCTATGCACTCCTTTTGGTTATCTCTTCTTACACCATGGCAAGAGATGGTCTCTAATATAAAAACCATAAATCTTTACTCTCTTGGTGAAGAGTTCCTCTTCTTGACTTTGGTGTGAAGTAGTATGGTCCACTACCATAGCTTGTTGTTCTTCTATTTTATTCCAGCACATGTTTTGATTGTCAGCATCAAACACCTGCCAAACCACCAGCTTGGCATCTCCTTTGTCATGGAGTTTGACATATTTGTCTTGAGCAGCCTTCTACTCAAGTAATAGAGATTTGTACTCGACAGTGTTGTTGGTGTTGTTGAACTGCAACTCATATGAAGAAGGAACAATATCTCCTTAAGGAGATATCAACACAATCTCAGCTCCTGAACCGGTAGAGGAATTGTTGCCATCAAATTCTCAGATCCAAACATCATCAGAAATTGATCTTCTATCAATTTTTTCTTCATTAGAGATAGAAGATCCTTTTTCATCTATATTGTGCCCCACTAGTTCTTTTGATGTATTGTTCGAATCAATTCTTGGACTGCCAGCTATAGGACTTTCATCTATTGAAACATGAACATCCTTAGTAGACAAAAAATAATTACCCCTACCTAAAGACTCAAACAGAATTTGAGATTCAAGCGTTGATGTCTAAGTAACCACATATTTTTCTTCCTTCTCAGGGAGCAACCTCTTCATGATGCCTTTGATAGGGATCCTTATCTCAGACAAGTTCATGCTCAATTCTCCTCCAACATCCTTGCATAAATTTCATCCAAGAAGGATGCCATATGATGTTGGAGCATCAGCCACCAAGACAGTCATCTTGATTCTCTTGTCTGGGAATGCTGCAAATGTGAATTGGGCATCCTTAATTTGTCCCAATAGTGGCACTTGTTTGTTCTCCATGGAGAAACATCTCCCAAATGTCTTGGTCAGTGTAAGACCAAGTAATTTAGCCACTTTGGCAGGCATGACATTGTCTGAAGCTCCAGAATCAATGATGCAATTACTCAGCTTATGACTGTTTATCAACAGGGAAATATAGAAAGGCTCTATTTTCCTAGGGGTAGTAGGAGGAGTAATGATAAGGTTGTTTGGGATGGACATGTTCCTTGGGGGATCATGAGTTACCTTCCTAGCATCTTGTCCTATAGGGATAGCTTTATTCTTCACACACTCAACCAACCTATCCAACTGCTTAGGGTTGGATTGTAGGAATTCAAACTCAGTCATTTAAATTTTGGTTTTCTTGATATGGTTGATTATGTCAAATGACTAAAATGGACTAGGGATAGAGGAAGGGAGTTCATCCTTCTAGTTTTTAGGTGGGGAGGACTGATCTACAAAATTAAAGTTAAAGGTGCATAAATGTTTGGGGTACTTAATTTTTTAGCAACCATCGAGTCCTTTGGCTTGAAAAGTAGAGTGGTTCCCTACTTGGCAATTGAAATTATAGGTTAAGGTCACTCCTCTATCTTTTCTTTATCAACTTGCTAGGCTGACTAGTTCTTGGACTGAGTGAACACAGCGTATGATCCCTCAACTGCTTCACCTTTATTTTGGGTTCATCTTGGTAATTTAGGAAACCAATGTGGGGTCACCAACTAGTTCTTCTTGGTCTACTGAAAAGATATTAGCATCATTTTCTTACTCAAACTCAGGTTGGAAAGAGAAATCATGTTCTATTTCTAGATATCCAACTGCTAAGTTAGTTGGAGGTGCTTCAAGGGTAAGGTTCCTCTATAGGGGAGGAAGATGATTTGGCTACCCTTGATTCTTGGAAGCATTGCCTTGATATGGCTGATTCTGAAATGTCCTCCTTGACATATCTCAATGAGGAGGAGCAAACATACCTTGGGCCATTTGTCTTTTCAAGGATAGCAATTTATTTGTTAGCTTTTGCACCATTTAATCCATGGTGCCTATAGATGAATTCTCAGAAGATGAAGAATATTTTCCTCTGTTAGGATCTCTCCTTATCTTTCCTACCAAGATAAGGTCATCTTCCACCTCGGTAGCCAAATCTTAACTTACAACAAGGTCTATGTGGCCAGCCCATCTCAGTAGAAAACTCACTTCAAGTAGTTGTGAGTTGATGAAGAAGCATTTGAGATTTTCAGGTGGTGGCTGAGCAATTGTAGGAATCTAGTTCCTCAACTTGTCAAACTTTGCTATGAAATTCTTCATAGGCTCATGAGGTTCTTTCTTCATCTATGTGAGCTGGGCTAGTAAGGCATGCACATCTTCTGTAGGCTTGAACCTAGCTTCAAATTTAGCTTTAAGAGTGTCCTAGTTAGTCACTAACTGAGCCTACAAATGATAGAACCAGTCTGCAGCAGCACCTTGTAGTGTTTCCACAAACAACCTAACTGTTATGTCTTCATATTCCATGCCTATCATGCCATAGGCTATGCTAAAGGCTGAAACATGCTCATCAAGATGAACTCTCCCATCACTAAATAATTTGTGGAAATTCTTCCTTGAACTGTGTGGAAGCTCATGCAGAGGTGGAGTAAGATTGAGTGGGCCAAAAGAGTTACCCTAGGGGCCTTGAACTGCCATGATTTGATTATGGAATAGGGGGATAACAAATTTGGGTGGTGTGTGTATGGGAAATGCTATGATAATAGCAAAAAAAGTAGCTCTACCTTGGGTTGGTGACCTAGTATGGGTAGGAGGAACACTCCTAGATCATTGAACCTAAAGTTGGAGAAGGAGTACGTCAAAATTTCCTTGCTGCATCAACCCAAAGACAAGTTCAACAACACCTTAAACTCTCTAGCCTCTAGTATAGCATGGAGTTGCTAGATTGTGAAACAAAAATGGAAAAGGATTGGTCTTGCTTCAGCTTGAAGCTTGAGGCTTCAAACTACTTGTCTTTCCCCAATGGAGTCGCTAAAAAGACTATTGGGTGAATATTTTGTCAATCAGCTAACTAATTAGAAAAATAGGTCTTATCATCCATAGCAAGGGAGATTGGTCAGCCCAATGTGTAGGTTTACTACATCGAAGGTGGATAAATCTCTCCTCTCATCAAGGGGAGGTTCCCTATAAATATGTAAGAGCTATATACTAGATATATATGTAGAAAATAACACTCAGGGTGGAACTACACCATCCATCTCTCTTTTTTTAGAGATGATGTTAAAAAATAGAGGAGAAAATCTTGATGTAAACATTGAAGGCACTTCTCTTCTTTCAGAAGTGTTATTGCAGGAAACAACAGGGGTTCTTTCAAGTAGAGACAAGTAATCTGATAAAAAAAAGGGTGTAGTAACTAGCAAGATGAAATGGAACCCAAAGTCTCCACCTCAACTACCCAAAGAGTGAAACACAAAGGATAATGGGGGCACAAAGTTGTCCTAAAATTCTCAACACAAAAAGAAATAGACAATTACACACTGAAGACAACTATGACAACACAAAGTCTAAAAGTAACTAACTTCAGGACATCTTCTGAATTACTTCTGCTAGCTCTGCTTGTTAAATTAAATAAACAAGAATGCACCTAGAAGACAAACATAAGAACAATCTCCTAAAATGGCACAAGCTATAACAGCACAAAGTCTGCAAGTAACTTGCTTTCTCATTTAGATAAAATAAAATGATCAATAATCTGATCTCAAAGTCACAGTATTCACCTTTCAATTGGGTAGAGTTTTGCTTCTATAAAATGAAAATATCTCCTTTGCATAAAATAAGAGATTACAATATATAGTAGCCAAGAAAGGCTTGGCACTTTGTTCCATGGAACGACCCATGCTACATTTAATGCATTGAATGCATTTTTAGTTTTGTCAAAGAGGGCCATGCTAGAATAGGGTGGCTACCTTAACTGTGGCATGCCAATTCATCTCAAATTTCTTCTCTTAGGCCTGAGTCATCTGGTCTGTCACCTAATGTCTGTGCAGCTGTCTACCTCACCTTTACTCCAAAGGAGACAAACAAGCCACGCCTTCAATGTTTATAGGCTCAAATATCTACTTGGTGGACTATTCCACCTATTGGAATAACTTTTGCATAGATATTTTTGGCTTTTCCCTCTTTATCTCTTCCTATTTTTTGTCTTTTCCTGGCATTTGAGCTCTCGGGGCTGAATTCCCAACTTTGCTAGCTCTTTCGGCTCTCTCCCTTCATGGTTCTTCCTTTTGGCATTTTGGCCTTTTGCATTTAGGTCTGCATTTAAGCCTTCAAAGATCAATGGCTACTTTATTGCCTTGAATTTGATGGCTTTGGGAATGTCACTGAACTTCTGGATCCCAACAACTAGTTCATGGTGTTTAACTTTGACATCGTGGGCCCGTCATATTCCTTGGAAATTACTTCGACTTTCTTGCTTGATCCTTCTCAAAGGGGACCTGCCCTTCAGGGTCTTGATAAAGGTCCATTTTTCTTGATGAGAGCCCCCTCGCAAGGGTACTTACCCTTCAGGGTTCTTCAGATGGCCTTAGGCTAGTCTTCGGGTTTCTTTGGGCTCCTAATTCCTTTAGACAAAATGTTTGAAGGAATTCCTTTGGACATTTTGTTTGAAATAAATGTTCCTTTCCTTAACTATTTTTCCACTTGTTTTTGGTTGGGTTTCCTTCCCATGTGAATTCCTTCAGACAAAATGTCTGAAGGACTTTTGCCTTAACAATTTTTCTGCGGGAACTTTTCTGCAAGAATTCCCACTTTCTACCTTGTTCACTTTTTTGAAGAAAATCCTTCTATCCTCTTTTACTCATTGCCCTCCACAAGGGCACTTGGCCTTGGTTTGCTACCTTCTACAAAGGCACTTGGTCTCTTCACTTTGGGGCACTCCTTTAAATCATTTGATTGAACTGACCGATTGAACCAACTTTGGTTCAACGGTTCAATGGTTCATTCCTTTGTTCTGCTTGTTCAATTGACCGCTTGAACCAACTACTCGTTGAACCTTTGAAATGTTAAACCTTTGAACCAAAATGGTTTAAGGTTCAATGGTTCAAAAGTTAAAGCCTTATTCTTTTCGCTAAGTGTTTTGAAGCCGTTAAACCTTCAAGTAGTTGAACTTGTTGAACCTTTGTCTAAGCGCTTAACTCTTTAAGCTCGCCGATATTTTTGAACCTTTGAACCCATTGAACTGATTTGGTTCAAGGTTTAATGGTTTAATGTTCAATCCTTCTTTTGAAGCTTGCTGATGAACCTTTTGGTTAAACCTTGGCATTGAACCAACCTTGAAATTGCCTAAGTGTTGAGAGCTTATTTCTTTCCTTTAGAGTGCGTAGAAATCAACCTGCGAAGTCCGTAGAACTGAGTCTATAGAAATGAGTCTGTAGAACTTAGCCTGCAGAGTCCATAGTTTTCTCTAAGTCTCTCAAGCCTTGAAAGAGTCTATATAATCTTGCCTTCGGAGTTCGTAGAAATGATCCTATGAAATCCATAGTTTCAAGCCTGCAGAGTCCGTAGAAATCTAAAAAAGCTTAAATAACAAAGAATTTGAATACTCAAAACAATTTTTGAGAAGGGAAGAGTTAATTTTGGCCTGTTGAACCAAAATAGTTCATATGTTGTCCCAAAATGAGTGACAAATTTTGGGAACAACAGTATCAAAAAAAAAATCATAGACAATGTATGATCGGCAATAGGTTGAATAAAAATGCATATACAATGACACTTATTTGCACTATTACATACACAAAGAAAGATTAAATGCTACATCAAAATTTTTCAAAGTACTTTATGGCCATACACAAAATAACTTTAGGAATAAAGTGTTACCTCTTCATGTTAGTTTAGAAGTAATGGCTACTCTATTTCTATCCTTACTGAGCACAAAGGTATTTAATATGCTATTAGGTTGCCCTTGGATATAGAATCTCTATACAGTACCATCAATAATAAATCAACATCTCAAATATATACATTGTAATCAAGTGGTAAAATTTTGATGATTAAATATGAATAACCTCTATAGTTATTGATAACTCATCCTCCTCCCCCACCACCATCATAGTTGGTGATTAGACCTATTCAAGAGCATAGTACAAAGTCATTTTTTTCACCTATATAGAATATTTATATATATTTAGTTTAGAGGAAAGTGTTACATCCTAGATGGAATGGTTCACACCAAAACATTATTCAAAGTTCAATGAAATATAAATCTTATACAGTACATCCTAAAGTAGTACCTCTAACAGACTAGTGTATTCTACAACAAACACAAGTAGTGTGACCTTATCCTACTATATAAAAATCTCCACTAAGTCCTTAACTTTATCAAGTTACATATCCTAAAAGATATCCTATGAGAAGTGATCAAGATAGTTACATTCTAACACCTAACACCTTTTATATTTAGATTCATCCTCATGTAGCACTTTTCATTCATGAAAATTTACATTCTAAATTTTTGATATAGGCATGAACTATGGTCCTCCAATTGATGGAATCATACATTATTTTCTTTTCTAATATGTTAAAAATATAAAAATAGAATAAAATATGTCAAACATAGAAAAAATCAAATATATAAAAAATAAAATAACATGCAAAATATTTTTCTAAAAATAAAAAACCAAGGCCTGAGCATGACATGAGTTGTTTGTTTACTTATTTATGTTTCAATTTGTCATTGATGTCAAAAGAAGGCTAAGGTTAAGTATTGGCTCACAAGAAGTTGGATCATTGATATGAGGTTGATTGTTTCATGAGGTAAGAGAGAAAGAGAATTTGAAGGCAACCTAAAGTTTCTTGATAGTATATATCAAGGCTTAACAAATGGTGTGCATGTTTGTGTAACTTATTCTTGAGTGCAAGGTTATTGAGAAGGCTTGAGCATGGGATATCTAGTCTGGTGAAAGAAGGAGCATGACAGCTCTATGTGATGAATGCATAGAGGCATAAGAGGATGTCTAAGAATATTTGAACATGCATATGAGGCATTGAATCGCCCAAGTATGTCTCAAAGTGTTCCTACAAAGGCAAGACCTACAGGTCTAATATGCAAATAAACTAGTCTTCAACTTTGTCTGATCTAACTAGGGATCCTAAGATGTTAACAAGACCTATGATAGATGAAAATTAGTGGTAGAGCATGTGAGAAGGTTTTTGAACATGTGAATAAGGTGTAAAGTGAAGTAACGGTAGTTAGAGGGTCTATTACTAGGCCTAATATGATATGTAACATAAGAGCCTAAAGTGTAAAGAGATAAAATGTGACCAAATGGGGTATGAGGTTCAGGTTCCAAGGAAAGAATGGTTAAATAAGCATTTAAATAGGTGTGAAAGGTTGTTTCAATAGTTTTCATGAATTTTTAGGTCCTCAACTAAAAGAGAAATCAATAAAATGAGTTTAAAGGTCTTATGTGTGTGAAGAATGAAGACTCGAGAAGGTTTTTCTTATGACCATGGCATGTGTCAACTCTGCATGGTATCCTAAGCCTTTGAGGAGATATGGGGAAGGTTCTTGGCTAAGATATCCATGAATTAGTTTGGAATTTGAGGGACAACACTATATGAATAATCATTAACACCAAAACTGGTCTAAAACCCTCTTAAAACCCTCATAATGACTCGATAAGAAAATATTGTTAGAAATGGCCTAGAATGGATTGGTAAGACTAGTTTGATGATTGTAGCATGTAGAGGACTCTCTTAGGAATCTCTAGGTGGTAGTGGTTTGTCAAGACAATGAGTGAAACCTATAGGAAAATGTTTGTTTCTAAATAATATTGTCACAACCCCACTGGTTAGCACCATGGTCTAACTGAGTTACCAAGGTCCTATATTTATGTATCAGGATCACGGTCAGAACTAGACTAATCATTCTAATTCAAATTTAATGATTTGTATTATATTTATATATAAATATATTTATGAACATCTATTTATTTTTGTGAGGATCTTATGTTGTCATGATCTGAAAGCTTTTGAGTTCTCATTTTTGGAATCGTTGGCATGAATGTGTGTGTGTGTGTGTGTGTGTGTGTGTGTGTGTGTGTGTGTGTGTGTGTGTGTGTAAAGAATTTTAATTATTAAATTATAATTGTTAAGTTCCATTTTATGAAATGGATTTTGAAGACATATTATTTTGTTTAGACTTTATTCTTATGAAATGCATTGATAAAAGTTTTTAAGTGGTTATTATGGGTTGGCATCTTGGCTTGATCCTATTTAAGTTAATTAAAGAATTAAAGATCTAGTGCTAGCGTAAAGTCATAACTTTGGATCTTTGGAAGACCATATAACCTTGTATCTCATGGTAGCTAAAGCACCCAAGCTTAGACAATGCATGGTATTATAAAAGGGCTTTAGTTGTTTCATTTCCATTTTGGCATAGAAGAAGGGGTCACATATTCCTATGTGGGAGAAAAATTAAACACAAAACAAAACAAAAATTGATTTCCTTTGCCGCTGCCATCATAGAGTGCCCATACATGTAGGTTTGGAAAAAATAGAAATGTGTGAAGGAAGACATGCTTCCTCTTTAATGTAATTAGGTGGTTGGGTGAAACTTTATTTTGTTTATTCCTTCTCTTCCCTTAGTCGTGGATCTTGTTGGGCCTTCTTTTTTAATTTTATTTTTTCTTTTGGTTCTTATGAAGTCATTGACCCTATTGGAGGAGATTGGCATTGGGGATCGAAGGAGAGAGGAGAGAGGTTGATGCCATGGAGATGGAGAAATGGAAAAAATAATGAAGATACAGGCCTATGCCTTAGCCTCTACCCTGTGAGTGAATCATGGAAGCTTAGGGGGTTTCCATACCTAATTTTTGGGGGCATCCTACTTGGGTAGATGTTTGAGATGGTGGCAGAGAAGGAAATAGAAGCAGATTGAATGAAAAGAAGAGTAGATTGAGTTGTTGGTATGGCTCCACTAGGAGAGAAAACCAAAATGAAACTCTTGCATATTTATTTATTTAGGCATGTGTTCTATTTTTCCTTCTAGGTTTAATTTCTAATTTTTAAATTCTATTTTATTAATTTGCAAATCATTTAAATTGCATGTTGGGTATAGTCTTTTGTGATAATTTTGGTCATTTTCACCTAAACATATGCCATGGCTAGTCGTGCATATGGGTTTTATGTGGAAATTATTGTTTATTCATGATTTTATGAAAATAGGATATATTCTTAGATTACACCTAGTTTCTATTTGATTTCATGGCCACCCTTGAAATTTATTAAACCCTGTTAGAAGGCTTAACATTTATCTATAATGAGAAGGGTTTTGCATGATTTT
Organism: Torreya grandis; assembly: GCA_037957365.1. NCBI lineage: Eukaryota > Viridiplantae > Streptophyta > Pinopsida > Cupressales > Taxaceae > Torreya > Torreya grandis. The sequence goes on from JARHVA010000326.1 coordinate 5,548,263, forward strand.
GGAAATTATTGTTATAGCCTATCTTGTTTGCTAATAGGTATAATATGAAAAAATATATGTATTTTATTTTGGCCAATAATGGTAATTTCCCTTATATTTAATAATTTATTAATATGAAAATTCCATTGTCAATTAAACAATCCATGGTGTGCAACCTACCTTTTGACATTCCTATTGGGCATTGAAAATAGCTAAAATGCCTTACACTTGACTCACTTTGATTACCTGATTAAATGTGGTTGTAGCTTTTTAAAAAATGTGAATTTTGTGCATGACACATTCTATTGATTGTGGTCATATTGGTCTAGATTTCCATGTGTGACAAAATGGTACTATATTGGTAGTACTTATGGAACTATATTTATTCTTTTATGGCAAAGATTTGGCTTTAGTTGTTAAATCATGAAAGTTAACTTTATGAGTTGATATCTTAGGTTGAGTAACCTATTATGCATGCATAATCTATTATGTGTTTTTTGTGCTTGATGTTTTCCTAGTAGAGCCAGTACTTGTTGATCTTGTTATGTTTACGAATTGCATGGGTTGGTATGCAAGAAATAAAATAGAGAAGTTTGGTGCATGATTACTTGGTTTGGTATTTAATAATGGTAAATGTCATTGATTATGTGGGGGAAGATGAAGGTTGTGCTATTATGTGTTTAATAGAGAATGTTAAATCTAGTTTTGACTTTGCACATGAATCATATTGAGAGGTTGTTCTTTTAATGATAAGAAAGTACTACTAGTATTATACTTGTTCACATATATCCTGCATTTGGATTTATTATTTTTTAATGATGGCTAGAAATTCTTGTAATTTTATGTTCAAGAAATAGATATTGAGCTGCCACATGTATTCCATTATGTTATTTAATTTTGTGATAACACACACTTGAGAGGAAATGAACTAGATGTTGTAACATAATAATTATGATTGGATAAGAAATAAATAATCTTCATTGTTGTATATTTTATCATAGTGTGTTACGACATGTTTGATATTATAACACATGAGTTACTTGGGTATGTATTACCCTATTGTTTGAGAGTTCCTTTAGTGGTAGATTCATGTTTTCTCTTTTGTAAAATGGTTAATTATAGCTGTAAGTAATATTGGATTGCTTACTTTCCTTTATGTGGAATTAAATTAGATTGATTATTTCCATTGTGGGGTTTGTTTTATTAAGATAAAATTGATTTTTAGAAGATTTACTTAGAAGGAAGAACACATTGCTAGCTCTATGTTGACACATGATTACACCCCTTTCAGTGCAAGAATTTTTCGTTTAGTTGGCTTTTCCTTCATTAAGTTGGTTCTCTATTTAACCAGTTACCTGTTGAAGGCCATGTAAGTCCTTGTAATCCCATGGAGGGTGTAAGAGTGATTGATTTATTGGTTTATATTATTGTATTGTTAAATAATTTTAGTTGGCATGTATTACATTGAATTCCTATTTCAAACACTTGTACTTGTTAGTAACTCAGCAGGTTCCTTGTGTCATATGCCTTCGAGCTAGTATTTGTATTCTTATGTATAAGATATCAACCATTGTATTACTTTGTGTTTTGTTGTAATTATGAACATCTTTCTTAAATATTTATTATGTATATTACAAGTTGTATATTGTAGTGATTCATCTATGAGTATGGTTAAGTCTGATTTTTGGCATTCCCTCATTTTGAGGAGGATTACCCATATGATTTGGCTTGTGAGGCTATATAATCATGGTTAGAATATTTATATATGGGTTAATGTTACTTGTTGTTTTCCATCTATTTAATCATGAATGTGTAATGATCATTATATTTACTTTTGTGTTTGGTCAATGGTAGGATGCTTGAATCATTCTGATTATGCTTTTTAGCAAAATTTCAATCTTAGAAACACTTATTGCTTAAGAAATTAAGTATGTAGAGTATTTTTATGTGTTTCATTCATGTTATTGATAAGACCTCAACTTGTTAAGGTACTAGAATTTATATGTTAAACACACCATGATATGGCCTTCTCAAACTAGTCTTATGATGCTAATTTTGATAACACTATTTCAACATTAACTAGTGAATCTAACTTATTGGATGTCCTTGTCTTGCATTACTACCTTGTTGATATTGTATGTTATCACCAACTTATTTTGTTATGGTAGTGTGAGCATAAAGCTATAGTCAATTGGAAAGTTATTAAGTGGGTTATTTTTAGCTTGGAACTAAATGAAATCAACCTTGTTAAATAATTGATAACTAGAACTATGAGTTGATTTCCCTATTATTAAACATGGTTATAATTTGGTACATTGCTCTTTATATACTTGATTGGTCATGTGCAAGTAATTATTTTATGATAACTAGCTATTCATTAATAGAACCATGGATGATATAAATTTATGACCTGATAATTAGCCTAATGTTAGAAATTGGCATTGCATTAAGTCATTGCTCTTTTTGTTAAATCATTCCCATTTCCTATGTTATGGAGTTAGAAGAAACAATTAGTGTGAGGAACATATGGTTAGAAATCTGTTAAATTAATTCTAACTAGGTAATATAATTTATATGCATACACTTTATTAGATGGTGTTCATCTTGCACCGGGTAATAATTCCTATAGATGTGTTCATGTTTGCTTAATGGGTTTGTTAAGGGTGCAATGACCTTTTATGCACAGGCCCTATGGATAGGTGGATGTCTAATGTCCATGTTATCATTTAATAATATGGTTATCTAGTGCCATGATAACCATTTTCCTCTTGTTGGGACATATGTATAATGATGGCATTTGTTAAGCGTTAGAGCATGAGTGCAATGACCCTTAAGTTTTTGGATCGTGGCTTCTTGATCAAATGGGTAGAAACCCAAACCATCATTTATTTATGATAGCTTAAGGTTCAATGATCATAAGATTTTTGTTGGGTCACCTTGGTAGCAGGTTAATGCTGGCTACTCATATAACCTTGAATATTTTAAGGTTGGCATAAGCCAAAGCTTGGCTTGTTGGTACTTTGGACCCATTTTTGGATTTGTGGCACCCATTATGATACCTCATTGTTACCAAGACTATTTATTTAATATTATCCAATGAGATAACCTGATGCTATGTTAAATCTTACCTTGTGTCATTATCCTTGTTAAGGATACCCGTAGGCTTAAGTAAATCTTTTTGCCTAGTGAGTTGTCAAATCATAACCATATAGGGTTATTAGGTACTTATATTGGGCTAAGGATCCCTAGGTGGTTCGATGGGGAAATGAGTTCCTTCTAAAGGTTTGAAGGTTATTAGTGTCAAGATGCACATTAATACCTATAAAATGATGTTTCACCCTTTAGATAACCCATTTTACTATGGAATATGTTAATAATGGTCATCCCAACATAGGTATCTCATTGACAAAATTTGTTTACGGGTTTACTACTCATCTAGTGTAAGACTGTGTTGTTGTTTCTTGCTTGGTAGTGTGGTGTAGTGGATTCTACACATTTTTTGTGTGTACTCTATTAACAATTCCTAAAAAAAAAATTGGGGTTGTTTCATCTGGTATCAGATCTTCTGCTTTGAGTATTTTGGAAGAAAATGTTCAATTTATCTCACTTCTTAAAATTTAATACAAATGTAATTCATTTTGGAACTAAGCTAAGTTGTATTTACTATTTGGTTTTTGTCAATTACTACTCCAAGTGAGGTATATAAATGGGTATATACCTGATTAGGTCATCCTATTATTCATAAATCATGGATAGAGTTAGATCAGATGGTGTTTGTGTCAAACAAATATGAGAATTGAGTGGCTTGAAAAGTGGGGAAATGCCTCCTTAGATCTATTACAACCTATGAATCCATTCAAGGCATGGTTGGGAACATAGAAACATGTGTTGAGTAATGTTAGAAATGTTTTCTAATATTTTACCCAATCTAGTATGGGTTATACACATGATCTATAAAACATGTAAGGGCATTGATTTTGTTTAACCAAGTATCAATGAGCTTGAAATTTTTTCCACCACCTACTAATATGGGTGTAAAATTTGATGATGTAGCTGATGCATGAAGGTGTGTATACATGAGTACATCCACCTGTTGGGTGGGATAGTTGTTATGTTGAGTTGATGTTGTTTGTATGCCACTGGGTTGATGGCATCCTAATTTTCCATGATGACCATGTTCTCTACCTTTACCTTGGTTGGGTTAACCCTTCTTGATTTCAGTTGCATTCGAGCAAGCCTCACTTGTTGACCATTAGCTTGTATGGGTGGGTTGATGGGAGATAAGTGGCAAAGGCTTCACTCTTAGAGTAAAGGGGAATAGTGCCTAGTATCTTTTGATGGGTTGTTTGGGTAGCCCATCACTAGATGCTTGGATTATTATGACCCTAGGAGGACCAAGGGTTTGACTCTAACTTGGAGGGTGGGATTAGGTAATGGGAACTGGTCTACATGGGTGAATCAATCAAGATTGCACTTTACTCTCATAAAAAGAATGTCCTAAGCCTTCAAAGGGTTTCAAAGCATGGGTGGTGGTGATAACCATTGCTATCCTTATAGGCAATTCTTTTGTATTCTTTGTTAGTAAACTGAATATCTAGTTGAATTGTTGAAAGAAGTTAAAAAATGATAGAACTAAGGGACTAACATGCCCTTGTTAGTGGCATGGGTGTAAGTGGAGTAAGGATGTCTCCATGGGTTTGAATTACTCTTGGTTGAAAAATGTTGTTGTAAGCAAGTTACCCTTTTTGGAGAGTCTTGATGGTAAACCTTGGTGAAGGTATGTTAAAATGTTGCATGTATGTGACTCTTTTTGTTCACAACTATGTGTTTATATCAATTTGGTTAACTAACTTGCACTAGGATAGAGATTTGAAACATAAAAGGGATGATCCTTACTTATTTTACTTATTTTATTATCACTTATTGTGGAGGAACTATGAGTTATCTATCTATAATTATTGACATCTAAGGTAAGTAACTATAAGTTCTTACTTGGCCCATGTGTTACTACACCTGATGGTTGTAACAAGCAAACGACTTACCAAACTTTGTGTTTAATACTTGGGAATGTTTCTTTATTCTAAGTGATGGACTTATAAGCTAAGTCTGGATAGGGTTTTGGGTTGGAAACTCAATTATGGTTGGCTGAATTGCAACCATGGTATCCTGAAAGTGAACCAGTATTATGCATCATAATACTAAGGTGCTGAAAATTTAGGTATTCAGCTGAAATTATGCTCAATTTCTTTATGATGTTGGCCCTTTGAGTTGTATGAAGTATCTTGTGGTCTTGTCACTCAAAAGGCTAGAAGCCATTAAGTGTGTGGTATATATTTGATTCTAAGATGTGGTTTTTTTGATCATGGTAATGTTTTAACCCCATAAGGTGGTGGTGATGCCTTGGTTATATTTCACGTCTATGTGATGATTACTTGATCTTGGGTTGAGTTTTGGCATCCATGTAGATGTCATGATGATTGTGGTTATATATATATATATATATATCCCTAAGGATGTCTTTTGTGATTTCATCTATATTATGACTATGAGAACTATGATTCCCATGATGATCATGTAATATTCACCTAGAGCCTTGGCTAAGTTCATCATTTCCCCAAGTTTATATTGCATTATAATAAGCATTGCTAGTCAACATTTGACTTGTTGACACGAGTCAATTGAAAAGATAGTAATAGAGCTTGTTATAGGAATCATAAAACCATATCCGATGATCATAGGTGGATTTTATAGGTAGACCACCTTATGATTATTGAGATATAATACTCCTAGTAGGTCGAAGGATGTAGATTAAGCCTAGAGGGCCTAGTGGGTGATTATGACTTACTTGATTGGGTAAGTAAGGAGGTTTTTGGGATCTCTTGTTACTAGTAGATAGTGTGAACCATCTAATCCATGATACATGAACTTGATTGGTAACCTTCCAAGATTCATGGATGTAGATTTATGGGCTATGTTATTACACACCCTTCTTTGAAGGAAGGTGTTGATGGATTTGAGATCCCTAAAATTGAGCATGATGTTACATATTTTATATTTTAGGTCATCTTGGATGACATTTGGACATCGAATAGATCGATGTGGACCATGGACCCTAGTACTCCACTTTTTAGTGTATTTAAGTGTTGTGATGTGAAATACCTTGGTATAATCCACTAACATCTTGACCCACATGTGTGTGTCATAATATTTTATTCTCCTTTAGTGCATGAAATTTGTTGTATGATTTGTAAACATTTTTGCATCTTATTGGTTATGTTAACCATGTAACTTATAACTTCTTATTTTGTGCAAATGTATTTGGTTTATAAACCCCATATTGCCTTGAATATCTATATTATTAATATATATTATTTGATGTTGTGATGTGATCATAAACCATCTTATGATGTAATCTTCTTCCAAAGTCAACCTCTTTCAATTAAAATTCTACCAAGGTATAGTAATTATGTTATTTAGTGTGATCTCGCATCATTTCTCTAGCATTGAGTTTTGATGCAAGTAGGTAGTTTACAGTGAAGATAACACTATATACAAGATGATTAGACCAGATTCAAGCTAGGGAGTGGAGTCTCATGTAGGCTAAAAACCCACTTCTCTCCTTTGCACGAAGTAGCCACTTGATTTATTTGGGTTGTGCATCATGAGTGCCACAAGATGGCTATGGGATCTTCATGTATAATGGTCACCTCTTGGATTGAGTGTCACTTCAATTGCATCTTTGAGGTTATTATACAAATAACCTTATGAAATTGGTCTATGTAGCCTTTTAAAATCACTAATTGGTCTTGGAATTTAGACTTTATGAAATATCAACAAGACTAAACTTGTTGAAATACAAGTGCGTGTTGACTTGTAAATTTAAGCATGTTATTCTTGAGGTAATGGTTGAATTACCTGAAATAAAACTTTGGTATGAATATTCTAAGTTGATGACATGTGTTGACTGGTAAGTGCAACCATGTTGTGTATAAGGTATTGTTGTATATACCTGATTTTGTTTTTTAGAAATATATATTTCTGATTGTTTAAGCATGGTTGAAATGCATGTTGATTCTATACTTGGTAGGAGCAATGTTAAGTCCTGATTAGGTAGATTTGATTACTTTTATGTATTTTATTATGTGGTCATGAGGTAAGTGTACTGAGATGATTGGATTTTAATCCATGTAACCCTCATGTGAGCTCACAAAACTTATGAAGAACCTACAGAAAACCTTGGGGTTGCATATGAATGCCTGGTATGGCTTCTTCAATGTTTGGGGTGGTTGGTGTAGGACACTACACTAACCCATGAATGGTATATGGTGAAAGATAATAAACCATGGTTTGTTGGATCTATGTTCTTATTCACATTCTGTGATGAATGTTACCAAGAAGGTATGTGTGTACCCCATATGTGGAAGGGACCATAGTAGTATGGTTGTTTTGATTTTCATTTTGGAATGAATGAAATAGGCAAGCACAAAGCATACTTTAGGTGGTGATAATGACACTTACCTGTATAAATGTCATGTTATTCAGCATTCCATAAAAGGTTATATAATTATAAGTGTATACCTATATATATAACTAAGATGTTGTGGGAGTAAACACTGTGAATCCAAGATTTTATGAAAATCTATTGGTTTGCTTTGGGCAACTACTATTGAAGTTTCTAATTTAGGTGATAATAATTCCTCATAATGAGGAAGGTTCAACTAAAAATTATTTTTCTATTGAAATTATAGTCATGTGTTCATGGCTAGGATGGAATTCCTTTTTATGTATTTGTTTTGTGGTGGAAAATAGTCATGAATTATGGTTTAAAGAGTACTGAAAACTCTTCAATTATTAAATATTGAATTATATTTGATAATTTTAGTCTATGATGCACATTCTTACATGAGTTGATTGATTGTCTAGCCACATAAGTGGCTAGAAATTAGGAAAAACTTAATGGTACTACATTGAGAGCAGTAGTTTTTTGGCAAGCTTGCTAAGAAAAGGGCAAGATTAAGCTAGAGAAAAACTTATTGCTTTAAGTGTTAACATTCTTGAGTGGGACTATGGCCTTATGAGGCACAAAATTCTAGATCTATATGTTATCCCAGTTGCATTTAGAAAATTTTCATGGCTGTTTTAGGTGTGTACAACACCTCATTTCATTCACCTTGGATTTATAGAAAGGAAAACCCAGTTAAAATGGTGCAATTTCTTAGCCTGGTTAAATTAAGGACATGGTTATCTTGGAGGCAGCTTATGGATTTCAGCAAGGTAAGGCTATGCTTACTCACATTGTGAGTTGGTTAAGTCTAATTGTTATACCAATAAGGTAAGCTTATGATAATATTTCTTATTTTGGTGTTAGACTACATGAGTGCATAGTAAGTGTGATTATGTTATTTATAATAATTGATAAAGTTCATCAATCTATTCATTTCTATTTTAGAGTTATTTGTTGTTCTGGTAATGTGTATGCATTTTGGAAAAAATAGATAAAAATCTCTTTTCGGCATAGCATGATTCCTGATTGTGGGTTTGTCATCGAGATGGCTCCTCTTTAAGGATAGGAGGATGTCACGACCCCACTAGTTGGCACCATGGTCTAACAAAGTTGTCAAGGTCCAATATATATGTATCAGGATTGTGGTCAGAACTAGACCAATCATTCTAATTTGAATTTAATGATTTTTATTTATATATCTATATAAATATATTTTTGAATGTCTATTTCTTTTTGTGAGTAACTTATGTTATCATGCTCTAAAAGCTTTTGATTTCTCTTTTTTTGGAATCATTGGCATGAATGTGTGTGTGTGTGTAATTTTAATTGTTAAGTTCCATTTTATGAAATGGATTTTGAATATGTATTATTTTATTTAGACTTTATTCTTTTTAAATTGATTTATAAAAGGTTTTAAGTAGTTGTTATGGGTTGGCATCTTGGCTTGAGCTTATTTAAGTTAATTAAATCATTTAAGATCTGGTGCTAGTGTCAAGTCATAACTTTGGCTCTTTGGAAGACCATATTACCTTGTATCTCATGGTAGCTAAAGTGCCCAAAGCTTAGACAATGTGTGGAATTATAAAAGGGCTTTAGTTGTTTGATTTATGTTTTGGCATAAAGGAGGGGGTCACGTATGCTTATGTGGGAGAACAAATAAACACAAAACAAAAGAAACATTGATTTCCCTTGCCGATACCATCATAGAATGCTCGTATATGTGGGTTTAGAAATAATAAAAATGTGTGAAAGAAGCTATGCTGCCTCTTTAATTAAATTAGGTGGTTGGGTGAAACTTTATTTTGTTCCTTCCTTCTCTTCCCTTGGCCATGGATCTTTTTAGGCCTTATTTTTTATTTTATTTTTTTCTTTTGGATCTTATGAAGTCATTGACCCTATTGGAGGAGATTGGCATTGGGGTTTGAAGGAGAGAGGAGTGAGGTTGACACCATGGAGATGGATAAATGGAGAAAATAATGAAGATACAGGCCTACACCTTAGTCATTGCCTTGTGAGTGAATCATGATAGATTAGGGGGTTTTTAGACCTACATTTTGGGGGTGTCTTGCTTAGCTAGATGTTTGAGATGATGGTAGAGAAGGAAATAGAATCATGTTAAATGAAAATAAGAGTAGATTGAGCTAATGGCATGGTTCCACTAGAAGAAAAAACTTGAATGAAACCCCTGCATATTTATTTATTTAGGCATGTATTCTATTTTTCCTTTTAGGTTTAATTTTTAATTTTTAAATTCTGTTTTAGTAATTTACAAGTCATTTAAATTGCCTATTGGGTATAGTATTTTGTGAGAATTTTGGTCATTCTCACCCAAGCATATGCCATGGCTAGGTGTGTATATGTGTTTTGTGTGTAAATTGTTGTTTATTCATACTTTTATGAAAATAGGATATATTATTGAATTACACCTAATTTGATTTATGGTTGCCCTTGAAATTTATTAAACCTTTTTAGAAGGCTTAACATTTGTCTATAATGAGAAGGGTTTTGCATGATTTTAGAAATGTTTATTATGGCCTCTCTTGCTTGCTGATAGGTGGAATATGAAAAATAATATGTATTTTATTTTGGCCGATAATGGTAATTCCCCTATATTTAATAATGTCTTAATATGAAAATTCCATTGTTAGTTAAACAATTAATTGTGTGTAACCTTCCTTTTGAAATTCTTATTGGGCATTGAAAATAGCCAAAATGTCTTACACTTAACTCACTTTGCTTACCTGATTAAACATGGCTGTAGATTTTAACAAAATGTGAATTCTCTACATGATACCTTATATTGATTGTGGTCATATTGGTCCAGATTTCCATGTGTGGTGAAATGGTAATATTTTGGTAATAATTATAGAACTTTATTTATTCTTTTATGGAAAATATTTTGCTTTAGTTGTTAAATCATGAAAGTTAATTTTATGAGTTGATATCTTGGGTTGAGTAACCTGTTATGCATGCATTATTTGTTATGTGGTTTTTGTGTTTGATGCTTTCCTGGTAGATCCAGTACTAGTTGATCGTGTTATGTATATGAATGGCATGGGTTGGTATGATAAAAATGGAATAGAGAAGTTTGGTGCATGATTACTTGGTTTGGTGTTTAATAATGGTAAATTTCATTGATCATGTGGAGTAAGGTGAAGGTTATTCTATTGTGTGTTTAATAGTGAATGTTAAATCTAGTTTTGAATTTGTGCATGAATCATGGTGAGAGGTTGTTCTCTTAATGATAAGAAAGTACTACTGGTATTATACTTCTTCACATATATCCTACATTTGGTTTTATTTTTCATTAATGATGGATGGAAATGCTTGTGATTTTATGTTCAAGAAACAGATATTGAGTTGCCACATGTATTCCATTATGTTATCTAATTTCATGATAACACACACTTGAGAGGAAATAAATTGGTTGTTGTAACATAATAATTATGATTAGATAAGAATTGAATACTCTTTGTTATTGTAGATTTTATCACAGCGTATTATGTGCATGTTTGATATTATAACACATGAGTTACCTAGGTATGCATTACCCTATCATTTGAGAGTTGCTTTAGTGGTTCATTCATGTTTGTTCTTTTGTAAAAATGTCAGTTACATTTGTAAGTAATATTGGATTGCTTACTTTCCTTTATGTGGAATTAAATTAGAATGATTTTTTCCCTTGTGGGGTTTGTTTTATTAAGATATAATTGATTCTCATAAGATTTCCTTAGAAGGAAGAACACATTGCTAGATCTATGTTGACACATGATTACACCCTTTTTAGTGTAGGAATTTTTTGTTCAGTTGGCTTTTCCTCCATTGGGTTGGCTCCTTGTTTAACTAGTTACTTATTGAAGGCCGTGTAAGTCCTTGTAATCCCATGGAAGGTGTGGGAGTGATTAATTTATTGGTTGAGTTTATTATATTGTTAAATCATTATAGATGGCATGTATTACATTCAATACCTATTTTAGACACTTATACTTGTTAGTAGCTCAGTGGGTTCCTTGTGTCATATGCCTTCGGGCTTGTATTTGTATTCTTATGTATAAGATATCAACCATTGTATTCATTAGTGTTTATTTTTAATTATGAACATCCTTCTTAAATATTGATTATGTATATTATAAGTTGTATATTGTAGTGATTCAACTATGAGTATGGTTAATTCTAAGTTTTGGCATTCCCTCATTTTGAGGAGAATTACCCATATGGTTTGGCTTGTGAGGCTATATAATCATGGCTGGAATATTTATATATGGGTTAATGTTACTTCTTATTTTCCATCTATTTAATCATGTATGTGTAATGATAATTCTATTTACTTCTGTGCTTGGTCAATGGTGGGATGCTTGAATCATTCTGATTATGATTTTTAACAAAATCTCAATCTTGGAAACACTTATTTCTTAAGCAATTAAGTGTATAGATTCTTTTTATATATGTTTCATTCACATTGTTGATAAGACCTCAACTTGTTAAGGTACTAGATTTTATATGTTAAACACACCATGATGTGGCCTTGTGGAAATAGTCTTATGATGCTGATTTTGGCAACTCTATTTCCACATTAACTAGTGAATCCAACCTATTGGATGTCCTTGTCTTACATTATTACCTTGATGATATTGTATGTTATCACCAATTTATTCCATTATCATAGTGTGAGCATGAAGCTATAGTTAATTGGCAAGTTATTAAGTGGCTTATTCTTAGCTTGGAACTAAATGAAATCAACCTTGTTAAATAATTGATAACTAGAACTGTGAGTTGATTTCCCCATTACTCAACATGGTTATAATTTGGAACGTTTCTCTTGATAGACTCGGTTGGCCATATGCGAGCAATGCTTTTGTGATAACTGGTTATTCATTAATATAACCATGGCTGGTCTAAATTTATGACATGATAATTAGCCTAATGTTGGAAATTAACATTTTGTTAAGTCATTCCTCTTTTGGTTAAATTATTCCTGGTTCCTAGGTTATGTAGTTAGAAGGATCCGTTATTGTGAGGACCTTATGGTTGGGAATCCATTAATTTAATTCTATCTGGATAACATAATTTATATACGTATACTTTATTATATGGTGTTTGTCTTGCACCTAGTAATAATTCCCATGGATGTGTTCACATTTGATTAATGGGTATGTTAAGGGTGCCATGACCTTTTATGTATAGGCCCTATAGTTGGGTGGATGTCTAATGTGATGTTAGCATTTAGGACTATGGTTATCTAATGGCATGATAATTATTTTCTTCTTGTTGTGATATAGGTGGAATGATGGCATTTGTTAAGCATTGGAGCATGAGTGCAATGACCCTTAAGTTTTTAGATCATGTCTTCTTAATCAAATGGGTAGAAACCCAAATTGGCCTTTGGTTATGAGAACTTAAGGTTTTATGATCATAATATTTTTGTTGGGTCACCTTGGTAGCAAGTTGATGTTGGCTACTCATATACCCTTGAAATTGTAAGGTTGGCATAAGCCAAATCTTTGTTTGTTGGTACTGTGGCCCCATTTTTGGATCCATGGTACTCATTATGGTACCTCTTTGTTCACAGGACTATTTATTTAATTTTAGCTAGTGAGATAACCTGTTATAATAAATCTTACCTTGTGTCATTATCCTTGTTAAGGATACCCATAGGCCTGAGTGAATCTACTTGCCTAATGAGTTGTCAAATCATAACCATATAGGGTTATTAGGTGCTTGTATTTAGATAAGAATCCACAGGTGGTTTGATGGTGAAATGAGTGCCTTATAAAGTTTCAAAGGTTATTAATGTGGGGCCACACACTAATACCCCTCAAATAGTGTTTCACCCTTTACACAACCCTGTTTCCTATGGAATATGCTAGTGATGGTCATCCCAACATAGGTATATCATTGACTAAATAAATTTATGGGTTGAATAATCATATCATGTAAGACTATGTTTTTGTGTCTTGCTTGGTAGTGTGGTGTAGCAGATTCTACACATGTTTTGTTATGTATAATTTAAATAATTCTTGATTTTTTTGGGTTGTTTCAAAGTTGATATAGAAGATAAAAGTTGTAATAGACAAAGTATGAAAAAACTATGAATGGGTAAGCTATAGAATCATGATTTATGACCATGAAGGTATTTGGATAAGTTTTATCCTTTGTGTCAACTATTTTGGTCACTCAATTTGACTTATCTCTAAACTAGGCTAGTAGTGAACACAGTGAGAAAAACTAGTCAGAGTGAGAATGTGTTTAGGGATGAGTTGCAATGGATTATTAATGAATCCAATTACTTGAAGTTTTATTGTAGACACCTAAAACTATCCACCAATAACCTCTAATCAGGATTTTATCCAAGTTCCACCCAAAATGCAAAATGTGGGCTAAAAACACTAAAATGCATTAAATGAGTTGAAATTGACATATTCAAATGCTGATTTTAGCCAGGGTATCCCTAAATGGGGAAATGTAATTTATGGGCCAGCTAACTTTGATCAGATAATTTTGAGTCAAAATGCCAATTTTACACCTACGTGCTTTGGATTGCTCTTTCCTATCAAATCTCTTGTGCAAGACATGTGCCTTTGTTTTTTGTTGTCAGCAAGATCCTAAATGGGATAACAGATCCAATGCATCCAACATTGCCTTCTAATTCTAATCCAGTCAAATTTTGGACAAATAACAAGGCATTCTGATCAATTTAAGTAATTTGTGCACAAAGTGCTTAATCATGCTTAAGAGATAATTAACCAAAATCAAGGCCTAATCAAGAATTCCATGGAAACTTGTTGAATACTTATTTTTGAAAATGAATATTGAATATCTACATCATCAAGTGACCTCGTTTCTTAGGAAGACATCCTTAGGCCAAAATGCCATAAATATCAGGATTCATGCCCTCCATGCCTCATCAATGCCTTCCATGATGCCCTCCATGTTAATTTCCCCTTCTTCCAATGTCATGATGAGCATAATTACAAACTTAATTCCAAAAATTAAATTAATCCTCAACCACACATCTTCATCTCAAGATGGATGGTTCAAGTTGATTTTAGACATTTACAAAAATCTATAAATAGGAGGCCTTACCCCATCATTTCTAAGACTTGAGAATGCAAAATTATAATGCAGGATTGATTAAAAATCTTCAAGAAACTAGTGTTACCATGCCAAATTAATTCAAATCCAAGCCAAGCCACAAGCCAAAGGTGCCAAGGAGAGATGGAGGTAGCCAAGCTTCTATTACCAAGGACTTCATGAGCACAAAACTGAGCAAGCCACTACTATAAAGGCATTTAGAGCATCCAAGGAAGGTGAAGGAATTATTGTGTTTTATTCCTTAATTTTTAGTTGTGTTTGTCATTTTTTTAATTAAATAAGCTCTCCCTAGTGTCTAAGCCTAGAGATGTTATGCTATTAGTGTGTTTCTTTCATTTTGTTTTCATTTTGGAACTAACACCATACTAACCATCCTATCTTGAGTCAAATTCCTAGATCACATTATGGCATGCCCAATGGGACTAGATGCATCTCACACCTAAAGAAGATCATTTTTAAACTTTAAAATATTTATTTGGACCCTTAAAACTCTTACAAATCAATTTTCTAGCTTTATTTTGTCATTTTTGTTTGCCACAATTTTACATAGTAACTGATGTCAGCTAGTAATACTAACATCGATTGTATAGCTTAACTGACATTAGTTATCAAAACTAACATTAGTTGTATATTTGTCATCAGTCACATTGGTATAACTGATGTCAGTTAGAAAATTGACATCGATTAGAAAATGTAACCATCATCAGTTATATAAACTGACATCAGTCATTGTGTTTTTCTTAAAACATAGACCCAAGAGCTCTTTTGCTAAAGTTTATTGTTTCAAACAAAAAATAGATTCAAAGCTAAAGGATATTCTGACATTTTTGCTATAGGACCAAGCTTGACATTTACTAAAAACATGTTTTAGATCACCTTTTTCATGCTTAAAAATCAATTAGGAATCTTGTTTTAGTGTTTAACAAAAAACAAATTTTAGATGTTTATGGTGAATGTTTTCAAAGTTTGCAACTAAGACCAAGGGGTCAAATGAACACCACCTCATTTTCTATTTGGGCTTAAAAATGAACTCACCTTTCTAATCTTTTTGTATTCACTTGTTTAAATTAAATATATGTTTGGAAAAAAGAGGGGTGTTGCATGTTTGTCTTCCATTTGTCCCCTTTAGGGAGCCCTTGGAATCAAAAGTGCCATTCCTATTAAAAAAAACCTAGTCCAAGGCTTAGAAATAATGCCATCTAAAGCACTCCCCAAAAACTTGTCAAAGTTTGGGTGACCTTGAAAATGACCCTAAAGTATTTTTCTTAGTCTTTTATTTTCATGAAAACTTGGCTTGCGAGGGGGATGCCATTACCTCCCATGAGTTCTTTAGGAAAGATTTAAACCTAGGTTTCATCTCCTAGCATTGACTTCACTTGTTCCTAATTAGAGTTGCACATGGGATGTATCTGTATTTGGACATCTCACTATATTGAGAAAACAATAGGATGTAATGGTTGTAAAAAGGACTAGACCTTTTTACAACTAGCCAATGTTGCGGTCACCCAATTTACATGCTTATCTTTTTCATTATTTTATGTGAAAGTCATTGTGTAATTGATTCCCCTAAAATGCTAAAAAACCAATTAGTTTTAATCAAACCTATTTTTCCATACCCTTGCTAGGATTTGGATTATTATACTTAGTGTATTTTTAGATCATTTTCTCATTTGGTATGTTTTGAGATTAATACTTGTTTGTTTGCTCATAAAGCCATGTCAAAACCAATTTGTCTATACATCACTCTTTTGTCTAAAGAGGTGTTATGTTAGCCATTTAACACCACACTTGTGCCTTGAAATTTTTTCTAAACTTGTTTGTGTGTGTGTCATTTGAGTTACAAAGGGTAGCATTATGCTTTCCAAATCATGTCAAACCATTTTGCCTTTGAGTCTTTGAAACATAGTAGTGACCACATCATTTGATCATGCTTACACTATTAGGCTACTCAATTTGTTTCAATACTAGTTTACCTTACACCAAAAATCATTGTTTTAAACCATGTCATGTATACCATTTAGACCTTTGTATTATGTTGTCATGATGTCCAATCTTGTCTAGCTTGTTTGGTCAAAACCTAGTTTTTATCATTGAGTTTTCAGTTAGCCTTGTCAAGTTTGGATTCAAACATTGATTTATTTCTATTTAGGCCTTAACTCATGGCACTGATACATAGATCTTTCTCTTTTGGGTTGCATAACTTCAGTTAATCGATTGCCCAAATTTAAAAACTATTGATGGTTTGTTTGTTTAATGCCTATCCTCATCATTTTTTATGACTTTATTTGGAAGACCATAGCCTTTCTAAAAGAGCCTTTTGTCTTATGCCTTATGCCAATTGATCATGTATATGTTTGATTCTGTGTGTCAGGTTTATGTCCAATCTTGTCTAGCTTGTTTGTTCAAAACCTAGTTTTTATCATTGAGTTTTCAATTAGCCTTGTCAATTTTGGATTCAAACATTGACTGATTTCTATTTAGGCCTTAATTCATGGTGCTGATACATAGGTCTTTCTCTTTTGGGTTGCATAACTTTGGTTAATCGATTACCCAAATTTGAAAACTATTGATGGTTTGTTTGTTTAATGCCTATCCTCATCATTGTTTGTGACTTTATTTGGAAGAACATAGCCTTTCTCAAAGAGCCTTTTGTCTTATGTCTTATACCAATTGATCATGCTTATGTTTGATTCTGTGTGTCAGGTTTATGTCCAATCTTGTCTAGCTTATTTGGTCAAAACCTAGTTTTTATCATTGAGTTTCAATTAGCCATGTCAAGTTTGGATTCAAACATTGATTAATTTCTATTTAGGCCTTAACTCATGGCATTGATACATAGATCTTTCTCTTTTGGGTTGCATAACTTTGGTTAATCGATTACCCAAATTTGAAAACTATTGATGGTTTGTTTGTTTAATTCCTATCCTCATCATTGTTTGTGACTTTATTTGAAAGAACATAGCCTTTCTCAAAGAGCCTTTTGTCTTATGCCTTATGCCAATTGATCATGTTTATGTTTGATTTCGTGTGTCAGGTTTATGTCCAATCTTGTCTAGCTTGTTTGGTCAAAACCTAGTTTTTATCATTGAGTTTTCAATTAGCCTTGTCAAGTTTGGATTCAAACATTGATTGATTTTTATTTATGCCTTAACTCATGGAGTTGATACATAGATCTTTCTCTTTTGGGTTTCATAACTTTGGTTAATCGATTACCCAAATTCGAAAACTATTGATGGTTTGTTTGTTTAATGCCTATCCTCATCATTGTTTGTGACTTTATTTGGAAGAACATAGCATTTATCAAAGAGACTTTTGTCTTGTGTCTTATGCCAATTGATCATGTTTATGCTTGATTTTGTGTGTCAAGTTTATGTCCAATCTTGTCTAGCTTGTTTGGTTAAAACCTAGTTTTTATCATTGAGTTTTCAATTAGCCGTGTCAAGTTTAGATTCAAACATTGATTGATTTCTATTTAGGCCTTAACTCATGGCACTGATACATAGATATTTATCTTTTGGGTTGCATAACTTTGATTAAATGATTACCCAAATTTTAAAACTATTGATGGTTTATTTGTTTAATGTCTATCCTCATCATTGTTTGTGCCTTTATTTGGAAGAACATAGCCTTTCTCAAAGAGCCTTTTGTCTTATGCCTTATGCTAATTGATCATGTTTATGTTTGATTTCATGTGTTAGATTTATGTTAAAGTTGTTTCTAAACTTTTTAGATTAAATCAAATCACATCAGCCTTTGTTTCAAGTCTAGATTTTGACGTCATTTGGCCAAAAGTCCTACCACATGCCTATTTGTTTGAGCTTAGATTTTGACTCCACATTTGGACAAAATACCTAGTAACTCAACTTTTCCCTTTCTTAGTTTAGACCTTGTTTGGAACACTTTGACCTACACCTTTGACATGTCAGTTTTCATTTAGATGCTTGACCTTTTGTGTGTATGACATCTGCCATTAGAAATTTGACATTAGGCTATTTTATGCCAAGTATTAGCACAAAACATTTTGGAGATACAAATCCACTTTCAAACCACATTGGAGATACAACTCCACCCCTTCGACCAAGTTAGACCAAGTTTAAACCATTTGTCCTTTGGATCATTTTTTAGAGTTTGTAGAACTCTAAGCCTTTTTATTTTCAGAGCTTTCATTATTTATGTGGATATGTCTAGCTATAATTATGGTGGAGTCATGTAAAATCCAACTTATGATATAATGGCTACACAAAATCCTACTAGGAACCCCTATAGAGAAATATTTTCTAAGGAGTTTTATTATTCTCCCCAAAATAATCTATATGGGGAAGATAGTCAAAATACACAAAATCCAAATCAAAACCTTAATTGGTATGAAGAGGCTTATGAGGAGGAACTTGAAGACCCAACTATAGATAATGTTGTTTAGGATACATATCTGCACCCTCTTTACAATAATCAATATGTGGAAACAGTCCAAAACTAGCTTATGAGCCAACTCATGATTAAGATGATATGGTTTATGAGGAAGACTTGGATGCTTTATCTTGTGTAAGTAATCAGGATCCACCACATTATACCATTTCCATTCCAAGACTACAATATCCAAGGAATACCATTACCATTCCTAGACCTAATCTTTTGGCTTGTGCAAACAACCAAGCTCCATAATTCCCCTTCATCATTCTAGGACCTAGTCCTTTAGCTTGTACAATTAATCAAACCCCACAATGCCCTATCATTATCATCTTAGGACTTTGTCTTTTAGCTCATGCAATTAATCATGCTCCCTAATACCCTACCATTATCTAGCCATAAGTCATTCCTCATCTAGTACTAATCCCATCCAAACCTCAACCCATCCAATCCATCAAAGACCAAACTATATTCAAAACTGGTATTTTCCAACTCATTAGAAACCAAGGCCAAGAAAACCAACCAATTTGAGATGTTTCTATTGAATCAACCATTTGTGATAATTCAACCTATGATAAAGTGCCTATTGATCCTATATCAGTTGTTAAGGAGTCTCACTCTGATGAGCCAGTCTTTGTTGAGTCACTTCTTAATCATTATAACCACCTTTCAGCAAATCATTACCTTGATTATGTGCCTATTTTTCAAGAGCCTTTTATTGACAAGATAGTCTTTGAGGAGTTGTCTCTTGACCTTTTTCCCATCCTAGAGGAGTCCCACTCTAAAAAATCAATTTTTGTGGAGCCCATTATGCCATCACAGGTCATTACTTATACAATACCAAGAATTCAATAAGACATCATAATAACAAAGTACCCATCAGATGAAGAATCAGAGTTAGAGTCAGCTTCTATTCTTGAACCAACATCAGATTTAGCATTAGAATTAGAATTAACATCAGTCTCAACATTAGATTCAGAGTCCCTCAAGTTAGAATCACATTCAGAAGAAGAATATATTCATGGTTGTTACAATTTTGATTACACATGCCTCACATATCAATTTGAATACATTTGTGATCCTTCTACAATTTTTGAGGATGAGTACTTTAGCTTCAACATAAGTTATCCTAGTATCTTCTACAAGGATTGTGTAGCCTCTCCCCATTCTATTACCATTCCACATGCCATTACCATCAACCAAAATAGCCATATTATTGACATTCCATCTCCCACAAGTGTTGATTGAGATTGATAGAATCATACTTTATTGAAATACATCCATGGTGACATATAATTTAAAGAAGAGCAAGGAAGCCAAGAAAACATTCATGCAAAAAAATAACACTCTCCTAGTGAAACCTTTTCAAAGGTGCTAGGATATAATCAAAGTTCCAACTTAGCATCTTCTAGTGAAACTTTTTCAAAAGCACTAGAAGACAATCAAAGTCAAAAGTTGACATTCCTTAGTGAAACCTTCTTTAAGGTGCTATGGGACAATCAAGACAACTTAATTGGTGAAAACCTCTTTGAATCACTAATAGCTAAGCAAAAAAGTCC
Source organism: Torreya grandis (assembly GCA_037957365.1). Classification (NCBI taxonomy): domain Eukaryota; kingdom Viridiplantae; phylum Streptophyta; class Pinopsida; order Cupressales; family Taxaceae; genus Torreya; species Torreya grandis. The sequence continues at coordinate 5,568,804 of JARHVA010000326.1, forward strand.
TTCACTGCTTGATGAAGAAAAAATCAAAGATCAAATAAAAATAACTTATTATCTACAACTTAATCAGATGGTAACTACTTTCAAGATCAAACAATAGAAAAATCTAATGGTCTTATTGAGAGAACAAATCTTTGGCTCCACCACAACCAAAGTTATGTTGAATCTAGCATCAATAACATTATGTGTAACTAAATGTCATGATCTTCATTTGTTTCCCAACCATTCCACATTCTATTAGCATTTGCCATTACATTTCAAAATCAAACCTACCATCCATTATTTATCTTTATTTACCATCCATGGTTGCACTTTCCTTTGTAGAAGCTACAAAGATACCTTGTCTCGATGTTTGAAGAAATCAGAATCAATGACAAATGAAGATCATAAAAGCACTCTTGACAACCAAATCTACATCGAGTTTTTGATAGAGAAACTATTCAGATGAGTTGTGTGCTAGAAATTAACATGACTGAGTATTCTATTTATATCATTTATTGATTAAGATGTACATCTCCCCATCAACAAGAACAAAAGAATCAAAAACCACACCTAGGCCAACAACATGTACCATGACATTTCACATTTCCATGTCATTACCATTCTTACATATGCTTTTGCCATTATTACATATCCTGCCATTCACCTTATCACTTGGGGGAAAATCCTCTTACCATTTTATCCATCCTATCATTCCATTCCTATCTAGACCAAAGCCTATTTTTAGTCATCCTACCCAGTCTTATTTTGATCTTGGTTCCTTTGGTTATTCCCACACTTTTTATGAGAGGATTCTAATAAAGTTTCAATAATCAATCAAGTCCATGTTTAAATGATAGTCTATGAAAGTAGTGTGATAGTTGATCTAGTAATATATATTTCATCCTATCAAGCTTATTTGTGTGAGCCTAATTATAACTACCTATGGGCAAATCAGTGTCTCATCAATCTTGCTACTAATTATAATCACCTATGGGAAAATTAATATCATTGACCTATGTCATTGCATCCTAGTTATAACTACCTATGGGAAAACTAGGGGCAACATTTGTTTATCATGCATTGATGCATCACTTTTCCATCACTATTTTCATTTGATTAGCCATTTGCCAGATTTGAGAACTTTTTGGGACCTAGTTGTTTTTTCCTCACCTTTTGTGTAGATGGAATTACTATGACTTGAGGTCATTTTAGGACTATGTGGGTCATGCTCAATTCATGTTGAGGTCACCTTAGTCGCCCTTTCCATATGCTCTCACCATTTGTGAGCAACCTAAGCCAAATGCTCTCATTGCTTTGTGATCAAGTATCTTGTTATTATCTAATGAGTTAAGATACTTGAAAATGCCAAAAACATTCATAACATTTCAAAAATCTAAAAACATTTGTCCTGTCTAAGCCTAGTCAGTTATCCTCAATCTACCTCATTATGGCATTATCATTGTTAGGATGTTTTCTTTTTCTTTTTTTCTTTAGGCTTTCTATTTATTTCAAGTTGTGTGTTTATTTTTTTATTTGTTTTTTTTCTATTTGTTTATTTGTTTGCTTGCATGTTTGTTTACTTTTAGCACTGTTGCCTTGACTTTGTCTATATGTGTTCATTGGGTGATTCCTTGAAAATATTATTCTTGAGTCCATCGATATTCATATGTTAACATTATCATCATGGTTTTTATCATTGGTGTTTTGTTTTTGAGTGTTTATAGGATTATGGGAGTCAGTCCTCATGCATATTTTGGCCAAGTCCTCATGATGTTATACCATGATGCCTACCAACATGTGCTACAACAAAACATAGCTTCAATAAGTCTATTTATCAATGGTGACATCTCTTCAGCACTGACATCCCAATTTAATCCCAACCATATCCCAAACAGAGTAATTAACCATGAAAGAATTTCAACCTTTATTAGTTTGGATGAGCATCTCCCTACTACTAGGTTGTTTCAATTCATCATTACACTCTATGTTAACTCATCATAATCTTCTACCAAGTTTATCATGTTTTTCATAATCAGGATCCAACAATTATAACCACCTATGGATAAATCATTGTACACCATCCTACCTGCATTTCTCAATGATTATAACCACCTTTGGGAAAATCATTATGTTGTCACCACTTTACTTTTTCTACCTATATAGGGGCATGTTATCTTGTTTGTCTATCCTAACTGGGGAAGCTCCACATTCTTAGTGATTATAACTACCATTGGGAAAATAATTATGTTATCATACCAAATTGACACTATTGGGGTACAATGTTCATTACCACCTTTGGGCAAACCATTGTACACCATCCCACTTGCATTCTTAATGATTTTGACTAATTTTTTAGTATCATTATGTTTTCACCCCATCATATTTCCTTTCTTTGGTCCCCTCATTTCACTTATTTATTTTCAAGGGACCATTTGTCAACTTACTTGTGCCAACCATTCCCTTAAGGGGGCATCATACAGTTAGTTTATGATTGTTGCAGTTGTAGGCATACATGACCTTTTCATTCTTTGAGAAGATGTTACTATGATTATAGCTTGCAATGCCTTTCCAAATAAGGGCAAACTATAAACACCTAAAACTAGCCACCAATAACCTCTAATCGGGGTTTTGGCCAATTTCCACCCAAAATGCACAGTTTGGCCTAAAAAAACTAAAATGCATTAAATGAGTTGAAACTAACATATTAAAGTTTTGATTTTGGCTAGGGCATCACTAAATGGGGCAATGTAACTTATGGGCTAGCTGACTTTGATCAGATCATTCTGAGGCAAAATGCTAATTTTACACCTAGGTGCTCTAGATTGATCTTTCCTATCAAATATCTTACACAAGACATGTGTCTTTGTTATTTATTATTAGTGACATCCTAAATGGGATAATGGATCTAATGCATCTGATATTACCTTCTAATTCCAATCTAGTCAAAATTTAGACCAATAACAAGGCATTCTGATCAATTTGAGTAATTTGTGCACAATGTACTTAATCATGCTTAAGAGATAATTAACCCAAATCAAGGTCTAATCAATAATTCCATGGAAACTTGTTGAATATTTATTTTTAGAAATGAATATTAAATATTTGCATCATCAGGTGACCTCATTTTTTGGGAAGACATCCCTAGGCCATAAATGCCACAAATATCAAGATTAATGCCCTCCATGCCTCATCAATGCTTTCCATGATGCCCTCCATGCCTCTTAATTTACCCTTATTAATATTTCATGATGAGGATAACTACAAACTTAATTGTAAAATTTGAATTAATCCTCAACCACACATATTCATCTTAGGATGGATGATTCAGGTTAATTCTAGACATTTGCATATATATATATATATATAAAATAGGCCTTACCCCATAATTTATAGGACTTGAGAATGCAAATTATTACCATGCCAATTTGATTCCAAGCCAAGCCAAGCCACAAGCCAAAGGTGCCAAGGAGAGATGGAGGTAGCCAAGCTTCCATTGCCAAGGACTTCATGAGCAAAAAATTGAGAAAGCCACTAATAAAAAGGCATTTTGAGCACCCAAGGATGGTGAAATAATTCTTGTGTTTTATTCCTTACTTTTTAGTTGTGTTTGTCATTTGTTTTTGTTAACTAGGCTCTCCCTAGTGTCTAGGCCTAGATATGTTATGCTATTAGTGTGTTTCTTTCATTTTGTTTTCATTTTAGAACTAACACCATACTAACCATCCTCTCTTGAGTTAAATTATTAGATCATAGTTATTAAATACCTATACCTCATTTTAATATTGATTATATGTATTGGAGGTCATTACAAACATTGAAAATGGTGTTCACAAAATGACCTATCTAAGTGAGTTAAGATAGAGGAGTAAGTTTCAGAGTTTGATCTATATGTTACATATTTTCCATTATACCTCTATATATTTATGTTTGTAAATGTTATAAGGATATATAATGATCACATTAATTCATCAGGACTTATTGACTATGTCTACACAAGTTTTTGGAGTCATGTTCACCATGATTGGTAAACTAGGTAGAATGACAGTCCTAAGTAAGTGAGAATGGTGAGTTGGAGGATTTTTGCACTTATCTAAAGACTATTATGAATATGATGTTTTTTAAGACCTAAATTATATATAATTTTTTTATGGAATGTTTTTAGTCAATCTAATATTTTGAGATATGGAAGCCAAAATGGTTTATCTAGTTGTGAAAGGACTGTGAGAAAGAAGCTCAAGAAATTAGTCTGTAAGACCAATGATTGAAACTAGAACCAATGATATATTTATTATATAATGATATATAGGTCACACAGTACCTATTAATTTGAATTATAATTCATGAAATTGATCTTACAATTACTAAAGACATCATTCATCATGACTATTTTGATAGGCTTGTTGACATTTCTACGTAGTCATCTTCCAGAGATGTGTTTAGAGTGTTTTCCTTAGATTTGAAGAATAAATTTATTTTGAAGATGTTTTATATGTCTTTTATGTTAATTATAATAAATTTAGAGTCATATTTTTTCCCTATGCAAGTGTGGAGAGACAATTATTTATGACTATGTTTTATAGTAGTCAGACAGTTCTGAGTGAGCACATGAAAGTTGTTGGTTTGAGATATTTTACCATGTTTGATTATGTCCAATGGACATGGTAACTACCATGAGGTCATGAAGGTTTTTTTCACATGATTTTAGGACATGTTTATGTGGGATATTTGGTTATATTCTTTAGATATTCAAGGCAAACTTTTTCTATGTGTGAAGGGCTAATAACAAGTAGACCAAAGGGTGTGGTTCAAGTGTTGAATTGAAATAAAAGGTGGTATGTACCTATATGGATGTTATAAAGGTTATATTTAAGGTATATATGATTTTTTTCATGAATTTATAAATAATCAATATGTTTCAAGATGGTCCAAGTGTAATGTGTGCTTTAAGAAGACCTAATTACATTAGGTCTCCATTAGGCCTAACGGTGGTTGTGGTCCTTGTGAATAATAACCAACCTATGTAGTGAGTGTTTCACTTATGAAACATGTGTATTAACCTATTACAATAATGATACAAGTATTGATAGATGTTTTTTTGACCAATATGGGTAAGATTAAGAGTCAAGTATAAATACAAGGCATAATAAGCCTATTTGAGCTAGTTAAGAGAATGTGAGAGCAAGCAAAGAAAATATCTCATAAATTAGTATAATTATGTCATGTATACCATAAAATGAGAGAATAGTAATAATAATTAATATCCTATATAATTTCTAAGTGTGATGGATAAGGTCAGTTGACCTAATGAGCCTAGTGAGAGTCATATTGAGTGAGGGAGCTTAGAAGGTTATTTGAGAAGGGTAGAAGGTTGAGAAGAGTTGAATGAGTTTATTATATATTGAGATACCATAATAGATTAATTATATATGTTTTATTTATGTATTATAGATATTGGAATCTAGATAAAGAAGATAGAGATCTGAAGAAGAGGTCACCATCTGTTGGTTGAGCAACAAGGTGTCTTGAGGTGATCAAGCTTATTTTGGCTAAATTGGTACTTAATCAAGAGGGAGTGGGAGTTTACTTGTTGGTTGGAGATTTTATAAGTTTTCTTGAAGTGTCTGGGTTGGTTCCAAGTCACTTAGGGGGTTATATCCTCCTTTCAAGTTGGAGCTTGATAAAGGACTAGTTAAGTTGGTGCTTGACTAGTAAGGGGTTGGTGCTCCTTGTGGGGTTAGTGATTCACTAAATGTTGATAAATTTATTATAAGATAATATTACAAGTGGTGTTTGAGTGGTTTTTATCACCCATGATGGTTTACCACATATCTCTTATGTTTATGTGTTGATATCTTGCTTCTTATCTATATGATTACTTCTTTATGCATTGCTTAATCACTATATTTATTTGAAAGGTTAATGAATGAAGTATGGATTTGAAATAAAAGTTTTTACATTGATTCATCCCCCTCTCATTGGTTTTTATTATAATAATTGGTGTCATATCTAGCCCTTTTGGTGAGACCTAATAGCCTAAAAGTGATCTTAAGAAGCACAAGTTTGAAGTATGTTGATGACAGTGTTTATCATGTTTATAATGATGATACTAAAAAATTTGAATAAGGTGAAGAAGGATGAAAAGATGAGGCTTTATCAACACCAAGGTGGGTTATGTGTTGTTTTAGGACATCAATCAAAGTTGAAATAATGTCAAAAGTGCCATTTTCCAGCTCAGAAGGATTATGTAGAAGCTAAGTCAAAGATCAAACCTAAGTTGAATATCTAGAAGGACTCTAAAGACATGTTGAGAGTAAGGAATAGGTCAAGACATAAAAGTGTCTTTCAGAACCTTGATATAGGTCTTGTAAAAAGGTATGTGTAAGTATCTTCGTTAATCATGTAAGCAAAGGCTCATGAGAGTTGTTGATTGTTTTATAAGACCAATGACATTCTTGGTAGAGGTATTGTCCATAAGATTCAAATATTGAAGATGATATGAAGTGATCTAAGCTATGACATATGATCATGTGATATGTATCATTGATTGAATCATAAATAGATTTGTTATTAAGTCATAAAGGTAGTGGTCTATAAATTTAGAATGAGTTGATCATCAAGCTAGAGGAGTTGAGTTGAGTCTATGAAGCTGTCATAATTAAGTAGAGATTTTTTAGAGGCCTAAGCATGTTGATGAGACCATGATTAGGTGACACTTAGTTGAGGAAGGGTAGAGAGAAGAGAAGGTGGTCTACATGGTTAGCTAGTATGGCTTAAGGAAGATCACAAAGGTTTGACTAAGCCTTCATAAGGTATAAAGGTATGAATATGTATCCTTGTTTTTATTTTTTTAGCATATATGCATTAAGGTAACAAGACCCAATAGAGGATTTCATTGGAATCATGAGTACACATGTTGTTAAGAGAATTAAGAATATGATTGTATCCTATGGGCATAATCAATGGTGGACATGGTAAGTTTGGGTGATGATGTAGGTATTTGAAGCATATGACATGATTAACATGAATAAGGTTTTCCAATACTCCATGGACCGTGAAACCATGAAGAACCAAAGTCTCCAATAGAGAATGAGGTCTCATAGACCTATCTATAATTTTACTATGTGGATGTTATTATGATTTAATCTAAGCCATGATAGCTTTAGAAACATAAAGAAGATTTCAAATTGATCATGAGTTCCAAAAGTGCATATGAGTGGTAGATTGGTTTGTAAGACCTATGAGATTATGAATAAAAATTTAAGTTTGTTAACAAATTTGGAGGTGTTTTTGAAAGATAAAGGAAGATTCTTAAAATGGATGTCAAGGACAAGATGAGAAATTATGTATTATGAGTTCATGTAAAAGAAGTATGCATGGTCTTAAGAAGAGCATTATAGCTTTGTGATTAAGAAATTGTCTAATTTAGTAGATATGAGCCTAAGGTGAGGTGATATTCTTTTAAGTTTGATCAAAAGGAGATCATTAGTGTGCACATAATATGAGGTCAAATGAGGAGATCCAAGCCTTGCTTCGAAGAAGCCTAAGTTAAGTAACCCTTGATGTTTAAATTAGACAATGGTAGATGTTTAGGATATATGGGTGATCAAGAAGAGTTATCTAATATTCAAGTCTACTTGTCAAATCCTAGGTCCTGTGATGAGCATAAATTCAAGAGGAACTTATAAATTACTTCAATATATCTTTGAGTAAGTTGTCATCAAGATCAGGTCCAAGGATTAGGTGGAAAGGTATAAAGAGATGAATAGATTTAGGTAAGATCAAGAGTAGATGATGAGTTACAAGGAAGGTTTGTGGAGTCACGAAAGACATATGTCAAGTTTTTGAGTTATAAAGGCAAGTTGAGAAAGATTAATTCAATCATTATAAGGTAAGCATCTGGTCAGGGTTTTCTAGTAGTTTTGTTGAGTTGGAGTGAAAAGACAAGGTGGTAGTTGTAGAGACCCTTTCTCATTAATGTCAAATGGGGAGTGAGATCAGATTGATGGATAAGTTTTCTACTGAAATAATATTCACCTTGAAGTGTATTTTCCATCAATGAAAAAGGGGGAGATTGTTGTAAGTTATCATTGATGTCATGTGTTTATGTATGTTCATTGATGTCAAAAAAAGGCTAAGGTTAAGTATTGGATCACAAGGATGTGGCTCATTGATATGAGGTTTATTGTTTCATGAGGTAAGAGAGAGAGAGAATTTGAAGGAAACTTTAATTTTATTAAGAGTTTATATCAAGGCTCAACACATGGTGTGCATGTTTATGTAATATGTTCTTGAGTATAAAGTTTTTGAGAAGGATTAAACATGAGATAACTAGTCTAGTGCAAGAAGTAACATTATGGATATATGATATGAATGCATAGTATCATAAGAGGATGTTTGAGAAAATTTAAACATGCATATGAGGCATTTAATCACCTAGGTATGTTTCAAAGAGTACCTATAGAGGCAAGACCTACAGGTCTATTATGCAAATAAAGTAATATTAGACTCTATCTAATCTAACTAGGGGTCATAAGATGTTAACAAGAATTATTAAGGATGAAAATTAGTTTTATAACATGTGATAAGGTGTTTAAACATGTGAATAAGGTGGAAAGTGCATGAACAATAGCTATAGGGTCTATTACTAGGCCTAAAATGATCTGGAGCTCAAGAGCCTAAAGTGTAAAGAGATAAAATGTGACTAAATGGGGTATGAGGTTCAGGTTCCAAGGAAATAATAGTCAAATCATCATTGGAAAAGGTGTTTAAGGTTTTTTTAAGAGTTTTCATGAAGTTTCAGGTCCTGATTTGAAGGAGAAAGCAAGAAAATGAGTTTGAAGGTCTCATGTGTGTGGAAAATGTAGAGATGAAGACCCGAGAATTTTTTTATTATGATCATTAACATGCATAAAATTTGTATGGTGTCCTAAGACTTTTAGTATAGATGGATAAGGGTCATATCTAATATCTCTAAGCATTATTTTGTCATTTGAGGGGAAATATTGTATAAACAATCGTTAACACCAAAATTGGTCTAAACCCTCTCAAAACCCTCATAATGACCCAATAAGGAAGATATTGTTGGGAATGGCCCTTAATTGATTTGTAAGGCTATTTTTATGATTTTATCATGTAGAGGACTCCCTCAGGAATCTCCAAGTGGTAGTGTTTTATCAAGACAATGAGTAAAACATATAGAAGAATAAGTATTTCTGAAGAAATTGATATAGAATACAAAAATTGCATTAGACCAAGTATGAAAATGGACGAATGGATAAGATATATACTCATTATTTATGACCATGAATTTATTTTTACAATTTATATCTTTTTTGTCAACTATTTTGGTCACTCAAGTTGACTTATCACTAAACTAGGCTACTAGTGAAGATAGTGAGAAAAACCAAGTAGAGTGAGAATGTGTTTAGGGATGAGTTGTAGTAGATTAGGAATTAATACAATTTATTTATGTTGTTATTTAATACTTATAACTCATGTTAATATTTATTATATGTCTTGGAGGTCATTTCAAACGTTGAAAATGGTGTTCACAAAATGACTTGTCTAAGTGAGTTAAAATAGTGGAGTAAGTTTCAGAGTTTGATCAATATGTTCCATATTCATCATATATATATGTTTAATGATGAATATGGAACATATTGATCAAACTCTGAAACTTACTCCTTCACTATTTTAACTCACTTAGACAAGTCATTTTGTGAACACCATTTTCAACGTTTGAAATGACCTCCAAGACATATAATAAATATTAACATGAGTTATAAGTATTAAATAACAACCTAAATAAATTGTATTAATTCCTAATCTACTACAACTCATCCCTAAACACATTCTCACTCTACTTGGTTTTTCTCAGTTATAAGGATATATAAGGATAAAATTCATGAATAATGACTTATTTACTATGTCTACATAGGTGTTGGATATCATGTTTACCATGACTGGTTCACTAGGCAGAATGACAGTCCTGAGTAAGTGAGAATGGTGAGTTAGAGGATCATTACACTTAGCTAAATCATCTCATGTTGTTTTTTAAGACCTAAATTATATATATATATATATATATATATATATATATATATATATATATGATTTATTTAATTTTTTTATTCACTCTAAGATGTTGAGATAAGGAATCTAAAATGACTTATCTAGTTGTATAAGGACTATGAGAAACAAGCTCAAGAAATTGGTCTATAAGACAAATGGTTAAAACCAGAACCAATGATATATATTTTGTATAATTATCTATATGTCACATAATAAATATTAATTTTAATGATAATTCATGAAAGTGCCCTTACAAGTACTAAAGACATCATTCATCATGACTATTTTAATAGGCTTGTTGGTAGTTCTGTGTAATCATCTTGTAGAGATGTGTTTGGAGTGTTTTCATCAGATTTGAAAAATAAATTGATTTTTAAGGTATCTAAGGTTAATTATAATGAATTTAGTCTTATATTTTGTCCCAATTCAAGTTTTGAGAGACAATTTTTATGACTGTGTTTTGTAACAGTTAGATAGTTCTAAATGAGCATATGAAAGTTGTTGGTTTGAGGCCTTTTACCCTATTTGATGATGTCCAATGGACATGGTAATTACCATGAGGTAATTAAGTTTATTTTTACATGATTTATTACATGGTTATGTGTGATATTTTTTTGTATTCTTTAGATATTCGAGGAAGACTTCTTTTGTATGTGAATAGCTAATAACAGGTAGACCTAATGGCGTGGTTCAAGTGGTGAATTAAACTAAAAGGTGGTATGGAAATATATGGATGTTATAAAGGGTAATTTTAAGGTATATATTATGTTTTAATTCATTTTTAGAGACTCAATATGTCTAAAAATGGTCCAAGTGTAATGTGTGCTTTAAGAAGACCTAATTGCATTAGGTTTCCATTAGGCCTAGTGGTGGTTGTGGTCCTTGTGAATAATAAACAACATATGTAGTGAGTGTTTCACTTGTGAAACATTTTTATTTACCTATTAAAATAATTATACAAGTATGGATGGATTTTTGGTTGACCAAAATGGGTAAGAGCAAAAATCAAGTATAAATACAAGGCATAATATGCCTATTTAAACTAGTTAAGAGAATGTGAGAGAAAGTGAAGAAAAAAGATATTGGAAGATTAAAATTAGGTAATTTAGACCATAAAAGGAGAGAATAGGAAAAATCATGAATATACTATATAATATTTGAGGGTCATGGATAAGGTCAGTTGACCTAATTAGCCTAGTAAGAGGCATATTGAGTGAGGGAGCCTAGAAGGCTATTTGAGAAGGGTAGAAGGTTGAGAAGAGATGAATGAGTTGATTATATGTTGAGATACAATAATATATTCATAAAATGTTTTCTCATAATGTATTAAATATAATTTAATATAGATACATAAGATAGATAGTTGAAGAGGTTACCATCTATTGGTTGAGCAACAAGGTGTCTTGAGGTGATCAAGCTTATCTTGGCTAAGTTGGTGCTTAGTCAAGAGGGAGTGAGAGTTACCTTGTATGTTTGAGATTGAAAAAGTGTCCTTGAATTGTATGGTTTTGTTTCAAGTCACTTAGGGGGTTGGAGCCTCCTTGCAAGTTAGAGATTATTAAAGGACTAGTTGAGTTAGTGCTTGACTAATAAGGACTTGGTGTTTCTTGTGGGGTTGGTAACTCAATAAATGTTGATATATTTATTATAGTATGGTATTAAAAGTGGGTTTTTAGTGTTTTTTATCCCCCATGATGGTTTCACACATATCTCTTGTGTTCATGTGTTGATATCTTGCTTCTTGTCTATATGATTGCTTCTTTATGCATTGTTTGATCACTCTATTTATTAGAAAGGTTAATGAATCAAGTATGGATTTCAGATAAAATTTTGTAAAATAATTAACCCCCCCGTCTTATTTGTTGTGCTTCCAAAAATTTATATGTATTATTTATCATATACTCTAATAGATAGCATATTATTTTTCTATACACCCATGCATTTAATTAGGTATATGAGTATGATACATGACATATTTATTTACATAGATTCTTATATGTTGGCTTCCATTATACCTAATTTTCATGCCTATGTTGGTAGAATATTATTATATAGGTTATAATATAACATGTTATATTTATCTATGACTTCTTCACCAAATTAAGCTACATATATAATAATTGTCTTACTAATTACTTCTATATGACACTGTGCTACATGGATATGTTACTTTTATATTATGTCACATTGATACATATGGATAATGTATAATAGTATTCACTAATTTTATTATCTTTATATTCTATTACTTTCTTACATGATAGGATAGACATTGCCTACTTATTGTGTGTGGCCCTTGGACCCCATGTGCAATGGTTTATTAATCTTATCTATGAGATGTTTTCTTGGTATGTATGGCACATGAACATGACCATTATTTATGACATTATTAATGTAATTTATGTGCATGCCTTATCCTTTTTTTTTCAACATATTCATGTCCAATGTATGCATCCTTTCACCTTATTGCATGACATTGTGTGTTGTTCTTATTATGAATGTTGAGCTTTATTCATGGTTTTATAATCTATATCATTCACTTTTACTGCATAGTTATTTTATATAAAATACAACTAATTTTAATATTAATCCTTAATTATATAGAACTAATAGAATACTAATTTTCATGTAATTTAACTAAAATAAGTAATAAAATATAGTTTTGACAAATATATTTTCTTATAATCAAGCTCAAAAATCACAATGAGGAAATAAAAGGGATGGATAAAGAAATACATTTATTTTGGTATACTTCCCTAATTTTATTATTTTTAAAAATTTAATGAAGACTATAAGAACTAGATGTAACTTGCCATGTTCAAAATTTATGACTTTTTTGAGATTGGGAGAGGATTGACAAACACAGATAGGTATGGTGGTCGATCTTATCCCTATTGTTTAATTATGTCCTTTTGAAGTGAAGATATAAAAATTTCTTGAGAGGTGAAGAGGATTTACTATTGTTCATTTCCACTTTCAAAATATTTATTTTTCATGTGTATGTGCATGTAATATTAAAATCTTAATTGCCTACACATGCACTAGATAAACAATGAATAACAAAAGGGGAAAAATGGGGTAGTGAGAATGGTCAAGATAACCTCAAAAAACCTTATGTAATATGAGTGTTGCCTATATATCCAAAATGGCCTTAGGTTGATGTATTTCTCCTTTCTAAGGATGTGTATGCAATGATGATATACAAATATAGATGCTTCTTCTCCTAGTTCACCCTTGGCACATGTATGTAAATGTAATATTACTTTAGAATATAAATTTATAAATTTAGTATAAGAAAATATGTAAATTATAATAGCTATTTAAAATATGACGATACTTTTAAAAACATGAGAGTAATTGTTATGAATTTTCTTCTAATAACTTTTTTTATATGGGGATTCTTAGAATTTGAATTAAAAACTTAGTGGTGCACACAAGGGACACATAAAAACTTAAAAGGGACTCAAAATCCTCAAGAGGGTACTTAAAATAATTAAAATTAAATTAAATAATTAATCAAGGACTCAAGAGAATAAAATGGGGGTCTATCAAGTCATAAAGGATCATAAATTGAAAGTGGAAATCTAATAGAATCATAAAGTAAAATATAGAGAATATAAGAAAAGTCATTAAGTAAAATGGGAAAATATAATAAACATGCACCATTAAGTGTTTAATCATAAGTTAAGACCCATGTAAATAAATAAATTAAAAATATATTAAAAATAAATGTGGTGCCATATTTAGATGTCTACATTTACCCCTCCTAACCCCCCTCATAATCTATAATTTTAGTGAAACTACAAATATTGGATGAAAGGGAAAAAGAGAATGTAAACCTCATGTGCATACATTATTGTGTAAATGTATAATGTGTTATGATGATCCAAAGTGATCCTATAAAATGAGATTTATTAAATGAGATTAAATCATTATTTAGAATAATTTAAAGATATAATATAAATAAAATACTATAAATATCAATCAAGGAAAAACTACACATGTATGCATGTCATGGAGAAGTAGGAATGCCATGGATAAATAGAATGGATTTATATCATCTATATATTTCATTACTAGGTAAATGGATAAGTTTTCAAGTGTTAATGTGATAGATATAACAATTAAGAGATGCAAAATCCTTAATCTGCTAATTGTAGCAAATGTTGTTTAGAGAAATTGTGTTGAAAATTGATGAATTGGGGGTGATCAGGCCCCAATTTCAATTGTACCCATATAAAATAAATAATATTAATTAATAGATGTTGAAACATTAAGAGATGCATAATCCTCAATCTATTAACTATATCAAATGTTGTTTGGAGAAATTGTGTTGAAAATTGGAGAATTGGGGGTGATCAGGGCCCAATTTAAATTGTACCCATATAAAATGATTAATATTCATTGATGGATGTTGAACCTAAATTTACCTCTATTAGTATTTTTAACCCCAAGACATGAAATGGGTTGAAATATAAATGGATTCTCACACATAATTTTGAAGTACATAATGAACTCTAAGTCATGCATTATGCACCTTAACTAAATCAACCACTACAAATGGATTATGATTTAATTGTAGTATGTCCACAGATAGAAGCTATAATATATTATTTGATTTTTAAAATAGTATAGTAATCATGGATATGTATCATTCCCCATTTTTATAATTATAGAACCGTAACTATGCCTTTTTAATTTGAAATACTATAGAGAACATGAATCTATATCATATCCCCACTTTAACTATAGAATTTATAATTGTATGTAGATGTTAATTTTTAAATTTTATTTGATATCTTTGAATGATTATATACTATTCATTTAAACTATTATTTTGTATTTTGTCCTTGAAATTTGGATGCATATGCATAGTTATGCCCCCATAATTTTTGCCAATGACTGAATTTTTAACCATTTGTATTATTGTGTAACTATAATATGTGAAATTTATTGAGTTTTTAAACCCTTTGCCTCATTTTATAACTATAATGTGTTGCATTTTGAAAATTTGTATCTATACTTTTTGATTTCTACTGTATGTGCATGGAAAACACCCTCATTATTTTACTAATATCTTAACCTCTGAGGTCACACTATGATGTGATAAATGGTTGAATGTTGGTTTTTTAGCAATTTGTAGATTTTTCCCCATGTTTGTCTCCCTTTTGAGGAAAGAGATGAGAGTAGCAAGTCGATTGGATCAAAATATATAATGAGTTATAAACACTTTAATTGTTATAAATTTATAATATCACATATTATAATCAACATTCATTGTTATATTATTCACCATAGAGATGAACAATAAAATAGTGAATATTCACATATGATTGTTGAGTAGAATTTCCAAAGGGAATGGTGCTTATATCACCAAGTGTAAAATTTAACCCATTTAAAAATTTGGTATTGTAAATTAATTAACATTATGATGCATAATAATATGTCATGCATGTCTTGGTTCCACTTAAGGTATGTTTTTTAATGAATATAACTCAATATATTATTTTACAAAGTTTTTATTTGTTAAAAAAATTAGGCACACACTAAAAAAATTAATTTGTATTGGAAAAATATCAACTTAAAAATTCATAATAGAGTGAAAAATATTTTTTAAAGTTTAAGTATGATCATACTTGTGCCATGGTTTAGATTGAGGTACTTGAAAGACATATTATATGATATAGGTCATGATCCTACATCATGTGGAGTGGTCAAGTGAGATGAGGTTTCTACTTTACACACTGTAGAACTAGTAGTGATAGTTCAAATGAGGGGGATGACCCCATCATTTATTGGCATGTATATTTTACACAGACACACCAAAAATCATGTTTAAAATATACATGTCAATCAATGATGGGGTCATCTCCCTCATTTGAACTATCACTACTAGTTATACAGTGTGTGAAGTAGAAACCTCATCTCACTTGACCACTCCACATGACTTAGGATCATGACCTATATCATCTAATATGTCTTTCAAGTACCTAAATTTTAACAATGGCATGAGTATGATCATACTTAAACTTACAAAAATAATTTTCACTCTATTATGAATGTTTGAGTTGAAACATTTTTCCAATATAACCAATATGTATATTTTAAACATGATTTCTGGTGCATGTGTTTTTTTTTTGTGTATGAGAGAGAGAAAGAGAGATCATTTCAAATTTAGCATATATATGTGATATGTTTTAATCTTATGCATTGATGAGTTCAGAATTTGATGATTGTTATTAAAATATTATGTATAATGTGTTGATTATATGCATCAAATGTTAGTATTTTTTTTTTTTAAATTTTTAGTATCGTATATGTGATGTTATCACTCAAAACTTGTTTCAAAAACTAGTTGGAAAGATAAATAATTTATTGTACTCTATCTAACTTGTTTGTTTTTGAATAATTCAAAATGGCTCTACTTCTGATTATTGTACTACTCTGTTAAATTTTACCTTTTATAATTCCATATATATTTTATGCTCTTTTGCTTCCATATGGGATTTAAAGTATATATAGATGTATTTGAAACATATAAGTTTATAACATTGGTGACTAAACTTCTTATAGTATCACCTCTATCTAGAGCTCCAATGACCAATGGTTTCCTGAATAAGAATATCTTGGGATAATTCAATCATGGTATATTATGAACTAGAAGAAGGATTTATTCTAGTAGTTTGTTTTTCCAAAGGTGGATATACCATTCATTTATTGGTAGGAATTTTTTGGTATATTTTAGTTTTCTTATAATAATGATCAGAAGTGGGAGAAGAAGACCTTGTTGTATTGTTATCTAATTTTAACAACTCCTCTATCTGCAAGTTGACAATAATTTTCCTAATGTTCATTAATACCATGATATATGTAATATTGTTGTCATTTGATCTTTTCAAACCTATTTTTTGGATGATAATAATTTTAAGGAATATTAATCAACTACTTGTCTAATAATTTATGCAATATATCATGCAGTTGAACTCTAAGATAATCAAATTGAAGTGGGCACCTCTTATTATAAGTAGATGCTTTGACTGTAAAATATATTTTGTATGTTTATTATTTTCCTTTATGTAATAAATTTACTATTTTTTCCTTTCTATGAACTACTAGTTTATAAGGAGGTATTAGAGATGGCCTATGAACCTCTTTAGTTGTTTATTTCCCTTTGTAATCATATTTAATGAAACCTTTTCCATTTAATGAAGATGCATCTAATTTTGTCTTGTTGTTCACTAAATCACATGCATATTTATGTGCATCCATATATAATCTATAAAATTAAATATAAGTCTTATGCAATGCTCTTTCTTTAAGTGGAGAAAGAATACCTCTACTGAATATGAATTGTATTTACAAATATATAAGGGTTTATATGTAAAATGATGTAATGAATCCTTGAATCATATAGCATAATCTCAAATAGACTCATCATCATGTTATATTAAACCTTGTAAATGTTTCAATGTCAATTTAGGCATTTCATTCTTATGAAAATTTGATAAAAATATGTCTTATAAGATCTTTAAAGTGGGTAAAGAACCACTTAGAGATATATAGACTGATCCCAAGATTCTCTTATTAAACTTCAAAGTAAATATTTTAACAATAGGCATTCATCTTTAGCCCAATGATCAAAAGATTGTATATATTGTGTCAAATGGTTGGTAGGTTCTCCTTGACCATCGCATAAAGGTAACACAGGCATGAAAATTTTGGCTAGATAATGATACTCAAATAAATTTTATGTAATAGGTTTATCTTTGAGAATGTTATCATTAATATTAACATTACATGATAATAATTATAAATTAAGAATTGAAACTTAATTTTCAAGGTATCCTATATCATTCATCATTGATATGATATGACTAGTAGGAATGGTTGAATTTTAGAAAGGTGCACTCATGGGTTGTAATTTAACATCTATTTGAAACATAAAGATAATGGATTCATTATAAATATCATTGCATTATAAGTTGACATTATTTCATGATTTAGAAACATTGCATAATTTTGAATCATTGCATAAAGGAACATTCATATCACATGATTTTTGTAAAGAATAAATTATATCATTTTGAATGCCACGATGATTTTTATGAGTATTTCATGACATTTTAGGAGATAAATAAGCATTTTTCAAGTGTGTCTAATTTTTATTCTAGAGAAGGAATAGAGGAATCACTTTTAACTTTTTCATGATCAATATAAAGTAAATAAGAATTAATTTTGATTGCTGTAACATTTATATCAAAATGAGAAGCACATTTAAGTTTTTTGACATTTTCATCATCTAGTAAAGAAGAATGATTTTAAATTTTTTTCACATTTGCATCTTTAAGAGATAAAGAAAGATAATTACTTTCAGCTTTTGTAGTATTGACATTCATCTATAAAAATAGAAATAGAAGCACTTTTACATTTTGTATCATTTTTATTTTCTAATAAATAAAAATAATTTTCACTTTTGGGTAAATTTTTCATGATCTAAGGGGAAATAAATTCACATTTTGGTGCATCTAGAGAGAGAGAATTTAAACATGTGCATCATCTAGTAAATGGGAAATAAATTCACATTTTGGTGCATCTAGAGAGAGAGAATTTAAACATGTGCATCATCTAGTAAAGGGGAAATAAATTCACATTTTGGTACATCTGTATCATTTGGTAAAGAAAATTACATTCATATTTTGGAATATTTTCATCATCTAGTAAAGGAATGCATTATTATTTTTTATTATGATCATAAGAAATATTTATGCATGTAGTAGTATGATCATAATTTTGAATTATGCATTACCTTTTATTCTCATGCATGTTTATTATATAACATTGAATATAGTGAAGTGAACTAGCAAATGGAAGAGGTAAATTAGATGCAATATGGGAGAAAAATGAGTGTGTACCTTAGCATTATTATCCTCTTTCTCTAAAGGGTTATCAAAATAAGATTGTGAAGAAGGTGTGAAAAAACTTTACCTTTCTATTTCAAAAATAACATGTTATTCTACCTCTTATCTATCATAATCATTCCATTCATAATAATTTTGTTCATATATATTATTATCATTGTTAATAATACATTAATAATCATTATAAAATTCCTTATAAAAATCATGTGGAATATCACGGATAGAAAATAAATAATCTAAATGATGAAAACTATGATATTTTAAAATAAATGCATTAGAATAATTGTATGGTATATCAATATTAGAAAATAAAAAATCCAAGGGATGGAGAATATTAGTAGAGGGTTTCATTTTGAAATTACCAAAATTTATAATAGTGAATAAAAAAAAGGATTAAACCTAATCCCAAGACACCCTCTCACATGTAAACCTTATAATATGCACAAGAAATATTTAAAAATTACAACACATGTTACATATTTTTTTATTGAAACCATTTTTTTTATTTGAGGGGTAAAATTTGATAGTTTTATAGGGACATAAAACTACAAGTTTAAAAATAAAATATAGACAAATAAAAATAAGCTAAACAACACCAAGCCAACTGACCAAACACCAAACTTCAACAAATTTTCAGCAAAAAAAGGATCCAACAATAACAGGACTTAAAAACTAAGACACATACTAGATTTCTTTGTATGATACATTAGAACCATCCTTTTTCCTAGCACATGTTACATCTTTCTTATTGCCACTGACTTTCTTCTTTGTGCCTCTATACTTGCCTCTTGTATGGGTGATATGGCATTATGCCAAATATATTTTGTGCTCTATTGTCCTTTTATCGTTCTTAGATCTTAATTTTTATTTATTAGAAGGGGAACTTCTCAGGGTGATAATGAATATTCCCTTTCCTCTTTTGTTAGGGGTGTCCTTTGGCTTGTTCTTGATTCCATCTACCTTCTTTGAATTTCCCAAAACCTCCCTCAGTCTATCCACCTCCTACTTTAGGATATTCCAATACTCCATTAATGAGACCAGTTGCCTTCCCATTCTCTAAATTTTTTCCTAAAATTATATTAGTTTCTACCTAATCCCACTAGGAAAGTGCATCTTTTCACTATATTCATCCCTGCTCCAAACTTCCATCACTTTCATTTCATAAATTTTAAAATTGGGGTTTTCTATGCCTTGGGGGAAATCCAGGAGTATGTTAAACTTCCTCTCCACTTTCTTCTCTTGGGACTTCCTTTTTCCTCTCTTATCAACCACTCAAGGGCTAAGATGGGAGACTAGGTAGGGGGAAGGAAATGAATCTTCCTCCCAGTCTTTGATCAAGTTATCTATGGCCTCCCCCAAATTTTTCTCCTTGATAATTTCCCCTAGGTTGATCTCAATACTACTCATTATTTTCCCTTTCTTGGTTAGGAGGAAGATTAACCCATACTGAATTAGGTCAAAGGAGGGATTTTATTTGAAGGTCAAAATAGAGAATTCAAGAGATATAAGGAGATATTAAGGGAGGCTTATTCAATGACCCTTGAAGTGGTTTAGAAGTAGGAAGTGATCTAAAAATATCTACATAAATTTTTCTTCCAAAGTTAAATATCTCATTACTTGAAGGCAAATGTCTGGCCACCTCCTTGGAAGGTCAAATATAGGGTACCCCTTCTTTTCAGTTTGGAACACTCATTATGTTTCAAAAAATGTGTGCATTAACTCCTTATTTCTCCTCTTTTCCTTAAAGGCTTTGGTGCCCTCATAAGACATGCCTATAACTTCCTTGACCAGCTCTTAAGTGACTTATCATTATTTCCATCCCATAGAAAAATCCTTGGTCAACATTTCATCATGTCCTTAAATGTGAAACATAAACTTAGTAAACCCCTCGTTTATGATCTTCCTCTAAACCTTACAATTCATCTGGACTTTGGCATATGAGATGGGCTCACACATATCCCTGTCACCCCCATGATTATGTTCTTTCAGCTTAGGTAATGAAAATTTTAGAGTGTTGAATGGTGATTTGAGCTACTTCTATTTTATTTAGTCTAACTTCTATTACTGTGATTCTCTTTGGGATGATGTATTATGTCCCTAAATTTAAAATGAGTGTCATAATCATGACACTTAGTGTGAACTAGGCTTTGTTTAGGTATGATCTCCTCTCACAAGTGTGCCTTCACTACTTGATCGAAAGGGGGAATTTTTTAAATTATGAGTGAAATCATAAAATAAATAAAACCTAGAAATTAATTTGAAAATAGATACACCTTTTGCCCCTTAAGAAAATGTTACTAAAAATAGTAATTTTACAAGTTCGATAAATATCTACAATATTTTTGCAAACAAAAAGTGGTTTTTTATTACATCAATATAAATAGAAAAAAATCCTTTATTTTAAAAAATTGATCTGTTATGAATTAAAAATGTTCCAAAAAATGTGGGATGAAATAAAAACCCTAAAAGATGCATAATAAATAATTAGAATTTTTTTAAATTAATAATATATTTGAAAAATATGAGAGAGGGTTTTGAATAAAATTATAAGATCAATGAAACTCAAAAATTAATTATAAAATAGGTATAACTTCCACCTTATATTCCAAATTTATTAAAAATAGTAAATTGACCATTCTATAAAATTCGTACAATATTTTTGAAAAAAAAATCTGATTTTATCAATGTGAGTAGAAAAAACATCTAATAAATTCACAAATATAGCTATTATGAATCTAATATGAGCTAATCAAGTCACAAGTGTATAAATAGGAACCCTAACAAGAATATGAAGGTGAAACCCTAGGGAAAAAAGTAAAGGAATTTTTATTTTCCACCAAAGAGAGGAAATCAAAGATAAAATATGAAACCCTAGGGACAAATTCTGAATTTTGGACAAGAAGGTTGGAACCCTAAGGCTTGACAATGTTCAAATGAAAAAATGAGTTCACCAATATGATTTATCTATAATATAATTAATTTTAATATTAATTATTAATTAAATAGAAATAATAGAATATTGATTTATATATAATTTGATTGAAATAAACAATAAAATATGTATTGATAAGTATATTTTCCAACAAGAAAGTTTGACAAGCACAATGAGGAAAGCAAATGGATAGATAAAGACTTGTATTTTTTTGTATACTTACCTAATGTCTATAGGTTGACATATTAAATAAAGAGTGTGTGAACTAACTATAACTTGCCTAATTCATAATTTGGTGACTATTTTAATCTTGGGATGGTATTGATAGACTCAGATAGGTACAATGGTTGATCTTATCCCTATTGGTTGACTTTTTCCTTTTTTAGTTAAGATATAAAACTTGCCTAAGAAGTGTGAAGGATTTAGTATTGCTTGTTTCCACTTTTGAAATATTTGTTTCACATGTGCATGTACCAGTAATATCAAAACCCTAGTTTCCTTCACATGCATTAGATAGACATCAAATAACAAAATGAATAAAAATGGGGTTGTGGGAATGGCCAAACTAACCTCATAAAACCCCGTGTAATATGAGTGTTGCCTACATAGCCAAAAGGGCCTTAGGCAAATGTATTTTTCCCTTATATGGATGTGTATCCAATGATGATATGCAAATATAAATGTTTCTTCTCATAGTTCATCCTTGGCACAAGCATGAAAATGTAATACTACTTTAGAATATATCTCTATCAATTTAGTATAAATAGATATGCAACTTTAAATAACTCTTCAAAATGTGAGGATGCTTATAAAAACATGAGATTAATTATTATGAAATACCTTCTAATAACTTTTTTATATAGGGATTCTTATAATTTGAATTAAAAACTTAGTGGTTCATATAATGGATTGATAATAACTGAAAGGGGACTCAAAAGCCTCAAGGGACTCAAAATAATTAAATTAAACTTAAATAATTAAGAAAGGACCCAAGATAATTAAAATGGGTTTCATTAAGTGTTATGATCCACACTTATAATATTCAAAAATAATGTAGAATAAATGTAGATCAATTCAAAATTATAGATATATGTGGACCAAGATGTCCAAATATTCAATATATGAAGAATACCCTTAAGGTAGGGCAACACCAACAATACTCCTTTAGGAAGGAATAACTCCACAATGTCTCTTTGAGGGGACAACCTCCAATATCCTCTTAAAATATAAGACTCAATACTTACTTTATATCTTTACAATGATAATCATATCCTTTATATATACCTCTAATGGATGGGTAACCTCCTAATCCCAATGTAGGCCAATCATTACCCAATGCACTACTTCCACATGTTACTCCATTATCTTAATACATTAGACCCATATAACTAATTAAGGGGATGTGTGCCACATGTTGTCATCTTCATCAACCCATATAAATTAATATATCATATCCTTAGGTACATAGTACTACCTCCTTCTTTGACATGTTTCATTCCTGGAACATAGGAAGAAACTAAATAATGAGTGTGCTTCAAATCACTGCACACTTTTCACCAATTTCAATCATCTATCCATCTATACGTGATCTTGGCAGGTGATAGCTCTCCAAACTTGTTTCCAAATGCCATTGTGCTCCTCCAATTATATTCATGATCATAATTATATTACTTTAGTGTCCATGCATAATTCTCTCACTTTTGATTCCATGTACCATATTCCATTGTGCTTCTCTGATTCCATCCATGACCATAGTATGGATTCTTCCATGCATAGTCATAGTGATTTCTCCATTCATTTTATATTCCATAGGCTGCTACATTCCTCTGATTCCATACTTGATCATATTAATTCTTCTTTGGCTTCCATGCATAGCCATTGTGATTGGAAATTTGATTTCCTGCATAACCAAAATGATTGTTGTTATGACACTCCCTCATTGGGTTCCATGATTGTTTCCTCTCATGATGATGTGGGTGTCTATATACCTCAACTTTTTCCTCCTTTTCTTTGACCACTTCCACTTTGTTTGTCTTTTTTTCTTGAGTAGATGAAGTGTTAATTTATAATCATAGTGTATCTTGATCTATGTCATCTAAATCTTCCTCATGCTCTTCATCACTTATTTCAATCTCATCCTCATTATCTTCCTTGACTTTAATTGGTACCTTTCCCACTATGATATCCTATAAAGTGACCTTCTTTTTCTTATACCAAAGCTTCATGAACTTTTTTTCAAAATTAATATTGATTTTTTTCAAAGTATCTAACCATGGATATCCAAGAACTATATTCATATCATCCATATCCAAAGCATAAAAATTTGAATGCAAAACATATTTTTCCATAATGAGTTTCAAATCTTCAAACCTTGAAATATTCTTACCATCTACTTGAATCTCCTAGATATTCTTTGCTTGAATATGTAGATGCTCGGAAACATTCATGTCAATGAAGCTATACTTTCTGGTAGGGTTTATGGACACAACAACATTCTTGTTTTGAATGCATCCATGAAATTGAAAAATTGACTCGGATTTATTTGGAGCCAAATCATTTGAATCTTTATCAGCCAATTCTTCTTCTTCTTCTTCACTTGTATGTTCTTCTTCATTGTCATTCTTTTCTTCCACTAATTTTTCTTTTTTAGTAGCTTCATTCTCTTATTCATTACCAAAATTTTATTTTATATCCCAATGATCTAGGAAGATATATTTCATTTCTTTCCATGAAGAAAACCTTTTTTTATATCTTAACTGATCAAACCAATGTAGTGTAGGCCTAGACAAAAAATCAAATAATCATCTTTCCCTAATTTTTAAAAAAAAAGATTCTCCAAAAGGAGCCACCATTCTCTAGCATCAATATCATCTTCCCCTAAATTTTTTTTCAACTTCATGATTCACAAATAAAAACTAGGGTTTGTGAAACCCTAAAGTGTCAATAACTCATTCAAATCATATCAATACTATCCCAAATTTTTAATGTAGATTCCTCCTATTATATTGTAACTTCAAAAAAAAATTTGAAAAAATTCCACAAATTGCAACCTGTAGAGTGAATATATGAAAAATACTAAAATCATAATAACTCACTCAAAACAATTCGAAAAATTCTAATTTTTTTAATTTCTCTTGTATTCTCTTATATCTTCAGAATTTTTTTGAAGAGAAAATATTTATATAAGTGAAAGGGAAATGTAATAGAATCATAAAGTAAAAGGGGAAAATATAATAATTGTGCATCACTACTATTTAATCATAAGCCAATACCTATGTAAATAAATTAATTAAAAATAATTGTTGTGTTATATTTGGGTGTCTATAGTATTCTACTTTAGTGATAGTTACTTTAATGCATGCCTCATTACTAGATCTATCTAGACATGAGACTTAATCCCTTTTTTTAAATATGCTAAATACATGCTTCAATGCAAATTATATATATTATAATTTGATATCATGTTTTGGATATGATGACATGAATATACATTATTATATCTTTATCACATGATATAGTTAAATATTCTCTTGAGATGAGTGACTTTCAAGATACGTCCATCATCTCAAAAGGGGACATTATAGTGGGATCATATTAGACAACTAAGCCTCTATGAATAGAAAATAGTATTTGGGGTAGAATGGATGTTTCAGATATTAAAAATATAGGATTAAAAGATTAAAAATATAGGTTTTCAAAGAATTGAAGTAATAAAAAAATAAACTTGGGACAGAATACAAGTTTTAAATATCCAAAAATTTAAAGATTAAAAATAATTTAAAAATCAAACAAATGATATATATTTTCATAGTGATATAAATTATGGGGTCATATGACACGTATGTGCACTCACTTTACAAATACTTAAATTACATAATCATATGCACTTGAATGCATATGCATGGGCATATGCAAAATAGTTACAAGAACAAAAATTACATTTTCACATAAAATTATGATTGACCATATAGATGCATGGCATTCAATATAATTTGGAATAGATTAAGGGGGAATTATACTTGTGCATTCTCACATCTATATTTTTTAAATTTTAAGTGGCATGATACTTTTTTCATGCACATTTTTAAATATCAAAAGTCATTATATTGGTTCATACACATATCATATAAAATTACATTTTAAAAAATTCAAAGATAATTGTTCTTTTCAATTCAAATATATTGACACTGGGGTCATGATGGGGGCATGAATATTATTCATTTTTATTTGATCATGTTAATAGAATATATATCCATCTACATAAATTTGATTTCATCTCTTATAGGTAATGTAAGTTTGTGTCTAGTCACTTTCAACAACCTTGACATCACTTATAGACAACCCATTATGTAGTTTCATATTTTGTTAAGAGTGATGGACATTCGAGTTTAGTGACACCCAATGGCCTTGGCATCATTTCTAGCTAACCTATCATTGTTTGACCTTATTTTGGATTAGTACATTATTGACCATTCTCCATCCTAAGAGTTGGAATATGCATCTTTCCCACTCAAGGGATTGATTAATTATTCAAATTTGGGACTTGATCACTCTCAATTAACTAATGGTTAAACATGAGGAACCATCTCTCCAAGTGATTCAACAAGTGGGCACATGTATCCAATGCTTAAGCATGTGTTATAAGTTACATGGAAATTTGGTGCCATCTCCATAAAAGTGTACTCATTCCTTGCTTTCCTCTCAATTTTTAATTTTTTAAACTTCAAGTTTTTCAAATTTTAAATATAAATAAATGACTAATTGATGTGCTATTTTTGGGTTCACTAAAAAGAGTTCCCTGCACAATTGGAGTATCTTATCAAAGACAAAGTGTGTTGTACACACTTAGGTTTAATTATTTATCATTTAATCTATCAATTTAATTACTATAAAGGTGGGGTGTGTATATATAAATCTATTCATAGATACTTGACATTGTTAATTCTCAACATAATGTAAACCATTTGAATTGTTCCAAAATACATGAATCTTATCCACCATTCCTATATCCATTTATATATATGTGGCCTTGACCCTTTGTTATATGTCACTACTACATATAAATTTTAAATTTAATACTCAAACCTTTGTTACATCACTCTTAGATTACATCTAACTTAGGACAGTTGTCCTTGATTCTCTAGGATAGATTTGTGCTAGGAGGGTAGGTATATTTTTGTAGACATGCCCACCTAGATCAGCATTTTCCCCATGCCAAATAATAACTACTTTCCAAATTCCAAATATTAATTTAGGTCTTCCCACACATTTCATAGGGTTAGATAAAATTATCAAAAAGGTTTCACTATAAATGCAAATCAAAGGTCATTAATTATTCCTATCTTGGCACTATCTATTGATATCTTATACACTACTAAAATTTGAAAAAATATACCCTATTTTTCCCAAATTCAATATCATTCATAAGGATCAGACATAATCCAGGTATAAAACATTTCATATAAAATCAAGAGCAATCAATTTCAAGTAGCAAAACCACATTCATAAATGTATACATATAGTCAGGTAACACAATTTCATCATAACTCTAGGTTGGAGAACTATGTGTGGCCTAATTCCCTCTTTAGAGTCTCTAGATACGTAGGTAGTGATTAATCATTAATGGGTGATTGGGGTTAGCTCAAACCATTACACCCCCTCTCTTTTTTTATGTTTCTAAATCTCACAAATACTCCTTAATATTTCTAAAACAAAGAGGAGAAAATAGTGATATCTTCCCAATAAAATCATAATCACAACATCTCCATTGAATCAAAAATAGGTGTAGAAAGAAAAATAGTTAAATTTTTTGTCACGTTCACCATGAAAAAGTCTTTATTCAATGGTCATGGTCATATTGTGTTATTTTCCAAGGAGCATGGTCTTTCCCAAGAATGTATTCATATTTTTTTCTTAATAATTCACAGTTATAGTTATGTTTTCCTCTATGTCTCACTATCAGACATCATTAAAAGTCAAATCATATAATTCTATAGTAAATAGACATGATTGGAATGCACTGATGTCTAGAGAGAAAACCTATCTAGAAGCATGTTCAATCATATATCTTATCAACCTCCACTATTATATATCCAAAACAGTCAACCATGAAGCAAATCTAAGATAAGTAAATTTTTCCTTAGTGTTTTTTTTAAATAACATATTTATATATTTATCAAGTTGCATATCATAATTTTTAGTAATTTTATAGTTTTAGCATTGTGATATCTTTCAAGTTTTACACATATTAAATAAACATTTAATTTTTAAATAAAAAATAGGGTAGAATAATTAGTTTGATATGTACTTGTAACTTGTTTTATGACCAACTAGGAATACCTATAACCTTTTATTAATTTTATATTAAGGGTTTGTATGGTGTGTAAGCCTAGAATAAAATCCTCATATTCTTCTATATTTTTGGTATATTGAAATCTCAAGTGATATGCTAATGGCATAGTATGACCCCTGATGGTTACTATTATAATACCTGCACTATCACCTAAGGCACATTTGGACCCATCAAAATCAATGGTCTAAATTTTGTTCTCATTAGTATACATAAAATAATTCATCTAAAAAATCATCATTCATTAGAGTATAATAAATTAAAGTAGTTGATATGATAAATTTCCTTTTCATATATTTTTGAGGTATAAACCATATATCAAATTATCTATGTAACATGACCCATTTGTCTATGTGTCTAGATAATAGGGCTTATACATGTGGTACCTCTAAGTATTTATCTTTGAAATAACAAGAATTTAAGTATTAAGCATGCAATGTTTAAGTTTATGTGTTGAGAAAATAATTTACAAATATAGTTTTTCCATTGAGTTACATTTCTTCTCATAATCAAATAAGGTCATGATGATGTATTATAGTTCCTACATATATGTTCATCATAATATTTTAATAAATTTTTGGCATGTGTGTGTGCGTGTGTGTGCGCATACATACAAACATATATGCATATGCATGAATACACATACAAATATATACATACATACATATATATGTGTGTGTGTGTCTATATATGTATATGTATACACACACACACACACACACACACACACACACACACACACACACACACACACACACACACACACACACACACACACACACACACACACACACACACACACACACACACACACACACACACACACAGAGATGTGTGTGTGTGTGTGTGTGTGTGTGTGTGTGTGTGTGTGTGTGTGTGTGTGTGTGTGTGTGTGTGTGTGTGTGTGTGTGTGTGTGTGTGTGTGTGTGTGTGTGTGTGTGTGTGTGTGTGTGTCTGTGTGTGTGTGCATATTTATGTATGTATATAAGTGGTTCTTTGGGTATAATTGGCATAATGATTGGTGGATTGACTAGATAATCTTATGATTCATCAAAATATTTTTTACAATGTTTGTCCCATTCAAATTTGGTATGTTTTCAAAATATTCAATCGAAGGGTTGGGTTATGTCAGCCAATTGAGCTAGAAACTATCATATGGCTTAAATTTTAAATTTTAAACTTATATTTGTTTTAATTTGATTAGTGGAGGTGTGTCATAAATAATTTTTATTTTTTAGGATCTAATTTAATGCCTCACTGATATATAATAAAACCTTACAATTTTCCAAATGTGACACTAAAGACACACTTCTTAGGATTTAATCAAACATTGAATTTTCAAAAAATTTAAAATATATTTTATAATCCTTTAACATGGTATTAAAGTTTATTTTATTTTCCCATGATATCATAAAAATAATCATAAAAAATTCCATGTGTGTATTTTGGAAATATGTGAGTCATAGACCTTTAGTAAGTAAAATTTGTGTTTTAAGTTTGAAAGGCATGACAACATAGAAACAAATCCCCATAGTGTTGTGTAAATTGTCTTTATTGATCCATCGAGTTAATTTTTATTTTATTATATCCAAAAAACCCATCCATAAAGGAAAGCATCTCATACTTGGCTTTGGATTCAAAAATCATATCAATATTGGGTAGAGGAAGGTCATCTTTGTGACAAACTTTATTTAAATCTCTAAAGGCATTAAAAATGTGAATATGTCCATCAAGTTTTCTGAATGGAAAATTTCTAGACATTCAAGGGTATAAATCAATAGGTTATATAAACCTCACATTCATTAAACATTAAACATCATCTTTAGGATGAATCTACTATAGCTTTGACTTGATTGGTTGTGTATATTAGCAACATAAATTTAATATATTTGGATCAACCAAAAGGTTACGACTACTATGGATGGATCTATACCAAGCATTTCATAATAAGCCAATGAAAACAAATTAGATAAATATAATAATTATATTATATGGTCACTATCTTCTTTGAGTACCATTTTTTCTTGAAGCAAAAATATCTTAGGATCTTCATTTGTTCAAAAATTGAATTCATTTATGTTAGGATGTGAAGTCACCATTAAGTAATTTAGAGTGATCCTCATTCTAATGAGAGATGGGTAATGAGTCTGGATATTCCAATGGTATGTAATCTTCTATAGGATAAGGCTCACACTTTCCATAATAATCCTAATGACTAATTTTATGGGTTAATCTCTCTTTAGTTAGGATCTTCAAATGTTATGTCATCTTATATAAGATAGGGCTCACACTTTCCATAACAAGCCTAATGACTAAGTTTATGGGGTAATCTCTCTTTATGATGTAAATTTAGTAAATTAGAATAAGACCCCACATGTTCTTGTTAATATTTGTCTTTGGAAAAATTATCAAGTGTATAAATAATAGAAGGATCATTCCAATCGATCAAATGGGGACAAAATTTATAAGAATGTTAAATGAAATACTTCATTTTGGAGAAAAGAATTAGACTCTTGAAGTGTTATGAAATGTGAGGGCATATTTAATACATCTAAGGCCTAACATGAATTCATAAGGATCATTAATTTTTGGCTCAATAAATCCCTACTCATTTCCCCCTAATCCATGACATTTATATCTAATCTTTTTTTCATGTGTATATCCTTTCCCATATTTTTATAAGGTGATATGAAGTAGGCTATTTTTTTAATTAGATTAGTATTGAACCATTATTATATTTATTTATCTTATGATCTTGAGGAGAATTATATAACTAATTAATGTCAAATGTGTACACATTATCATGATATTTACTAGTGTAAAGTTTATTTTTTTGAAGTGTTTATCTACTTTGGCAGGTTTGTAGTTTGTATAATTTTAATGATCTTGTTAAGTTTACCCATCTCATATATATATGGTTTGTTTATATGAATAGAGTGTTTAAGGACTAAAATGTTTTTTTGAGGTGTATTTTATAGTGTAATAATCAATTCCTTGGGTTTATTACTTGAGTGGCACATTATCATCCAAATAAGTGTGAATACACCCCTCCTGTGCAAGTTTTAAGAATTGATGTAATGTATCATCGATAGTTTTCATTGCATGGATCCAAAGTTTTTGAAGAAAGAGGCTATATATAATGTCATTATATATTACCTAAAATTTCATAGGTAAACCTTGAGTTCCAAGGCCTATATTCAACTCAATAGTTCCTAAAAAGGTTTATGATTGATTTTCAAAACCTTTAATGATCATGTTTGATGGTGAGAGAGATACATGATTAAGACCTAATACACTAATAAAATATCCACTACTATTTTTATAATATTTATGACTTATGAGATGTTAATAATATAAAAATATAAAAATTTAGATTACATGAGATAAAAAAAATAAACTACACAAATTTTAATGTAATAGAAGATTGATTATACTTAATAAATATAAAAAATATTAGGAAAAGAGGGGAGAGAAGGAACTTAACTA
Source organism: Torreya grandis (assembly GCA_037957365.1). NCBI lineage: Eukaryota > Viridiplantae > Streptophyta > Pinopsida > Cupressales > Taxaceae > Torreya > Torreya grandis. The sequence goes on from JARHVA010000326.1 coordinate 5,600,539, forward strand.
ATTTTTTGTATTATATTTCTCAAATCCTATTTTATATTCCATAAAATAAACCTTAATATATTTATGACTATCAGGATCAATAAAAATATTATAAACACCTATACAGACACTACCAATGAAGCCTAGATATTTATGACAAGCAATATTACCCACTCCTTTTTACAACTATCTAGACTTATTTTTCTGTTATATTTTATATATCACTATTATTTATTATCTATATAATCTATGTATTATTTCTTAACCTCGATCCTATGCATAAATTATGATTTTACTTACCTTTGTCTTAAATCTATAAATTTACTTTCAATAGAAGATATAATTAGAAAAATGGGTTAAAAAGATGGGTTGTGATGCTTTCTCTTGTAGTTTCTTATAGATGTATCAATATCCCTAATTTAACACCTTAAAGGTGCACTAATAATGGGGTGGGATCATCTCATCATAATTGTGAGAAATGCTTGCATTGTATCCTATTACACCATCACTAATATATGTCTAACCTCCTTTAAGTCTCTATTTATCTTTCCATTACCTATAGATTTTATAGCTTCCCTATATTCTATGGTATCAGATCATTGATACCATCTATTTTTTAAATTTTTATCCCTTTTTCTATATCATCCAACCTAATATAATTCTAAGCCTATCTTCTAACATTTGTATTGTATCAGCCTAAATAATACCAAATTATGTTAGTCGACATATTTCAATTGTATTGGCTTGGATGATAACATTAGTTTAGAGTTTAGGGTTGATTTTAGGATCATATTTCATTCCTAATAAGATATATCACATTTATGCACTCTATTTTCACTCACATTTCTACCCTAAAGAAGTATTTGGGAGAGTTATAGGGTTTAAAACCTTATCTTAGAGGTCTTGTATTTTGGTGTCATTGAAGCTCAATAGGAGAGGTCATTGGGAGTTACTAAGGATATTTATCTCTTCATATAACCATTTGAGGTCTTCTACTTACAAATATCTTGAAAATATTTATTTTAGCCAAGGGGGATGACTAAAATTTTGATAGGTCCACTCTAAAGTAGTTATTTTTATACCTATAATATTTACTTTACTTACTTAATAGATTAAATATTTTTAATTAATTTTTTGGTGTGTGTGCGCGTGTGTATCTTTTATTAGGCTCTTCCTTATATATAATAAGTAGGTATACACATATAATTGCTTAGGCTTTCTATTTATCACATTAGGTTGCATAGACTCCCATTTATTTAGCCATTACACTTTAACTTTATTACAATCACTTATAAATTACTTTACTTAGACCTATTTAAAATCATTTACTTTACTTACATATTTAAAATAATTGTTAAAACCATTTACTTTTGTTGAGGTTTATTGAGATATATATCCCTTTATCATAGGATTAGGCTTTGGACCTTTTCCTCTTCAAATTTTAGTTTTAGGTTACCCTCTACTAGATCTAAATATATCATAGGTCCTTTCCTGCTCATCTAAATATATGTAATCTTTATTTGATTGATTTTACTTTTATCCTAGTGTTTTGAGAAAAAGAGGTTAGTTTTAGGTTAGACAAGCCCATGCATACATTCTAGTGAACCAAACATGAATCCTATCCCACCTTTGGTTGGATCAATTTTATGTGTGTCCTTTTAGATTCTTTATGACATCATAAAAATCATATCTTCCAGCCCAAATATATCAGCTAGCGTAATACCATTCATTATTTTTAGCAATTATATCAACCAACCTAATATCATTTCATATTTTTAAAAATGTATTGGCCATCATGATACCATTTAGTGTCTATCCAAATAATCTCAACCAGTCTGATATAGTTAATTATGTGTTTATGACTATATATTCTAGTGAGATATAGGTTTATTTGCTTAGTTTTTACTTTTGACTATATTAGCTAGCTTGATGTCATTATGAGGGTTTGTTAATTTCATTCCATGATGTAAATTTTTATTTTTATATTAATAATATTTATTTCTTTTTTCTTTTCCTAAAATTATGTTCTAGCAGTTTTAAAATTCATATGAGTTGTTGTTTTAGGCTAAATAATCATCAATTTTACCTAGCCGATGTTTGATGGGTACTTACCTAATACTTAATCCATTAGTTAACACTATATATAGACTTTAGTTTCCATGTACCTCACAGTATATATAAAAATCCTAAGTTTTTGTTTTCATCATTTAGGAAGCCATTCATTCATTAAATTTTGTAGTGCACTGGTAAGTAATTAGCTCAGGGAAGTTACTCTCAATGTAATTTAAAGATGGGATTATGTAGCTAAAAGATAGCGGTATCCTCTATAGTTAGTTCATTTGAGTCATTTTCACTATTTATGTTTGGGATCAGTATATATATGATATCCTATAAGTCAAACACACCCTGCTTAGTTATAGCTCCTTACTTTGGTTTTGCTACTTCTTAGTTAAAGTATCAACTTGTTTGCTTTCCAAATTGTATCAACAAAAAAAATACCATTTTGTGGTTTGTGACAAATACATCAGCCAACCTATTATATATTTATGTGTCTTCCTAACTACATTAGCCAACTTGATATAGTTTTAAATTTCTATACAACCACATCATCCAACTTAACTGAGTTTATTTCTTATTGTATTAGCTAGCTCAATATATTCCCTTTGATTATCTACCACTAGAACCATAATTTTACCATATTTATCAATGAGCCCAATATATTTTCATTTATATACTTGGTATCTAAACTATATCGACTAGCTAGATAAAACTTATTTTTAAAATTTGGTAACTAAAATATATCAACCAACCTAACACATTTTATTTTTTAGATCTAGTAACTAATTGTATTGGCCTAACCGATACCATAAGTTTCCAATGAATATCCTCCTTCAGTTTTTAAATTTTAGTATCCTTAATGATGATGTCATATAGTATAATATTCCTTGAAAGCTTCAACCCATTCATATTTTATATGGATTTTTGATACATTCATAGCTTATCCACCATTGAGGATAATTCCTTCAACATCATTCTAGATCTATTAATGTCACATGGTTGAAATCAACAAAATAATGATGTAGAGGATCATGCCCAGCTTATTAATAACCTTGATGATAACACCATCTATAATCCAAATGAATATAGAAGTCATAATAAGCTTCCCCCATCTGCTACACTAGTTTGGGAAACCAACATCAACATTAGGAACCTTCCTCCCAAAATTAATTTTGATAATCCCCCATATAATCCTCCATCATCTTCCAATCCTCCTCTAACCAAGTCTAATCAAAATACCAATCCAAAACATCCTCTATATTCATCACAATTCCTTACATAAATGGTTCAACAAATGGACCTTATCTAAGTTTATAGTAGCAATAAAATTCTCCAAATATAAAACAAAAAATTTCAAATTGTCGATCAACCTCCTTAAATCATCATGAATCAAAAAAATCAACATTGCAACCCTCCTCCCCCCACCATTTTTTATATGCCAATGGAATCATCATTATTCAACCACCAATTAATAATAGGATGCTTCAAAATCTTCAAAATGAACCTTTATCTCCCTTCATTATGTCGATACATATTTGAAACATTCTATAGATATCACATATGATGGTATTAAAGGTCTTGCCTTACATATTGATTCCTTTGGAAATATTTATAAGGAATTGATTCAAACAAAAACTTACACTACTACAAATATTATATCCAAAACCTTTGTAGGAGATGCACTATAATGGTACAATCAACTTCCTTGACATTCAATTACATAACTAGAGGATTTATTCATTTCTCTAATAAATGAATTATAACTATTATCACTTGAACTTGCACCCAGTGAGGATATGGGACAATATTATCCTCATTCAAGTGAGACAATGGAACCACCCTACGGTTGTGGGTATCCTTATTGGGGGGTGGATCTCTAGATTAGGGGCTAGCTCCCCTTGATGCATCGCTTAAGCACATATCCTAAAAATAATACTTTGGTGTTGAAAAGAGTTAATAAATGACATGAAATTAAACCTAATATATGGAGGTGATACACCAAATTTCTTCTCTACTGACACTCTTAGTCATACACTTAAAATTGAGAACAAGTTACATATACACTTCACTCAATATTCTCTCTCTCTCTCTCTCTCTCTCTCTCTCTCTCTCTCTCTCTCTCTCTCTCTCTCTCTCTCTCTCTCTCTCTCTCTCTCTCTCTCTCTCTCTCTCTCTCTCTCTCTCTATCTCTATCTCTCTCTCTCTCTCTCTCTCTCTCACACACACACACACACACACACACCAATGCTTCAACATGGGGTGTAAGAGATAGCATAAGTTAGGAAGAATTAAGAAATATGAATGCTAGGACACTCTATTTAATGAGGTATTTTTACTATACCTGAAACCTCACTTGACACTTCTTATTGACCTGCAAGAAAGAGAACACAACACATTAGGTACTAATAGGAATAGTATGTGAAGGCAAATAGACATCACACTTACACAAGAGTAAACACTATCATTTACACTTAGTGAATTATTTAAACTAGGTAAAAAAAATTGTATTTATTAATTCAAGGTACAATTTTGGTATGTATTCACCATACCCAAGTGGAGAGATCAAACAATGACCAAGAAGGCCCAATTTATAGAACTTAGAAGGAGAGAGAGAGAGGAGAAGTTGAACAGGCACAAGGACATGTGTCACTAAGTTAATATCAATTAAAATGAATGAGAGATAATTATCGAGTGATAAATATAATTTAAAGATCTCCAAATGTCATCTTAAATCATCTAAGACCTGAAAATGGTTAGAAAACTCCTTTTTTATGCATTAAAAACTGCCCCTCATAGTTGGCCTTCCAAAACTACCCAAACTCCACCTGATAAAATTTGATGATAATTATAAGTATAAGGGGTTTCTAATAATCCCTCACATGTATTTTGGAGTATCCTAACCCTTCCTATCATCTTGGCCATGCATGATCACACTTGGCAGTCTCAAAATAGCCCTTTTCCCTTCACCCCTCACACTTGTCATATAAAAACTCTTCATATCTACAATATGATCAATAAAATAGGATAAATTAAAATTTTAATGAGTTTAAATGGCATAAATTACAAGAAAATGGCCTTAAAAGGCTCTCCAAATGAATATTTTCCATTTTCTCTAAGTCCTCACTAGTTGGCTTACTGGACTGGCTGAAAAGAATGAGAGGGTAGGCACACTTATAAGCTTATAAAATTTATATAATGAATATATTTAGTTATAAAAAGTCTAATATTCCATCCAAAAGTGATTTCATCTCTTGGAAGTTTACCATGCCTACAAAACACAAAAATTGGTCAAAATAAGCCCTATTTTACTCTTTTCCATATAGTTCTATACAAAAAAAGGCCATGGATGTGATCCTATTTTATTTTTAAACAAATTATATTCATATATCAGGTCAAAATTACTCCATTTGGTGGAACTTTTAGGCTTATTTTCACCTCTAGGTCTCAAACAAGGTTTAAAGAGGGTTTTAGAGTAACCAGCCTTCTTAACCTTTGTTCATAAAGGTCTGACATTTAAATTATATCAAAATGGAACTTTTGGATTCTTAATTACCCCATATAACTTCCTTGAATATCTCCAGGTCCCATTCAAATTCTCATGAAAGATATGAGCATTCCAAGATGACCATTCGTGCCATATAGTGCATTTTATGAGGGTTTGGGAGCCTCAAAACCAATAATTATTCTTATAATGAATTTATTTGAAAAACAAATGGCTCAAAAAAATTTATATTAACCCAAAAAAAAAATTCCCATAATTTTATTATCTCCTCAAGATCAAAAAATGAAAACTTACCCTTGTTTGGCCTTCGGCCTAGACCTTACCAATAGGCCTGCTTGCCATTTGAGACCCAACTTGACACTCCAATGGCTTAATTTTAATAATTATGGATAAAAAAAACATATTTTATATCTCTTAAATCATTTTATAATAAATTGTAAGTCATGTAAGGGCCAAAAATGCATATAACCCTTAGTTGGGCTTTTAGGCCTAAGGATTCCCACTAGGTATGCATGCAAACCTCCTTGGTTGGAACAAATTGTATGCTTAAATACTTTATATTAAGTTTTAATATGTTTATTTATTTCCCATAAATATTATATAATCATCACTTTGGATTTTATATCCTTCTGGTTCATCATTTCATCAATTTTCCCAAAATTGGCACCTCCATGCACGCTAAAATAACCCATACTTTGAGACAAAATAGTGATTATTTTCCTTATTTTATAATAAAATATTATTATTTTATAATGTTATATATGTCATAATTGTAATATAAACCAAATTATAGAACCCAAATCCTCCATTTGGTCCTCCAACTCTCCATTTTTCCAAGGTAGACTTTTGACTAGGCAGGGTTTGAGAGTAGGCAGGGTATATGATGTACTTGGAGAAGATGGAGGATATTTGAGATTTTTAATGGAATTTAAGAAATTATATGTGACTTAAATATTATATTAAAACCATTACATATTATATTTGTACCTCAAAAACACTTTCTATGCCATGGAAACCTAGAATAGGCTTATGACAGTCCACAAGGAGAAATCTTGTGTTATGATTGGTTTTAGGTGTTCTTGGGATATTTTGGGATTTAAAAACCCATAAAAACATACTTTATTGTGTTAAAAATCATATTAAGTTGATCATATTACCATTTTTATAAGCTAATGCATCACTTTTGCACTAATTCACCCCTTGTTTCCCAAATTAGGCCTTTGCCCTTAAGGACTGAGACAACCCCTTAAGCCATGTTATAGGTCATGATTTGAGCTTGTTTTTATGCCTTAAGGACATTATATTAATTTATCATAAGTATTTATTATGTAAAAATTATTTTTATATCCTATAAACCCTTCAAATGACATTAACTCCATGTTTTGGTCTATTGACCTAGAACACCCTACCTGACAGTCACAGGTCTATAGGCATGCTTGGGGTTTGGAATCAATATTTTATCATGTTGAATAAGTTTAAAATGAAATAATTTAGGTAATTACACAATAATATCACCTATATCACTTGTATAAACTTAAATAAGGACTCAAACCAAGGTCTAAACCCTATATCTTTTACCTCACTGTCCATGACTATGTTTTGTGATGTCTAGGGCCTATAGGTGCAATTAAAGCTTGTATAATGGATTTAAAACTCATTTATATGTTTCATCAGGAAATTAATATATAATCATACATTTTTTACATTTTCAGCCTTCAAACATCCCTATTACATGCTTTGGATCCTCCACTCCATGCCTGACTGTGACAGTCACTATTTGCTCAGAGTTTGTCCCTATTTTAAGGTGCTTTGGCCATTTTTTAGGCCTTAGAGGTAGTTTATTAGGTTTCCTTGAGTTCATTTAAGTTTCATTTGATTAATGTTACACTTATATCACTTTAATTACTCCAAAGGATGTCTAAAACTTAAACATTCATCTCACTGCTAGTTTGACTATGTTTCTAAGCTTAGGGCTGCATGTAGGTTGTTTGTGAGACCTTCTTGGCCATGTGATTGGCAAGGACCAAATTCACATTTAAGCATAGTATTATTTAAGTGTCTATACTCACATAAAACCTTAAATATATATCATTAAATTCCATATTTGAAATAATATCTTACCAAGCCTACTATAGGTGGGTGTTTCCAGCCCTATACAGATAGGGGAGGGTACATTAAGGAGTTCAAATATCAAAATTTTCCTTTTCCTTTGTCACCTAGCTCAATATTTTCCATTTAAGATATTTAGGGTGGTTTAAAATTATTATCATGATCCAAATATTTTCAAATGGAGTACAAGATCACCTTTTGACATTTTTTTGTAGACATCACTATTTGAAATCAATGATTTTTTACTACTCTTGAGCTTGTTCAAACTCCATCTCCACTCCTCCCTTTGCCCACAAACTTGGCATGAGTGTAGTATGTATATAGGTATATTATATGACCAAAAATTTATTATTTAAATCTCTTTTATCATGACATATTCTATTATAAAGAACCCTTAGGATCCCTATTTAGCCATTATAGGGACTATTAACCCAAAACAGTCAAGTCATCTTTTGAAGTGGAAACTTTTTTTTGGCATAACATATTAGATTCATGGAATGAAATAAATGATCCTTGGATATTATAGGTGTAAAAAATTATTTATATCATGAATTTATAACACTCATATCTCCGTACAATCCTCTTAGAGAAGGTGACTACTAGCATTCTGTGGACAAGGTAATGAGCAAGGAAACTAGGTAATTTTAGCCTTGAAGGGGTTGCTAGTTTGATACCTCACCATGTTAATTTGATGAAATAACCTTGTAGACATGAATCCAATATTATTTAACACCTCATAGATCTCCTCCCACATTGTAAAACTCAGATTTCTCATACATGACTGCTAACTTGGAAAATAAGCACAATTTGAAATCTCCTTCAAGTGGCATTGAAACAAAAGTGTTGGATGGTTAAATTACCATGTTTATGACATAATTAAAACCTAAAAAAACCTAATAAAACTCACACATCTCCCTGGAACTCTAAAAATAAGAAGCAAATGCACAACCATACCCCTCTTAGATGTAATTCCATAAAAAGCTACCTAGAGTGTAAATGATTGTTCATTAAGGAGAAGCCACAAATATAAGAGTTATTTATATATATTTTAAGTAAACTTAGAGTTATATCCACTTGTAGAAGCATTTTCCTTAACTCCACTTGTAGCTCTCATGGTGAGTGTTTAAACTTGCCCTTCCTTGGCTTGCTAATGGAGAAGGAAGAGAAATGAGTTTCACATGCAATTTTTTATGCAAAATATGAGAAAAAAACGTGGATATGAACTTTATGGAGGTGAAGAGTCACTCCAACATGTTTTTTACTGCAAAGGAGCTTGAGAAGTCCATACAAGTGTTGAAAAAGGCCTATTTTTTAGGGAAAATTTCTTCTTTATTTATGAACATGACTTATAACTATCCACTAACATGATACTAACATGACCCACGTTGAAACTGACCTTATTTTCAAATTTTATGGCATAAAAGTAAGTACAAGTCATTTAATAAGCTAAAAAGTGGCCAAAAGACCCCTTTTTGTACATGAGACTCAATAAATGACTAGTTTATGACTTGTGATCACATTGAAACATGAAAAATTCCATATTAGGACAAATTATACATAAATTTACCTTTGACTAAGTTTCAACAAGGTTTGACCAAGTTTGACTAGGCCATTTCAAGGAAAATGAACTTAGGCAAAGACTAGGACAAGACCAAGTAAAGTATATAGGACAATATGAGACCCCATAGGATGTATGTAAACCTTCTTGAAAAGTTTAAAATTATATGGGTTGACCTAATTTGACTAGAAGTCAAATTTGGTCAATAATTTCATAATTTCTAGGGGTAACATGCTTGTCTATGTTAAGGACTAGTAGCCTTATCCTATCCATTGGGCAAGGGAGTTAGAATACACTTAGAAAACATCAGGAGCAGGCCTTAAAGAGACCAACAAGACAATAATAATTCTACCTCAAACACATTAAGGGAAAAAATAACACACAATAAATACCCAAGCAAACACACTTGTACTACTAAACACTTAGGGGAAAACACAACACAACTAAAAGTAAACTAATATGTACATCTAACCTAATAGATCTTTCCCCCTCCTAGATCAAAGGGGAAACTTCTTAGGTCTCCTTCATGGCAAGAAATATCATGGTGGTAACCAAGTAATTTTTTGGAATGAAAACTTGGTGACTCACCCTTCTTATTTTCCATCTTGATTGGCATGTATTCCAATGCATTAGGTTTAAACATGTCTTCAACTTTCATGTATTCATATTGCTCTTTGAGACATGTTTCATGTTGGTCCTTCATGTTGATGTAGTCCACCAATGGATCCATGGCTAAAATATCATCATTATAGGGCTCATTTGGCTCATGGTTCTCTTGGTATGCATCATGGACCAGCTCATCCTTTTCTATCTCTTAGAGAAGCTTTTCAAACTGGTCTCTTACTTCATCATAAATCTCTTGAGGAAGGGTGGCTGGCATAATATTTGAAATCAGGAAAAAAATTTCTAGTTCATCCCAAAAATCATCATTTTCTTGCTTAAGATCTCCCTCTTCAATACCTGTATCAAACCAATATGATTCTTCTCCTTCTTGTTTAAAAACAAGAGTCTCTGCCTGCTCAACATCATGTTCTTGAACTTCATCCAACTCATGTCCCATGGCTTGGTCACTATCTTCATCAAGGCAAAAGGAAAATCCATCAAACAAAAAGGAAGAGAGCTCACCATGTTTTCATTCTTCATCATCACCTACTATGGGTTGTTCACTATCTTTATCATGACCAAAAGGAAGTTCATCAAGTAGAGATAATGAAACCTCATCATTTCTACAAGGTTATATACATGTTGCCTCCTTTCCACTCAAATTATCTTCTCCACCCTTGAATTTTGTAACTTCATCTTCAAATTCACACAAGACATTTTCTCCAAGGAGAGGGTGGGGGGGGGGGGGGGCAAGAAACATCCTTGACTCGGTTGAAAGATAATGGGACATTTTCATGCTCTTCTTTCCATCTTGCAATCACCATATCAAAGATTGGAAAACTTCCATCAGTTGAACACATTTCAGATTGAGGAGTAGGAGAATGACTTAAAAAAATATCATTTATATCCATAATATTCTCATCAATCTTTCATTCATCTCCATTTTAGGTTGTGTTTTCATTTGAATGACATCTTTCCAATGTGTGAAATGAATAGGCATATATTCTTATATCTTTTCTTCTTCAAACTTTTGGGCTAATTCATGATGAACACTCCTCTAACTTGGAATCTTGACAACATGTGTCTCCTCTTGATGATAAGTAGTAACTTAATTCAATTTCTCAAGGTCTTGATGTGGTTCATGATATACATTTCTCCAACTTGGAATCTTGACATCAGATTGAAGGGCTTGAGGAGGTTGAGGGAGACTAGGAAGAGTTTGCACATGCATAGGAGGAGTTGTTTGAAGATGAATGTGTTGGTTTCTAAAGGAAATGGGATGGCTTTCTTCAAATGAGGGTTCAAAATATAAGAACTTGGATTATTTTGTTTCCATATAAGGCTAATCTAATATATTTTGGTATTGGATTCCTAAGTGCATAGGATTAATAGCAAGGGTAGTTTGTTTCGACATAGGAGAAGATATATTAGATGGGCTATAAGGTTGGCTCATTTTATTTTGGTGAGAAAGTGTTATTTGATAAAAAGGATTTGTTGTACAAGGGGAGGGTTTATTTTGTATAGGAGAAGGTTGTTTTGGGATGGAATAAGGTGTACAAGGTTGAATGCCTTGAGTGGATTGACTTCTCCATCTTATTAGTTTCTCCTTCATGGATTACATGGCTTGAGCTTGCCTAAACAAGCACTCCTTGTACATATTCTCTTGTTGATACCTATTTTTCTCATTCAACATATCTACATCCATCATTTGATTATCAAACTCCAAAATTATCTCCCTAACACTCTTGGATTGACTAGGAGAAGGAAAATTAGGAGAGCTGCTTGAGGGGATTCCATGAACAACATGAGCTTGATCAAAACTATATGAAGGAACACAAGGTTCATACTACTCAGCATTGAGATTATACATACCAAATATGATTTCTTGATGCACTAGGGATGCTTAACTAGCTGATTCAACTAACAGTCACTATTGGTGTTGATTGAAATACCTCCAAAAGGCTAATTGGATGAAGAACACACCAAGAATTCTTCAACTCATTGGATAAATTATCCCACTGAGTGTGCCAAAAAAATTTGTTACTTGAACTTACACCAAATGAGGATATGGTACAAGATTTTCCTCATTAAAGTGAGATAATGGAACCACCCTAGGGCTGTGGGTATCCCTATTGGGGGTTGGATCTATAGATTAGGGGCTAGCTCCCCTTGATGCATCACTTAAGCACATATCCTAAAACTAACACTTTAGGGTTGAAAAGAGTTAAGAAATGACATGAAATTAAACCTAATATATGGATGTGATACACCAAATGTATTCTATACTCAAAATCTTAGCCATACACTTGAAACCAAGAACAAATTACATATACACTTCACTCAATATCAACTCTCTCTCTCTCATACACACACATCAATGCTTCAACATGGGGTCTAGGAGATAGCATAAGTTAGGAAGACTTAGGAAATAGACATGATAGGACACTATATTTAATGAGATATTAATTATACCTTCAACCTCACTTTAAACTTCTTGTTGATTTGCAATAAATAAAACACAACACACTAGGTACTAGTAGGAATAATATGTGAAGGCAAATAGACATCACACTTACACAAGACTAAACACTATAATTTACACTTCATGAATTATTTGAATGAGGTAAAACACTTGTATTTATTAATTAAAGGTAAAAATTTTGTATGGATTATCCATACCCAAGTGGAGAGATCAAATAATGACCAAGAAGGCCCAATTTATATAATTTAGAAGGGGAGAGAGAAAGAAGAGAAGTTGAAGAGGCACAAGGACATGTGTCACCAAGTGAATATCAGTTATACATACATGAGATAGAATTATGGGGTGATAAATATCATTTTAAGAGCTCCAAATGTCATCTTCAATCATCCAAGACCTGTAAATGGTCAGAAAACTCCTTTTCTATGCATAGAAAACTGCCCCTCATAATTGGCCTTCCAAAACTAACCAAACTCTACACATGATCAAATTTTATGATTAATATGAGTATGATATGTTACTAATAATCCATCACATACATTGGGGAGGCTATTTAACCTTCATATCATCTTTTCCATGTGTGATCACATTTGGTATTCTCAAAATAGCCCTTTTCCCTTCACCCCTCACACTTGCCATCTAAAAACTCTTAATATCTATAATATGATCCATAAAATAATATAAATGAAATTTTTAATGAGTGTTTATGGCATAATTTACAATAAAATGGCCTTAAAAGGCTCTCTAAATGAAGATTTGCCATTTTCTCTAAGTCCTCACTAGCTAGCTTATTGGACTAGCTGAAAAGAACAAGTTGGTAGGCACAACTATAAGTATATAAAATTTATATAATTACCATATTTAGTTATAAAAATTCCTAATATTCTCTCAAAAAGTGATTTCATCTCTTGTAAGTTGACCATGCTTGCACAACACAAAAAATGGTCAAAATAACGCCTATTTTCCTCTTTCCTTATAGTTCCATACAAAAAAATTCCATATATATGATCCTATTATAGTTTTAAACAAATTATATTTATAAATAAGGTTCAAATTACTCCATATGGTGGCACTTTTAGGCTTATTTTCATCTCTAGGTCTCAAACAGGGTTTAAAGAGGGTTTTAAAGTGACCAGCCTTCTTAACCTTTGTTCATAAAGTTACAATGTTTAAATTATATAAAAATTGAACTTGTGTCTTCTTAAGGACCCCATAAAACTTAATTTAAAAGATCCATGTCCCTTGCAAAGTCTCATGAAATATATGAGCATTCCAAGATGACCATGTGTGCCATTTAGTGCATTTTGTGAGTGTTTGGGAGCCTCAAAACCAAGAATTGGCCTTCTGATAAGTTTATTTGAATAAAAATTCTCAAAAACTTGTATATTAATCATAAAAACATTTTCCCATAATTTTATTATCTCCTTAAGATCAAAAAATGAAAACTTACCCTTGTTTGGCCTTAGGCTTAAACCTTGCCAATAGGCCTGCTTGCTATTTGAGACCCAACATAAAAATCAAATGGATTAAATTGACTAATGATGGATAAAAAACATATTTTATACCTATTAAAACATTTTAAAATCAATTTTAAGTCATGGAAAATTCCAAAAATGCATATGACCCTTAGTTGGGCTTTTATGCCTAAGGATTCCCACTAGGTATGCATGCAAACCTCCTTGGTTGGAACAAATTGTATGATTACAGACATTATATTAATATTTCATAGGTTTATTTATTTCACCTCCAGATTATCCAATCATCACTTTGGATTTGATATCCTTTTGGTTCATCATTTTATCAAATTTTCCAAAATTGGCACCTCCATGCACACTAAAACAACCCCTAGGGTTCTGAGACAAAATAGAAAGTTTTTTCTCTATTATATAATCAAATATTATTATTTTATATATGTCTTAAGGTTAATATATACCAAATTTTATCACCCAAATCCTCCATTTGGTCTTCCAACTCTCCATTTTTCTAAAGCAGACTTTTGACTAGGCAAGGTTTAAGAGTAAGAAGGGCATATGTTGTACTTGGAGAAGATGGAGGATATTTTATATTTTTCATGGAATTTAAGGAATTATCTATGCCTTCAATAGTATATTCCAATCACTCCATATTCTATTTGTACCTCAAAACACCTTTTATGCCATGGAAACCTAAAATAGGCTTATGACTGTCCACAAGGAGAAATCTTGTGTTATGTTTGGTTGTAGGTGTTTTTGAGCTAGTTTGGGATTTGAAACAACATAAAAACCTACTTAATGATGTTAAAAATCCTATTAAGGTGATTATATTACCATTTATATAATCTAAGGCATCATTTTTTCACTAATTCACCCCTTGTTTCCCAAATTAGGCCTTTGCCCTTAAGGACTGAGACAACCCCTTAAGCCATGTTGTAGGTCATGCTTTGAGATTTTTTTTATTCCTTAAGTAAATTATTTTCATGTATAATAAGCCATTATTAATTATTCATTCTTTTTATATCCTAGAAACCCTTCAAATAACATTAGCTCCATGCTTTGGTCCATTGACCTAGAACAACCTGCCTAACTGTCACAGGCCTATAGGCATGCTTGGGGTTTAGAATAGATATTTGATCATGTTAAATAAGTTTTCCAATGAGATAATTTAGGTAATTACACACTAATATCACCTATATCACTTGAATTAACTTCAATAATGACTCAAACCAAGCTCCAAACCTTATATCTTTTACCTCACTGTCCATGACTGTGTTTTGTGATGTCTAGGGCTTATAAGTATAATTAAAGATTGTTTAATGGATTTATACCTCCTTTATATGTTTCATCAGTTCATTAAGATATCATCACACATTTTTTACCTTTTAATCCTTCAAAAATCCCTATTTCATGCTTTGGATTCTCCATTCCATGCCTAACTGTGATAGTCACTATTTGCTCATAGTTTGCCCTTGTTTTAAAGTGCTTTGGCCATTTTTTAAGCCTTATAAGTAGTTTCTTAGGTTTCCTTGAGTTAATTTAAGTTTCATTTACCTCATGTTGCACTTATATCACTTTAAGGACTCCAAAGGAGGTCTAAAACTCAAACATTCACCTCACTGTCAGTTTGATTGTGTTTCTAGGCTTAGGGTTGCCTATAGGTTGTTTATGAGACCTTCTTGGCCATGTGATCTGCAAGGACCAACTTCACCTTTAAGCCTAGTACTCTCTAAGATTCTATAATCACCCCAAACCTTCAATATATATCATTCAATTCCCTATTTGAAATAATATCTTACCAAGCCTCTTGTAGGTGGGTGTTTCCAGCCCTGTACGGATAGGTGAGGGTACATTAAGGAGTTCAAATATCAAAATTTGCCTTTTCCTTTTTCACCCAACTCAAGATTTTCCATTTAAGATATTTAGGGTGGTTTTATCTTAGTATCATGATATACCACTTTTGAAATGGAGTACAAGATCATCTCTTGACATTTTCTTGTAGACATCACTGTTTGAAATCAATGATTTTTTACCACTCCTAAGCTTGTTAAAACTCCATCTCCACTTTTCCCTTTTCCCTCAAACTTGGCATGAGTGTAGTTTTTATATAGGGATATTATGTGGAACAAACAAGGAGCATTGAAATCTCTTTGATCATGACATATTCTATTCTAAAGAACCCTTAGGATCCCTATTTGGCCATTTTAGGGACTGTTAACCCAAAATAATCAAGTCATCTTTTGAAGTGGAAACTTCTTCATGGCATAACATCTTACCTTCATGGCATGAAATAAAGGATCATTAGATATTATATGTGTCAAACATGAGTTATATCATGAATGTCCAACACTCATACCTTCATACAATCCTCCTGGAGAAGGTGACTGCTAGCATTTTGTGGATAAGGCAATGAGCAAGGAAACTAGGAAATTTTAGCCTTGAAGGAGTTGCTAGTTTGATACCTCACCATTGAAATTTTATGAAAAAACTTTGTAGACATGAATCCAATATTATTTAACACCTCATAGATCTCCTCTCACGTTGCAAAACTTAGATTTCTCATACATGACTGTCAACTTGGAAAACAAGCACAATTTGAACTCTCCTTCAAGTAGCATTGAAAGAGAAGTTTTGGATGGTTTAATCACCATGAAAATGACCTAATTCACACTTTAAAATGCCTCATTAAACTCACACATATCCTTATAACTCTAAAAACAAGAAAAAGATGCACAACCATACCCCTTTTTGATGTAAATCCATAAAAAACTACCTAGAGTGTAAATGATTATTCATGAAGGAGAGGCTACCAATATAAGAATTAATACTATATATGTTAATTTCACTCAAATTTATATCAACCTGTATAATCATTTTCCTTAACTCCACCTATAGCTCTCATGGTGAGTGTTTAAACTTGCCCTTCCTTAGCTTTCCAATGAAGAAAGAAGAAAAATGAGTTGTAGATGAAATTTTTTGTATAAAATATGAAAACCAAATATTTATATGACCTTTAGGAAGGTAAAGAGTCACTCCACCATATTTTTTTGTTGTAAAGGAGCTTGAGAAGTCTGTACAAGTGTTGAAAAAAGCCTAATTTCTAGGTAAAATTGCTTCTTTCCTAATGAACTTGACTTATAACTATCCAATGACATGATCCTAACATGACCCAC
The DNA here is from genome assembly GCA_037957365.1 of Torreya grandis. Taxonomy (NCBI): domain Eukaryota; kingdom Viridiplantae; phylum Streptophyta; class Pinopsida; order Cupressales; family Taxaceae; genus Torreya; species Torreya grandis. Next base: position 5,617,472 of record JARHVA010000326.1, read on the forward strand.
ATCGAAGTTGACCTTTGTGTCAAATTTTATGGCATAAAAGTAAGTACAAGTCATTTAATAGGCCAAAAGGTGGCTAAAAGACCCCTTTTTCACATGAGACTCAATAAATGACTATTTTATGACTTGTGATCACATTGAAACATCATAAATGACATATTAGGACAAATTAGACACAAATTTACCTTTGACTAAGTTTGACCAAGTTTTGACCAGGTTTGACTAGGCCATTTCAAGGAAAATAAACTTAGGCAAAGATTAGGACAAGACTAAGTAAGGTATATAAAACAATATGAGACCCCATAGGATGTATGTAAAACTTATTGAAAAATTTAAAATGATAGGGGTTGACCTCATTTGAATATAAGTCAAATTTGGTCAACACTAACATAGTGATCTTTTTGAAAAATAGCCTTAGCAATCGATTTAATGTTAAGTAAATCCCTAATGAATCTACTTAAAATATCATTAAGAGATGAAAATCATTATCACATAAATTATACCATAACATGAGTGATGGCAATATTTTCAAACACTTTTTAACTTATTTTAAGACCCATCTTCAATACAAGGTTATAATCTTCTCTCCTTATAATTTTTAAGAGGATTTTGATTAAGCAAAATGACAACATTTCCTTATGGATAAATTTTAACCATATTAAAACACTAAAAATTCATCTTTTTAAACTTCAACCAATGCAATAAATACTAATACTTCTCAAAATAATCCTCCCAAACCCAAAGTGAGAGCATCTAAATCAAATAACCAACTTCCCTCATGTCCTCCCTTTAGTATGTAGGAAATCAAGAAGTTGTTATCTCCATGTAAACCATATATTTACTCTATTACCCCTCAATAATGGTATTATCCTAAATATTATATCCACACCAATATTGGTCACTCTCATGAGACATGTCATACACTAAAAAAACTTGTATTAAATAACATCTTGGGGGAAAATTTAATCATGACCTTATCACCAAGGAGAACCATAATGAATACCTCAAAACATCTAAAACATGATATTATAATCCTAATTATACAAATAAAAACATCAAAAATAATCTCAATCATATAATCCCAATACACAATATTTAAATGAATTCCCTTATGCTATTGATGTTAACTATGATCATTATTATACTAGCTCCCAATTTGTTAATGTAGAAAAAGTTAACTACCTTCATAATCCCACTCATAAATATCCCATTTTTAAACCTAATAAGCCTTCTCTCAAAGAGAAAATTCTTAAGGACACTATTACTACAATAACATCATATTCCAATCCACCATATAGTAATGAGCCTACTCCACCATCAAATCCTCAACCTAATGCATCCAATCCCTATACTACCATACATCCAAAAGTCACTATCAATAATCAAGCTAAAAACTATTATGGCTCTAACCCTAAATCACAATGGAATTTTCTACATGAACTTAATTCCATGCCTTGTAAAATTCATTTAATATAACTCATGAAAACATCACCATATCATCGGAAGTTCCTCATGCATAAATTTCAAGACATCGAATAATTTCCATCTAGAAAAATTTAACTACCTCCCCAACCTTTTGAAGGTCCTACACCTATGTAAGTCCATGCTATCCAACCATTTCTTAACCTTCTTCCTCTAAGAAACTCTCCATATAGTTTCCTAAAGAAGACATTATTAATGATGAAATCATCTTTTGATCTGATGATCCACCTATTTTTATTAATATTGTGATAAAAAGTACCTTAATAATAATTTTTTTGGTAGATGAAGGCTCAAGAATAAATGACCTTAATAGAACAAGATTCAAATATTCTAAAGATGACCTTAACAAAACAAGACTCACATGTCATGGATTTAAGAAAATAAATAAAACCCTCTTGGTTTCATTTGGATCCCTCTTACTATTAGACCTAAAATAGTATGCACCAAGATAATGGTTTTAAATCTTCCATTATCATACTATCTCTTTTTAGGTCATCCATGGACTCATCACATGATATCTATTATTTATTTAGGTAGCTAATGCATTAAGTTCATCATGATGGGAAAAAAATTGAAGCATGAAACTGATCCCAATCCATGGGATCTCAAACTACCTAATCCTAAAAATTAGTATCACATCCCAACCATTTATCGTATCAATAGTCTTCCTCTTCCTAAATTTGTCAACATGCATCCTAATTTATAAGTCACTCACACCAATTTTGATGATGATGAACCCAATGAATTAAAAACTATTTGAAATGACACCATATTACTCCTTACATATTGAATGGCTTCCTCCACTTCTCTTGCCATGAGATAGGACCATTCCTTTGATTGATGATGATATTGAAATTCTGCCCCATTACAATGCCCATGAAGCTTCTTATAGAGAATATGATTTTTTATGAAATGATTTTGGGGTGGCCAAACTAATTCAATATCCTCAATCATTATCCCCTTACACTTTTATTAGCTAGTGTATCTACAAGGATACTTCTAATCATATGATGACAATTACATCACAGAACCCTAAGTCCAATCATAGAACTTTGATGTAATTCATTATCAAAAATCCCTTACTAAAATACATGCATTTGATTGATATAATCATTTGGTTCATATCTCTCATGCTTCTAATGATGATGATAATCACCCAAACCTCAAGGCTATTTTCCTCCTATCAACTTAACATTAGAAAATACTGTGTGTCCTCCAATATATTTTTTATTTTCCCAAAAAATTTAGTAATACTAGCTAACCCGTACTGATTAAAAATCCTCTAACCCTACTAGCTATATTGGCAAGCCTAATATAATTCAACCCTTTTAAGATTTTTACAATTTTACCCACCAACCCAATACAATTTAGTCTCCTTCACCAAACTTCACCATCCAATCATCATCATGTGTCAATATAATTCTATTAACATCCCCAAATCTAGCTAACTATATCATTTAGGATGATACAGTTAAAATCAATACTTCCTCCCCTAACTGTAATGACTATGTTGGTATATCTTATATGTATTATTATATACCAAACTATATCAACTAGGCCAACATCGTCAAAAAAAATCGTCAATTTATCTTCTAAATACCAAGATTACCTTAGATGTTAAATCCACCACTATAAGACAAATCCACTCTAAATTTAACAACACAGATATCAAATTATTGATCTTGAGGTAGATATAAAATATTTCATCCCATTACATATGTTTCCTAGTGACAAAATTATCCTAAAATTACTCCATGCCACATAACCACAAATTCCCTATCAACATCATAAGCCTATCCATTTTGAGAAAATGGTTCCTCACTTTAGTAATTTATGTTAGTGTAGGTTTTTATTTCATTTAATGGTTTTTCCTACACATGTCATTTGGCTTGATTAAATGTATTTTAGGTCATTGTGAAAGATAATTCCATATTCATGAGGATGTGAGGACATGTTTATCTTTCACCTATCTAATGTACCTTCCTAAAAAATTTGTGTCTAATGATGCTAATGATAATTCATCTATGATTGTTATTTAAAATCTTCTTTTTGGTTCATATTTGATTTTACTACTACACACAAGTAATTTTTTCATGCATTTAATCCTATCTAGATTGATCCTTGATTGTGGCCCACTCTGATATGGTATCAAATATTTCATGGTAGATGAATGCCATTCTTCCTATTATTAAATCTTTAGTTTTAGATTGCATGTTATAGATTTACCATTTTTTTTCCTAGTTATTAAAGATACATTATTTCCTAGATTTTGTTCTTTTGGGGTCCTCTGTTGATCAAGATTCAAAAAAAGAACAAGAGAAAGGTGTCTCCTACTGGTCATATTTCATCTGGTAGGTTTGCATGAAAAATATCTTGCACTATCAAATTAAGGTGTTAAAACCCTAAGATTAGTTGTAAACACAACCTAGTTTCATGACCGTTAATTTTTTCCATTTTTGGAGGATTTTGGGGCTTTTTCAACGATTTCATGTAAATTTGTACAATTGGGTTCCCCAAGGAAAAATCCATTTCTAATTTTTTCTAGGTTTTTAGAGATCCTTAATTATTCTTTGGTGGATTTTTTAGAGGCATACTGGATCTAAAATTTTCACATTTGGTGAAAAATTCATCCTTGCTTTCACCTATAAAATTTATTGATTGCTCCCACAATCCCCATATTTAATGGCTACATAAGGGTTTCCTACCTCTAATACCTCTAATTATAGCCCATTAGTAATTTTTACTGTAGTAGCAACCCAAAACCCTAATGATTACAAGGTCAAGTTGTATCTCCGATGGAAAGTTTTAGCATCTTTACTACTAAATAAGTCCATAACCTTGGCATCAAGATTATCAACTATTAGATCAATCTAAAATCTTGGCATGGGAAAATTAACTATTTAAGTAGTTAAAACCCCAACATAGGTAATATTTTTTCCAGAGTAGTCAAAAACCTTGATGATTATAGATCCCCATTACAAGTCTAACACATTTCTCTCATTATAGGAAGGGTCACCAACCCAAGAATCAATAATTTTGGGTACACATGCAGTTCTCAATCCTAAATAAAATCATCAAATGTAACCCCAATTCAAAATTTTGACAACTACAAGAAAGGTCCAAAATTTTGATGATGGCCATGGGGACATCAAATTAAAGCCTATGAATTGTAATACTATTCATTAGGAAATTGAAGTTAATTTTAGGGTGTCCTACCCTTTATCCCCCACTCACATGGGAATTTAAGACCTTGGTCACAACTAACCCAAGGAGGCTTAACTTTTCCTCAAAAAAGTTGGCCAAACTTTTTGCACACCAAAAATTTGCAATCCATTTTTTTTCCAATTTATGCAAAGTGGAGATCATTATTTTTTGCGATCAAGAAACATTCAAAATTACATAACATTCATCCAACAACTCCTTATTGGGCACCATTTTTTTTTTCAAAGTTTAATATTTTCAAGATCTATGCATTGGTGATATTCTCATGCCTTGTAAAATTGAACTTTTACATATTTAAGAGGGTTACATATCATTGTCATTCTTGCACACTTAGTTCAAAACATACTTCTTTACTGTAATGGATCAATATCAAGCACCACTTCTTACTCTATTAAATTATCATGAGTGTACCTATTAATGAGTAAAGGCTTATTCCATATCACTATGGTTACAAAAATAGAATTGAAACTAGATGCAGAGAAGGTGAAGTGGTACAATATAAGTGATGAAGCCTATGGTCTACTATACAAGTCTATGTCTCTTGACTTAATCTTTGATATTAAATATGTAACTACTCCTAATGGAGTTTGGACCACATTAGAAGCACTATTTTGGAATCAAGATATCATGATATCATGAGGGGTCACAATTTGAAGAATGAGTATATTAGTTTTATCCCAGGAAATTTTGATACAATACAAGACTTCTTCACAAAGTTTAAATCACTTAGGTTGTAGTTAAAACTATGTGGCATTGATAAAAATTATGATAGATTAATTATTTCCATCCTTTCCAAATTATAATATGACTATTATATCTTCATTTCTACCTTCCATGCCACCAAGAATTCCCTTGGAGGTACATAGATCATGTTGTCCTTGGATGACTTTGTTGCTGACTTGACTCGGGAACAAGACAAAATTATTTAAATGGGAACACTTAATTCACCTAAATCACATGCCTTAATTATGAGCCATGAAAAACATAAGGCTTCCATTATTAAGGAGAATAAATAGAACAAGAAGGATATAGAGCAAAGAAATGGTAAAAAATCTAATGTTGAGTCCAAAACATCAAAAGAGTCCTCTTCTTTAGATTAAAAAACCAAGAAAGAGTGACTAACATGTGCCTACTACAAGAAATATGGGCATGATGAATCTAAATTCATGAAGAATCATATTGAACAACTAAATAAAACTCTTGAGAAGCAAAATATTAGTGTCCTTAATTCTTTAAATCAAAGTTTCATTAGCACATAAGTCTTCTAAAGCCAAAAATAGTAAAAAGGGAAAAGATAAAGGAAACACACTTGTTGTTTTAACCCAACCTTGAATATGGTTAATTGACTCTGGTACTTTATACCACATGGATTTATCATAGGACATGTTTTAATCCTTGGATCCTTGTTCTATGTCTTCCATCTTGTTGGGTGATGATACATCTACATAAGTTAGTGGGTGAGGATATGTTGAAGTGAATGATGGGACATTTCATTATGTTCTATGTGTTCCCTATATATCCTCTAATATCCTATCTATCTATCAAATAAATCACATAGGTTTAGGTAAGAGATTTGAGTTCACACCTAATTTAATGTTTATTAGAGAAGCAAATAGTGACTCTATAGTTACACTTGGGAAAGTAGATCACCAGTCACGATTGTATACTTTCTCACATTTTTCTCTTGATCAACCCTCTCCTACACTACTCACTCATTTAGATGGGGTGAATAAATTATGGCATGATCAATTTTTCCATCTTAATCATCACTACTTGGAGAAACTCATTTGTCATGACATTGCTTCAGGGTTGCCATGAGTCATGTTTTCTAATAGAGTTTGCCAAGGTTGCATACTTGGTTGACAATTATGATAAATGCAAATCATGGATACTTAAATAGATATTAGAGATTTTCCACAACAACATTGCTTGTTATTTTTTAAAACCTTCATTTAGTAAGACTAAATACATGCTTACTTTCATTGATGAATTTTTGAGGTATACTTGGACGTACTTTATTAAGCAAAAATTTGAGGTCTTTGATCATTTTTAGGACTTCAAGGTACTTGTATAAATATAGTTAGGTAAATCCATCAATATTTTGTGCACGAAAAATGGTGGTGCGTATGTTAGTAATCATTTTGAATAATTATACAAATCAAAGGGGATTGAATTACAATGTACAATTTCATATAGTCCTCAACAAAATGGTGTTTCAAAGTACAATAATAGGTATTTGAAGTAAATGGCTTACTATATGATACACTCCAAGTCTCTTACACCTTAGTAGTTGATCGAGGCCATCAACTATGTTTGTTATATCCAAAACTAAGTTCTTAATAAAAAAATTGAAGTGAGTCACTCATTTTGAATCATGGAGTGGTTAGAAACCCACAGTGAAGAAATTTTGGGTGTTTGGATCTCTTATTATGGCTTGCATTCCCAAGAAGAAATGTAAGGCAATGGAACCTCAAAGTCAACCTTTCATCTTCATTAGATATCCTAAAAGTGTTAAAGGATACATGATTATCCATCCCAATACTCATGATTTATTCATTGAGAATAGTGTTCACTTTCAAGAGGCTCCTTTAGATTTCACACATGACACACCTCCCCCTTCCTTAGACACAATGGGATTTGATGACATTTTGTCATGTTTCATTTTCAAAAAATCTTAAGGGTGACCAAATTTTTCTATTCCCATAATTATGTAGAACTAATTAAATAATTAGGAAATAATTGTTTAATATTGTGTGGTCCATATTAATTCATATTTTATAAAATGGGCTATTAAATATTAAATATTAGTAATATTCTCCTAGTGGAGTGTGTGACATGTTTGAAGCACTTTTAGTGGAGAGAATCTTGGGGTAGAAGTTGCAATATATAAACTCTATGATGGTTGTAAGTGATGTGAAAATGGATAATATTTTGGGAAAGTGGATAAAGGTGGCAAGTTGATTTTTTTCTCCCCGAATAAAGGAATGGAAAATCTTTGTGTGGGAAAAATCAGCAATGTCTAAAAAGGTAACTATGACATATCATTGACGGGATTTTTGAGGAGATGGAATATGGAAACTTTATATCACCTATTATAGAGATAGAATATGTAAATAATATATTTGGGATGTTTTAAATTTTAACCCAAACATTATTTAAGATATGTGGCTTTATGATTTGGGATCTTTTTCCATTACAATAAATTTCTATAAATTGTTGCACTTGTACTTCAATAATAGGATTCAAGGATGAAACCCCTTGGGTTCTTAGTGATCAATAGACAAAAACCCATTAGATATATAATCATAAGATGAAAACCATTTGGTTCATGATGGTTATCTCATTCATGGGTTGCATCAGAGCTTCAAAAGTTATAGATTCAACTATTTTAGCTTTGTGTGTGTTGCAAGATTTTATTTAGTGTGGTTCATTTCCATTCATAGTAGTTGATCAGTGTGTGTGTGTGTGAGAGAGAGAGAGTTTTAGATTTCATGTAATAGATATATTTCCATAAAATCTTTATTTTCTCTAGGATTTGGATGTACCTTCCATGAGTAAATCTAATATATCAGTTGGTAGTGTTCTTCGCATGTAAATCCATTTTGAGAGTTTCCAAGATCTAGTTGTTCCAAATTTATGTTCTGTACTTTTTGAGTTGAAATAACAATGTGTATGTTATGGTAAATAGGTGAATGTGTGTTAGTGGGTAAAGTTACTTCATATTTTCCTTCATTTTTAGATAAAATTTTAATCAAGATTATTACAGTGGTATTAGAGCTAGTTTTCCTACCAGCTTATGGGAAAAATTAATTTACAGTTGAGTCTTCATGCAAGGGAGTGAAAGGGAACTTAGAAGAGAGAACATGTATTAGTTACCTAAGTTATTAATAAAATAAGACATATATCCTATCCAATATGTGTTGATGCAAATACAGTAAAGGTAGTAAAAATCTAGGGATCATCTTGAAGAAAACAACATAAAAACAAGAAAATAAGTACATATAAAGAGCCAAGAATTGAAGAACCAAATTTTGAATAAATTTTATATCAGCTATGAAGCTCTATATTCATTCAAAAGAATATAAAAGAGAGACCATATCTAGGAGGCATGGTTGGAAGAGTAGTGTGATAGAGATGAGGCCAAACTTTTGGCCTTTGATGAATATTATAAGAAGTCTAATATATACACATCCTACAATACTTTTGAATAATTTTTGGAGATATACATAAAAACTAGAAATAAAATATTGAAGAAGAAAGATGGAAAGTCAAACCCTCAAAATAAGCTAAGGATCTGGTGCATGTAAGTGCACACAAAGATATCCAAGATTAAGGACCAGAGAATGCATCGCTAAAGAAATGAGAAAAGCTAGAACCAGAGCTACAAGAAAGAGAAATGACTAGTGAGCAAGAACAAAAAGAGTCCACCATGCAAGTTGAAGGTGAAGAAAACTCAATATAAAAAGGTATGAAATTTGATAATGTAAGGAATTATAAGGTTATTGATCAAAAAATTAATGAAGTTAAGGATGAAATACCACTTGTTGAATGTATGAGTGATAAAGTGACTCTTGTTTAGAACTCACCCATCAATCTTTAAAAGATTGAATCCATGCTGCATAAGAATGATTTTTAGAATATGGATTTATTAGAATATGAGAATGGTCTACCAAATATTCATGCTGAGGATCAATAATAAAAATTAGAATTATCAAAAATGGAAAGGAAACAACCCTTGAAGGAATTCACCTAGAAGATAGAAGGTATGCATTTTATTTTGAAAGAAACCTTCCAGTTCTAGAAACATATGAAGTTAAGTATCAAGATGACCTTATTGGAAGTCATAAGAAGAATGTCTTAGTAGATACTAATTTTGGATGTGAGTTTGGGAAGATTTTCAAATAATTTAATGAAGGTAAACACCTTGACTATTTTTTCAATAATAGTTCAAGGCATGAAAAAATCATCACAAGTTTATTATAGCCATTCCACATAGTTCAAATTTGTTCGCATGATTATTTTTCTAAAATTCAAGGTTGTTTGTACCTAAGAATATGGGATTTAGGAAATGAGTTAAGACACATGAAGGCATTTGATCTAGATATTATTGTACCTCAACAAAATACTTATTCAAATCCCTCACTTTGGAATAAGTCTAAAGGGAACTTTCAGAAGGATTTTAAGGTTACCCTAGCACAAAAAGATGCACCTCCAATTATGCATAAAAAGGTGAATTATGAAACTAGGAATGAGCTTAGGAGGAAGAAACTATGTTTCTCTTGCAAGGACCCATGGAATCTGGGACATAAATGCCTTGAAAGGAGGCAAGTACATCATATTGAGGTTGTATCAGACAAAAACATGAATTCAAATGAATCTAAAGAGTCTCATGATCTAGAATATTCTCACCATGAAGAAGATAAAAAGGTATACAATGAATTTTATATTGTGATAACTAACATGGTTATGAATAATGTCTACACTCCATTGGAAAACTTCTTCAGGGTCACAAATCTAAGGGGCCTAAGTTGACAACTAAAGGAAAGGATGCCATAGATAATAGGGTTTATCCTAAAGGACAAGTTGTTTGGGTATCAAGTTTATTGATGAAGGAGAGTATGAAAATAATTTTTCCTTTCAAAGTATGTGAATACCATCCTTTCAGAGTTCATGGAGAGCATGTTAGACAAAGAATGATCATGTTTATTACTAGTGGAACTACCCACAATTTTATTAATAAAGGTAGAAGGATACTTTAATCATAAGAGTTTGAAGGCTTCCATGTCATTATAAATGATAGATATGATATGCCATGTAAGAAGAAGATGCAAAATTTTGACCTCTCCCTTGGAGACATTAAGGTTTGTGATGATTTTGATGTTTTTAGTTTAAGTGATTTTGACATGGTTTTGGGTGTGTAGTGGATCCATTCTTTGGGGTTATTTATGGGACTCATATTAATATCTTATGGGAAGGAGTTAGTTCTAAAAATAAGAACAAATGGAGATCCATAAGTGGATAAAATAAGGGGGATGGAATGGTTTTTCTAAAAAAGTCAAGTTTCATGGGTAGAAAGTTATTTGGTGATGCCTATCAGTTCATTAATGAATATAACATATATTCACAACTTTTCTAATCAGAATATCATGGTGTTTAATGACTTGACTCTAGGATTACCACTTGATGGAAGACTCAAGCACATTATAGAGTGGGGATCATGCTATTAGCTTATCATGATCATACCTTACTACCACCCAAGGTGTTAGAAAAAGGAAATCATGAAAACCATCAAAGATAGATACCCCATTCCCATGATCAATGAGCTCATTGATGAGTTGATTGGGGTAGATCATTGTTTAAATATTTATTGGAGGTCAGACTACCAATAGATTCATGTAAGGAGGTTTCTCAAATAATATTTAGATGTCACTGGGAACATTTTGATTTCTTGGCCATGCCCTTTGGTTTGGAAAATGCACCAGTTACCTTCTAGTCATGTATGTATTAGGTATTTTGAAATAATTTGAGAAGATTTGTTTTGATTTTCTTTGATGACATTTTGGTCTAAAGTTTGAGTTGGGAAGATCATTTAGAGCATTTGGATGTATTCCTTCGAGATCTAGAACAACATATTATCTTTGCAAAAGAATTTGAATGTGTGTTTGAGGTGACAAAGATGTGGTATTTGGGCCATGTGATTAATACTCAAGGTATTGATATGGATCATCAGAAGATTTGAGCTATCTTGGATTGGCCTCCTCCCACCACACTATCACATTTTAAAGGACTTTGTGGCCTTTGTAGAAGATTTGCTAAGGGATATTCACATCTAGCATCACCCTTGACTGATGTGACAAAGAAGGGAGATTTTTCATGGAACAATTTGGGCAAGAAGCTTTTTATAATCTTAAGGAGGTAATGATTTTATGTCATGTACTTTCTAGTTCATATTTTTCACCTCCAATTATTTTATAATGTGATGCTTCAGGAGAAGGACTTGGAGTAAAATTAGTTTAGAAAGGGGATCTCATAGTCTTTTAAAGTTGGAAGTTAAAAGAATGGGGAAATGAAATTCTAACCATCATACAAAATTTGGCCAAGTTCTGATATTGCTTAGCTTGTGAAATATGTGGGGTGAAGACATCTCATAATAGTTTGAAGTTTTAGGTGAATAAACTCTTAGACTATGAGTTTGTTAAAGAGTATATTAATTGGAAATGAAATGAAGTAGTTGATTGATGTCTTTTATAAAATGTCTATTCTATATTATTATTTTATTATTTATGCCAATTGGAAGGTCTATATTATGGAGGGGTATGTTAAAAATGCATTTGATACTAACCTCCTTAATGATAATGTGTGATAAAATAATCTGGTTGTGATGGATGGCCCCATAATTATAAAAAATAAAATCTTCCTAGTCCGTGACTCCAAAGTGAAGGAGGATATTTTGAGAGCCTTTCATGATGCACCACTAGGGGTAAATCTATGATTATTCACAAATTACAAAGAGAAATTATCATGGGAGGGTCTCAAAGCAAAGGTTATTTTGCATATCAAAGTGGTGCAATGAACACATAGTGAAGATTTCTTGAGATTTGTTTGGAATCAGGGTAACATTCAAAGAAGAGGAATTAGCACCATTATATTTTCATTGATTGATCTAAATTAAAGAGGTAGAATTATAGTCATGCATCACATCATGGATCTTTTTAAAGTTTTGTATTTATGAGGTTTAGAGTTATGCACATTCATTTGATAATTATACTCATGAGATCAAGTTGTTTTTCAAAATGGTGATCAATTTACATGAGTTGCACAAGGATATTTTGGATGTTTTGAACAATGTATCTTGTAGTGCTCTTTGGCAAGAGTTATCTCACTTGACAGGTATAGAATGTATATTATATGAGCATTACATTTTGATTCATCACTTTGGAATGATGATTATGAAACATTCAAATTTGCAATTGCTTTAGGGCAAACAATTTCAAGAAGGGGAGATTTGTCATGTCCTATTTTCAAAAAATCTAAAGGGTGTCCAAATTAATCGATTCCCATAATTCTTGAGAACTAATTAAATAATTATTTAATATTGTGTGGTCCACTATAATTCATATTTTTGAAAATGGACCATTAAATATTAAATATGAGTAATGTTCTCCTAGTGGGTCATGTGGCATATTTGTAGCACCTTTAGTGGAGATAATCTTGGGGTAGAAGTTACAATATAGAAATTCTATGATGGTTGTAAGTGATGTGGAAGTGGAGAATATTTTGGTCAAGTGGATAAAGGTGGAAAGTTTATTTTTATCTCCCTAAATCAAGGAATGGGATTTTGGTACCCAAAATCAAGGAATGGAAAATCTTTGTGTGGGAAAAATCAGCAATGTCTAAAAAAGAAACTATGACATATACTTGGTGGGGTTTTTGAGATGGAATATAGAAACTTTATATTACCTATGATAGAGATAGAATATGGAAATATTATATTTGGGATGTTGGGAATTATATCCCAAACATTATTTAAGATAGTTGGCTTTATGAGTTGGGATGTTTTGCCATTCTAATGAATTTCTATAGATTGTTGCACTTGTACTTCAATAATAAGATTTGAGGATGAAACCCTAGGTTCTTGGTGATTAATGGAAGGAAACCCATTCATTATAAAAATAAAATATGAAAACCCTTTGGTTCATTAGTGTGATCTCATTAATAGGTTGCATTACAACTTTAGAAGTTACATATTCAACTATTTCATCTTTGTGTGTGTTGCAATATTTTCTTCAGTTTGGTTTGTTTCCATTCATAGTAGTTGCTCAGTGTGTGTGAGAGAGAGAGTTTCAAATTTAATGTGATAGATGTATTTACATAAAATATTTATTTTCTTTAGTAATTTTATGTGCCTTCCATGAGTAAATCTAATATACCAGTTGGTAGTGTTCATTGCATTCAAGTCCATTTTGAGAGTTTCCAAGATCTAGTTGTTCCAAATCTATGTTTTGTACTTTTCAAGTTGAAATAAACATGTAAATGTTATATAAATTTGGTGCATGTGCCATGCATGTGTATTAGTGGGTAAAATTAGCTCAAATTTTCCTTCATTTTTAAATAAAATTTTAATTTAGGTTATTACACATTTTTGATGATTTAGATCCACCTGATCAACTTCCTAATGATCTAAATTCTTCTTCTAGTTTTGATTATGAGAGCAGTGGTGAGGGATCACCTCTTACTTCTCCCATAATTATTCATAGGATGAGGAATCTCCTCCTAACTCTCCAAAAACTAGTCCTCTTTTGGCTAGATAAACACTATAAAGCATTTGCCAATGGGTTGGAGATCCATCAGACAATAGGAAAACCTATTCATAATTTTAGAATATCCCATAGACTTTCACTACATCTACTTCTAATCCACAATAATTTCATGAGGCATCAAGTAATCCTTATTGGGATACTACTGTGGAAGATAAGTATGATTCCTTGTTAAGGAATAAAACTTGGGATTTAGTCCCTCTTCCTAAGGGAAGAAAACTTGTTTGATGTAGGTGGATTTACCAAAGAAAATTTATAGCAAATGGATTTGTAGACAAGTTAAAAGCATGTTTGGTATTAAAAAAAATTTAGGTACCTGGCATTGACTATAATAATACTTTTTCCCCAATTTTCAAAATAAACCCAATCTAACTCACTCTCACTATTTCCACAACACATCATTGGGATGTTCATCAAATGGATGTGAAGAGTGCTTTTATTCACAGTGACCTCAAAGAGGAAATATAAATGAATAAACCAAAAATATTTTTGGAATATTTATCCTTAGTTTTAAAACTTAAAAAATATATCTAAGGCCTCAAACAAGCTCCTTGAGTTTGGTATGATAATATGGACTCCTTTTTTCTTTTGGTTGGGTTTACTAGATATTATTTGGATTTGAATGTCTACATCTTATGGTAGGATGATTCATTGTTGATTATGGTTATCTACATGATGACCTATTTATCTTAGGGAGTTATACATCCACCATTATAGTAGTGAAAACTACTTTGTCTAATAAGTTCTCAATAATTGACTTGGTCTTGTTGCATTAATTTCTTGGGATTGAAATTTCTCAATCTGAATCCAATTTCACTATTGCACAATCCAAGTATGCTCTTCATTTACTTACATGGTTTAACATGGATGATGATAAGTTAGATCCAACTCCCATTATATTTGGTGTGAAGCTTAAGGATGATTTTCCATCTCTTTTGATTGATGCTACCTTATATCGACAAATTGTTGGCAATCTCATCTACATTATGCACACTAGACCTAATATTTCATATGCAGTAGGCATGGTCTCTATATTTATATAGGAACCACATGAGCTACACTGGAAATTAGCTAAGCATATTTTCCACTACATTTAGGGTACTCATAGTTTTGGGATTCACTATAGATAGGGAATTGATGTTGAATTTATTGGTTATACATATTTAGATTGGGTTGAAGATATCTAAATTGTAAGTCTATTTTAGACTACAGTTTATCCCTTATTTTAGGTCTGATTAGTCGGTCAAGAAATAAATGGAATGTTATTACTTTGTCTTCTATAGAAGAAGAATACATAAGATCTATCAATGTTACCACTAAGGTTGTTTGGATTAAGGTGATTCTCACTGAGTTTGGCATATAATTTTGATGACCAATAATCATCTTCTATGAAAACTAAATCATAATCTAAATTTGTAAGAATTTGGTCCTCCATCTATGGACCAAGCATATTTACATTCACATGCATTTCATTCAGAAGCTCATCCATGAGCAAGTCAACGATCTTTGCTACATCTAAACCATTGAAGCAAAATTATAATATATTCACTAAACCCTTCACTGAGAGCAAGTATATTCATTTGTGTTCTCTTCTTGGGATTTGGGTAGCTCTGTCATCCTCCTCTAGGGGGAATTTTATTTTAATTAGGTAACTCATCAAGATTTTGTTCTAGGACCCAATTCTACTACCCACCTAAGCTACACTTAATATGGGTGTTAGTGTAACTTTTTATTCCATTTAATAGTTTTTCCCTACACATGTTTAGCTTGCTTAGGTGTCTTTTAGGTCATTGTGAAAGATAATCCCACATTCATGAGGATGTGAGGACATGTTTATATTTAACCTATATAATTTACCTTCTTAAATATTTTATGGCTAATGATGCTAATGATAATTCATTTATGATTTTTATTGAAAATATTTTGTTTGACTCATGTTTGATTTTGTTACTACACATATAATTTATTCATGCATTCAATCCTATCCAGACTAATCCTAGATTGTGCCCCACTCTAAAAATTTCATCATTGCTTTTACCCTAATCCTAACTCTATTTCCAAACCTCCTTTTTTCTCGATATCATTCTCAAGATGGAAACACAATTCTTATTAAAGAAAATCAAGTAGTTAAATGTGGTATAGATGTAAATCATATGTTAGTTATTATATTTAAGGAACTCTATCCTAGAGAAAAAGATAATTACAACCTACTTTTAGAAAAATATCATAAATACTTTGCATATTCATATGTTTTCATGCCCTACATAGACTTTAGCATATTTTTCCATAACATAGTGACATATCCATATGTAAAAATCATGCACCAAAAGCAAAAAAAATTCTAACTTGAGCTTTCCACCTTATGTCACAAAAAAGTCATCAAACTCCTAGATTTTAAGTTCATTCAACTTGTAGATTACTTGAACTTGGTATCCAACATAGTACGCATTTGATATAAAGTTATTGTGGTGATTTTAATTTGTATTTACTTTTGTAATCTCAATTTAACATTTCCTAAGGATAACTTTCCATTACCTTCAATTGATTCTATCATTGATTTTACAACCAGGTATGAGTTGCTTTCCCTTGTGGATGGTTTTTTAGGGTATAATCAAATTTATATTTTCCCCAAGGATAAACATAAAACCATCATTATTACCAAGTGGGAAACCTATTTCTATGTTAATATTCCCTTCAAATTTATAAATGTTGGAGTAACTTATCAATGTGAAATAATCCACATCTTTGATAATCTCATACACAAAATAGTTAAACCTATGTGGATGACCTTATATCCAAATCAAAGAATCATGAAAACAATTTTCATGACCTAGATATCATATTCAATCAAAGAATCCTAATAAGTGTGTTTTTGATATTAACTCCAAAAATATCTTAGGATTATTGGGCTCATGACAAGGGATTGACATGGATCCCTCTAAAATAAATTTTATTCAAAACATTCCTAGACTTTGATCAATTCTTAGTATTCACATTTAACATCATAAATTTAAGGAAATCTACAAATTTATTCTTAAGTTAGATTATTGTACATACTTAGTAAACTACATTCTCAAGAATGGTTTTCACTTGAATGGACTGATGTTTATCACTAAGCATTTTATAACATCAATAAATCATTAATTAATCCACTCGTCTATGACCACCTTCAAATGATATCCTTCTTATCTTATATACCTCATCTACCCCCATATCATTTGGGGCAATGATTGTGCAATAAGATAAGTCCAAAAAATAATATGTCATTTACTATATTAGCCACTCTTTGACAAATTATGAGTCCCCCTACACAAATATTGAGACATATTTTCTTAAAATATAATTCATCTCCAAAAATATTAAGCATTATATGCTTTATCAAACCACCTATGTCATAGTACACTTTAAACCCCTTCACCATTTCTTCTCTAAGTCTCTTTTTCTTGGAAACCAAGTTGAAAAGTGGATAATTCTCTTAAAGGAATTTGACATCATGATCATATCTCAAAAATAATTCAAATTATAATATATCATCAATCAAATTTATGCCACACCCCTACCAACTCACTGACACCTTTAATATCCTCTTCCCAATGAAGATGTCTTCTTGATCAAAGGAATCAATTGTCTCTCTTAAAGACTAATTCATTAATTTCATGGTGTATCTCAAGGCTTAGGAAATTTAAGAGTTTTAAATAGTAGTATTTAATACTAAATATCTATAAATGCTACTTTAGAATAAATAACTGAAGTTACTATTAACCTACATGAGGATACTTGGATCTAAGTGCCTTTAAGGAGCCAGGGTAGGATGTTTCTTGGTCAATCCTTACGAAAAAAAACATTCCTCTATTTTTTTTTATTGAAATTCAATGCAACTAATAAAATGGCTAAATATTAATCTCTCATCCTTTGAATGAAAGCATCCATCAACATAGATATTCTTTATTTACACGCCTTAGGTGATTCACAACTTATATGTCACCATATCAATGGTGCTTATCAATGTGAAATTTAAAACCTTAATGCATATCACCTAATCTCTTCTAATCTTACCAAAGAGTTTACATCTTTCATCATTGAATTAATTCCAATAGATAAAAATGTTATAGTTGCCTCTCTTACTTCCTTAGCCATTCTCTTTCATCCTCATCAAGAATTGCATGACTCACAGTTCCTCATCTATATGAGGAAATATAAATCTAATATACTACCTAAGGATTAATCTATTATTTTCCACATATAATTATTCACCACTCAAAAAATATCATGGTATAAATAAATCATCTAATTCATTAAGGATTGTACCTATCCTCCTAAGGTTGATTCTTATGAAAAGACCAAACTCTAAAAGCAAGCATGTAATTTCATACTTAGAGAAAACATCATTTATTATCATAATAAAAAATATACCCTACTCCACTATGTCACTCAAGATAAATTCCCTTATCTTCTTGAGCAAGTGTATGGGGGAATTTGTAGTGGCTATTATAGTGGACATGTCACACCCTATAAATTCCTACAAATGGGGCACTACTAGCCTACTCTCAAAAAATATACCATTACATGCACAAAGAAGTGTAATCCTTTACAACTCAACCATGATGTTATTCAATCTTATACATCTAAGATTCAAACCCTTAAATGTCCCTAACCATTATTTGTGGGGATTAAATCTCATAGGTAAATTATCTTGATTTAAAGATGGTTACATCTTCATTATTACCACCATATCGTATTTTACCAAGTGGGTATAAGTTATGATCCTTGTTAATGTAAATGGCATAATTATATATATATAAATCCTCAATAAATTCATATGTCATTTTAGAATTCCTCACACTCTCATATTTGATAATGGTAGGAATTTCAAAAATAAAGATATGAAGCAATTATTTATGAAATAAAAAATTATGCATAAATTTAACACACCATACCATCCTTAGTGAAATGGCCAAGTAAAAGACAAAAATAAATCCCTTAACAAGATTATAAAAAATACTATTATGGATTCTCTTTATAAATGGCATCTCAATATATGTCCAACACTTTGGGCTTATCTTCCTTGTTTTCATAATGCCACCAGGGTAGCTCTATTCTATTTAGTTTATGGCTCTAAAGTTATCTTACGACTAGAAGTAGAGTTACCCTCTTTTATCATCTCTCTTCATGGAATAATTATTGATTAAGAGATTTATGAATCATGTCTTCATGCTTTATATCTACTTGATGAGATATGCATAATTTATTTATAGCACATTCATCAATAAAAAAATTGCATGGATAAATAACATAACAAGAAATTCAAATTTCATAATTTTGATGATTTAGACTTAGTGTTAAAACCACATTACACCCATCACTAAGATGGAAATTAGACCCTAAATTTGTGGGGTATATATCTAATAAAACACATCTTTGGACCTAACACATATAGATTACAAATAAATTAATGGCATATCTTCAAGTAACCAATAAATGCTTAGTTATTGACTAAATTTTTTTCTTCAATTCAAGTTCTTCCTAGTTTCATTTACTTATGATTTTTCCATTTATTGAACATATTACTTGCATGATTATAGTTGGTTTAAATATTTTTTTGGAGCTAATATTTCTTGCAGGTTATACTTTGACTCTCTTATATTTCAACTTAGGATTTCTTTCTCTACATAGCTTCAGGTTTATCTTTCACATTAGCCCTATTATACATACTTGGTCCTTAGGTTTTTTTTAATTTTCACACCCCTTCATTTTTCAATTTTCAAGTTGAAATGTAACACCTTGGGGAATAGAATTATGCCTTATTCATATCTCCCCATTTTTTTATATATTCATTTACATTTACTACAATCAACCATTATTCCATTTGTAATTATTTAGTCTATTTTTATCATTATATGCACCCTTTAAGTATTTTACTATCATTTATATACTTCAAATATTTATCTTACTTATGCCTCTTGGATTTATAATTTTTGAGTTGCACAATAATACTTGAGGAATCAACCATACCCTCCTCATAAATTCCCATCATTTTTATACATAGATTGATTTTTCTCCCAATATTAGCTGTGTACTTATATAAATATAAGGCAATGGTTGAGAGTAGTGATTTCCCTACTTAGAATCAGTCATATTATTTGGTGGTAAAACTATAGCATTCTATCTTCATGTCTTTCATCCACATTTTATCATCTCTTATGATGATGATTCATACCTACTTGTCTCTATACCATCTTTTATTACACATTTTTTACAATTGGTGGAACCCAATTTTTCTATGATTACTTCCATAACTTCCTATTTTTCATTTCCTTTTGGGCCCAAGGTCATTTTCAATATGGAACTCTTTCCTAAGGTGAAAATTTAGGATTCTTTAGACATAATGGTCTTCATATTCTCCTTTTTAGTGGCTAAGTGTAGCTCTCTTTTGATAGTCATCTTTAGCACCCATTATTGGTTTTTATAAATCCATATGAAGGAGGAAAATGGAAAAGGCCAAAAGAGTTAAAATCCATATCATAAGAAAAGGCAATGATAAAAGGAAAATTATATATTAAAATTTAGATCACATAAGATACATGATTTTTTTTGCACATCTCTTATTCTAGTCAAAGTTAAAACTCCACAATTAGACTCATGATAGAGTTGAGGTCCATTAAGGTGTGGTAGGTGAGTATACTAAGATATGATGTCTCATTAAATCATTATATATTTGTACATTATGGTACCATATACTTTCTCACACAAGTACTCAATATTCATAGTAGACTAACACCTATATAATGGGTCTTGAGGAGAGAGGAACACATCGTGGGAAGGTATAATCTTTTTTTTATTCATGTCTTCTAGTCTTCATGGGATGATATTTATACTTCACTCATTATTCCAAGATTATGTTTTCTAGGTAGGGTTCTCTAAGGATATTGATGTTGAAAATTATTAGTTTTTCCAACATGATTTGAGTGTCTTATTTTTGGTAAAGACCATGTTTTTTCCTTGGTGATGCACTCTTTCCCCTCCCTCTATTTTCCTCCTTGACAAGAAAGTTTGTTTTAAAATATTACCATGTAGTTTTTAATTCTTATTCTCCATCTCTTTAGGACATGGTATCAATACTGTAGTTATAACATTTCCATATTTAGAATATAAGTTGCATCTTTGAGTTGTTAGATGCTCTCTTGGTCATTGCCTTATCTCTCTAAAATTTCTCTTAGTTATTTTCTGGACCTTGATTTTTATATTGAATTTTTATGGGCCATTTAGTCACACTTTTTCATTTCATGCTTCACATCTTTGTTTGAATTTGGTTATTTATCTTACACTATTTTTTTCTTAATAAATTATCTATATGTTTCCCTTATTTGATTTGGATTATTACTTATCATACTTTGGATCCATTCAGGGGATTTTTCAATCCTAAGTAGCCTTGGCATTTCAACTTACCTATTTTATTTTGTCTTCATGTAATTACTTAGACGTTTTGGTTCTAACCTAGACTTATGAATCTCATCTTCTCATTTTTTTCAAGTTTTTCAATCATTTTTGAAAATTTTCATTTACATCCATTTATCGACCATCTTGGGTATTTGTGCATTAATTTTATCCATTTTTTTCCTTATATCCTTAGGGTTTCTTAGATTCAATTATTTCACATTATACAATAAAGACTATGGTATTTTCATACAACTATTTAGTGAAAAGGTAAGTCAAGCTATGTATATGGTACTTTTAGTAATTCATTTATCAACATTTATTTTTAGTTATGCACTTTTTTGTTATAATGTATCTATCCCAAAAAATTGTCCCATGTTACACTATTGTGACACATGATGAGTTCTAAAAGGATCATAAGTATACACAAAATATTTTTCCACTTTATCACTTTACAAATGCTTTTTCTTGTAGTAACTTATCAATGCATCAATCTCCCTGAGTGAATGCCTTAAATGGTACATCGAGAATGGGGTGGGATATCTCATGGTACTTTAAATATATTTTTAAATTATATTATATTACACCATCATTACTATTAGTCTAACCTCATCTAAGTCTCTATCCAACTTTCCTTTCCATCTAACTTCCATCTTCATTTTCTAGCTTCCTATATCCTATGATATCAGCCTAGCCAATACTATCTATCTTATGCTTTTTATTCCCTTGTAATATATCGACTAGCCTAATGAATTTATTAGTATGTCTTCTAGCATGTATATTATATTGACCTAGATGATATGCTACTATGCTAATTAACATCTTCCAATTGTATTGGCTTGGATGATACCATCACCTTCAAGTTTAGGGTTAGTTTTGGGTATTGAAACTATATAGGTAATATTTTATTCCTAATAAGATATATCAAATTCATACACTCTTCAATTGTGCTTGAATTTCTTCCCTAAGGAAAAATTTGGGAGAGTTAGAGGGTTATAACCTAATCTTTAAGGTCTTTTCTTATGGTGTCATTGAATCTTGATAGGAGATATCATTAGGATTTACTAACTAATAATATCTAGGTATTCATCCAACCATTAGTGGTATTCAACCTATAAAATATCTTACAAAGCTAAACTTGAGCCAAAGGGTGAGATTGTAGTATTGATGAGTCCACACCAAGGTATTATTTATATCCATTAAATAATATTTCCTTTACTTAGTAGATTAGATATTGTTCATTATTTTTTGATGTATATATGTATCCTTTATTAGGCTCTTCCTTATATCAAATAAAATCGTATACATATAGGATTTATTAGGCTTACCATTTATCACCTTAGATTTCATAGATCCCCATTTGGTTGACCATTGCACCTTACCTTCATTAAAATAAATTATCCATCATTTAATTTACTTTTACCCCTTTAAAATAATTTAATTTACTTGCATCTTTGCAATAATAGTTAAAACCATTTACCTTTGTTGAGGTCTAGTGAGAGTTATATCCATAGTCATAGGCTTAGGCTTTGGAATCCTTTCCTCTTTAAATTTTATTTTTAGGTCACCTTTTGATATATCTACAAATATCATAGGTCCTCAACCTCTCATCTAAGTATATGTAGGCTCTATTTGATTGATATTATTTGAGTCCTGATTTATTGAGAGAAAGATTATAGTTACAGGTCATCCTAGCCCATGCATGAAAAAACCACTATCAATTTAGCACTTAAATGTTTCTTATATTATAACACTCTAAAAATGACTCAAATCACAAGTAGTTATCCCACCTATGTGTATGTGTTCTTAATTATTTTCCATTAGAGTGAAATGCAATGCTTTAGATTTTAAAACTTGAAAACATACAACTCTGACCTTTGTTTGTATTGAAACTTATCTTTAGGTTTTTTCCTTTGAGAAATTTTTAGATTTTAATTCTTTAAGATGATGTTTTAAAGTTTTGAAAATGGATTTCTTAATATTTTCCAAGATGAGTGATAGATAGGAATTAAATTAGGCTTGATTTGTATTTATAGATGTCCCATTGTTATTTCCCTCCATAACCAACATATGAAATGTACATAGGTCAACCCAAGGGAACTATTTGAATTTTTAAAATTATCCATTGAGGATCTTGAGATAATATCAACAAAGGTATATGCTTACAGTAACTACCAATATTTGACTATTTTAGGCACTCTCTATAGAGGGAAAATCAATGATCTGGAATATTAAATAGTATATTTGGGATTATAGTTTGTTATGGCATAGAATAGGGAGATATTGAGTATGAATATTATAAAATTTGGTTGGCCAATTCAATTTATATTTAATTATATATGGGAAAGTGTTCACTAGATTTAACTATGTACACACAAATCATGTATGTCAAAGATACATTAATAATATTTTTTCAGTTATTAGATAAAAAATTTATCTATCTACAAATTCCCCCTTTTATTATAGTTTTTAAAATGATATATTAAAAGGATAGATTAAATATATATAGTACCTAAGCAAAATTACACCAGGTGTTTCTAAGTATGCACTGAATATCCATCTTGCTCCATATAAAACCTATAAGGAAAAAATTACAAATCAATGTCCACTCATGATATAAAGCTAAAATAAGTTATACCAAGCTATCATTTGAACTCATTTATATAATTTCATGGGGTCATTATGCCCCAAGGATATGTCACTATTAAAAACATGTGTTGAGGAGTTTTAATGCCTCAACCACATTGAAGACATAGAAGCTCTACAAGTTGAGTGATATATAACCTCAACCACACTACTCAAAATATCATCATAACTCTTTTCATGGAACCCAAAAATAGGTTTTTATGTAAATTGAAACTCTAAATCAAACAATAAATACATATTCTATATCCAAAGTGCTTACATAATACCGTAAATCCTCATCATATAAATATAAAATTGTTTACATGAACAACATTCCTGCTTAAATATGATCCATCTATACCTTAATGTGATATAGAATGCCACAATATTTATATCAATCTATTCAATTTGATAAAATTTATCCATATAACCCACATAATCTATCTCATAATATCATATAATCTATCTATATTTCTCATAATCATATATAATACCCAAAATATGCATCGCATATGCCTCAATATGTCCAATTTGGCCCAACATGAATCATATAATCTGAACCAAAATATTAATCATATATTTTTCATGGTCTAAATATTTATTAAAATCCCACTATATTCCCTCCTTTTGAGGTGAGGGATGAAAGCTTGTGAATTGTTCATCTCAAAAGAAAGATCATGTGCATAATCTTATATATAGGAAAAACATTATCATGTAAATCATGTATACTAAGCTGATAATATATTTTATAATGTAAATATTTGATCATTCAAGCATGCATTAAACATGTAATCCAAGGCAATGTACATACAAGTGTCATGTCAAGTAGATATTAAAAGTAAGTACCACATATAGATGCATGATAGAAATCATGGCATCACACATAATATACATGTGCCTAATAGAAAATATGGCATAAATATTAGAAAATACATAGATTTATCCAATCATATGTGCAAAAAATATCATGATTGTGATACACACAACCACTCAAGAGATGATTCTACTCTAACCTAACACATAAAACATGGCCATGACATGGACTAGCAGATCTTTGACAAAACTAATGAACAACATGAGAACACACACTCATCATAATCATAGATCACTCAATATAGAACCATTAATCATCACAAAATGTAATAATAAACATCTTAAAACATGCATGGATATGTAAATATTAGTCCATATAATCAATCATTGGCATTATCACACATAACATAGCAAAACATCCATATGGGATAACACCTTAAAGAGTATACATAAGATAAAATCATGTATAAATAATATAAGTAGCCAAATATGATCAATATAATGGTCATATAAATATATAACCTATAAAATGTACCAATATTTCCCTAGTGTAAGAATTCCCCCAATGTATATAGGTAGCCTATAGGTGTAAGAAATGTCTCACATTTCAATGCCTATGTATCATATATAACTTGTACATGTCTGAAATCACACTCATGTATATTTTTAAATTCGTGTGTGTGTGTGTGTGTGTGTGTGTGTGTGTGTGTGTGTGTGTGTGTGTGTGTGTGTGTGTGTGTTTGTGTAATTGTCCATGTAAATATTATAAATAAAATCAATCAATCATGTGACTAGTAAAGCATGTCATACACAGGTCCTAACTTTGATTTTTTTGATTACTTTAACTTTTTATTAAAGAAATATTTTTTTATTTTATATTTTTAAAATATGTTCATAATAACCAATTATCCCATCAAGATGATTCTCATGTGTAGGTCCTATATTGATGAATGTGAATGTCACATGTTGTGGGTGACCAGTAACACAAGTACCATTATTCAAATCTAAGAAGTGATAGTGTGTTTTAAAATATCCCACATCATATTCATAGTAAACATCATCATGTGTATGTTGTTTAGATGAAATATCCATAGTAACATGTATAACCCATTGTATGATATAAGAACGTGTTGATATTTGTCATGGAACACATAGATTTGCTTGTATAATAAATTTAACACATAATAAACTACGTAATTTTTGTTAAAATTGAATAGATATATGATGTAATAGACATTAAAACACTGGTATTTGAGGAAGATAAATCACTTTTCTCTAATTTTCCTTCAATTAATGAACATATACATGTTGTATAATAGGATATGGTCAATGTGGAAGAGGAAATGTCTCTAGATCAATAGGATTATCCTATGGAATACTTAGAATTGTGACCAACTGGTTGATATAGATATAATTCACATAGTGATGTGTAAATATGGTATTTCACATATCTTTTGTATCCATGTACATCATAACAACATGTTTAATTATCCATTATTAGATATATCTTAGAACCAAGTAGCAATTTATACTAGTTATACCATAAATGCTAACACAATGCCCCCAAGAGGGGTTTGTATTTTTCATTTAAATCCTTTCACTTTATTTGTCATATGCACCAAGTATACATTCATGTATATATTTAATTTAAATTTGGATTAAGGGGGTTAATATATTTAATACAAACTATTGATTAAATTAAAATGTATAAGATATGCAATAATTACACATAAACTAATTTACAACTTACTCTTTTTATAAATGTGTTGAAAGGGGAAAACACTAAGAGATAAATGACTTAGCTATAACTTAGATTTGTAGGACTAAAATAGTGAATATAAACTAATTCTGATATTGTGTAAGGTTTCTTTGATTCATGAAAAGGGATTTACATTACCCTGAGACAAGGCCACATTATTTAAACTTGGTCAACCTATGCTACTATTTATAGGGTGTGATTTCATCCTTTAGGTTTTTTACCTTTGTGTAAATTTTGATTGATGCACCTTCCATTGTAGGTCATGTGTGTATGTTTATATGTCTTTGCTTCATTGTGGGATCTATTATGTGTCTTCTTATTCACTTGAAACTCTATCTCAATGATGAGAGAGAAAATAATGTGAAATTATGGAAATGGGTTAGGGTTAAGGGTTGTGTTTAAC
Source organism: Torreya grandis (assembly GCA_037957365.1). Lineage (NCBI taxonomy): Eukaryota > Viridiplantae > Streptophyta > Pinopsida > Cupressales > Taxaceae > Torreya > Torreya grandis. The sequence goes on from JARHVA010000326.1 coordinate 5,644,524, forward strand.
CTCAACATCTTATGTATTGATTACTGCTTACATACTTTAAAGAGGGATAAAATTCCATGTATTTATCCCATGATATAGTGGTGTGTGTACCATGCTAATGAAACACTATATTATGATGTAATCCTAGTGTGATTATGTTCTTGAAGAAATGACTTGTGACCTTATTATTGTATTTGGTTCTAGTTCATGGCTACTTGGGCAATAGGGACTCATAATTGGGAACATTAGGTATTTTCCTCTCAATATGTAGTTAGATATTTTAGTAATTTCAATGATAAAATGCTCTTAGTCATAGTCTAGTGAATGTGCTTATATAGTGGTCCTTTTGAGATATCTTAAAATTAGTTTATGAAACATATATAATGACCTATTGGGATGAATTTAAATTTAGGAAAATAGTCATTAACTGGTGGGAGGATGAAATTGATGTCTTCGAACATGAATGACCTTTGGGATTGTCTTAAATGAATGGTTTAATATGAGGATAAAATACAATCATATTATAAGTATGAATCAATCAAGAAATGAATCTATGTTATTTGGAATTAGGAATAGAAACATTTAGCATGAGAGTTACCTTAAGATAGAGGGTCATCAACATAGAAGTAGAGGAATAAAAGTTTAAAACCATGGAATTAAGCATAAGTTAATTATGCATAAGGGGTGGTCATAAGTACATTGTTTTAGCATTAAATTTTAATTTTAGTGTATCCATTCCCCCACTTTTATTCTATTAGTGTAGAAAAATGAAATTACTAGAGTAAAAGGAATAGTATTATACCTAAGCTTACCTATGAAAAATGGTCTTGAAAGATCTCTTGTTAAACAGTGCTTCATTAAAAAATTTAATGAAACATGTATAAATCATTCCTTAAGATTTAAAAAATTGAAATTAAATACAAGAAAATTATAGATCAAATAACAAGGAATGAATACACATTTTCATATATGTGAACACTATGTTTTCTAGTGCAAAACTAGTGAGTAGAGAGGGTGAAACCCTTGGATATTTATTTGTTGAAGAAATTGGATTGGACTATTCATTCCCCAATACTCATTGGTATGATAATTGTGCTTAAAAAATAAATATGTAGTTGACTTCAAAATCACACAACTCAAGTTAGTCCAATAACTTGGAATCTTTGTATTAATTACAATAGATCATTTAAGTGAAAGAACTAGTGAAAAGTGTTGAATCAACCATTTTAGATTTATTAAGATTCATTTTTGTGAAAAATGGTGAAATACATGATGCAAAACTAGTGAAAAATTGGTGAAATACAGATGAACTGAGAATGGGGTATACAACATAGATAATGCCATGAATTAGCATTCCTTCTGTAGAAAGTAATACAAAATTAAGTAATAAAGTGATCATGTTCCACGCACATGCCCCTCATATGATATTTGAGTATATTTATTTTGATAACTAAGTAATATCAACTAAATCCCTAAGTAAAACTTGTGTGAATTTTGGAACACATTATGTGCATGATGCCCACAATTTGAGAAAAATCTATAATAATTTTACATATAAATATGAAACTATTTTTGGATAACCATTGAAAACTATTTTGTAATCTAAGTATTATTCTAAGAATTTTGGAAAATATCATTTTTGATTCACTAGACAAAATTTCACTACTTTGGACAATATCGACCTGTGTCATTGTACTTAGGGTGTGGTACTATCTAAATAAACTATATGGATAAAAATTGAGTACACACTATGATCAACTAAGAAAATATTATTAATTTATATCCATGTAGTATACTATTAAATCTTAGTCTCTAAGATGAGCCACTATGTATGCCCACTCTTTTGAGGTGAGTTGTGAAACTTACCCAATAACTTAGTTCAAAATAAGATTTATGCAAATGATGTTACAGAAAGATTGAAATCTAGAGTAATAATGATAACATCAAAAATCATGGAATCATTTTGATAATTTGAACAATATAGTAATATATGATATATGTAAATATGAGCATACATAGTGTCATGTCTAGATATATGTTAGCGATTAGGTATGCAGTGAATAATGATCACATATTTAATACTTGAAATTGATATAGAACTACTCAGGGAAAATACATGATAGTTATCATGGCATCATAAAAATTGAGGAGATACATGATATCCATCATGGCATTAAAAACCTAAGCAAACATAGCAATCACGAGTCATGGTAATGAAACACATGAAGAGTATACTCAATATAGATAAATCATACAAGAAGGCCAGGGGGCCACATATAAGGGACATTTTCAAATGTCACTCACATGAATAGAAACACACAATAAGTATTAGAGCTAGAATCAAGAACATGTTCAAATGTCCACAATCTAAGGAATTTGAATACACATAAAGCATTAATCAAATAATAAAACCATGGTTAATTTTATTTAGTTATATTAAAAAATCCTTGAAAGTTCTCAAGCAAATTAGATTCACAATGGTGGTGAATTAGTTTGGAAGGTGATTAATTATTCAGGTGAATCAAGTGATAGAATGGGTGAATAAAGATTTTATGAATAAAAACTTCTCTAAATATAAATATTATTACATATTTAGATATATATCATAAAATTATGTAATTTTATAAAAATAATCACAATCTAAGTCCGTATGCAAAAGTTATGGCCCCAAAAAGTTGGCTAATTGATAGTACACTTGTAGATGGATTAATGCATGATGTTGAAAACCATCTATATGATGTTGAAGGCCATCCACATGATGTTTATGGCCATCAACACCATGCATATAGTCATCAGAATCATGTGGATATCCGTTAGCAAGTGCCCTATCAACTAACCAACTTTTGAAGGTCATAACTTTTGCATAGGGATTCAGATTGCAATGATTTTTTTTTAAATTTCAAAAAATTTCAAGAGGAATCCAAATATGTAATAATATTTATGTTTTGAGTGTTTTTATATCATTTTAGGTTGTATACGACCATCAAAAAATGTAGATGGTCATTGATAAATATAAATGACCATTGACATATGTAGATAGTCATCAGAATATGTAGATATACAGATGATCACCAACATATGTAGATGACCATCAACATATTAATATATGAATATGGTCACTGGTGTATGTAGATAGCCATCAACATTTATAGATGGATGTTGATATATGTAGACATATGTAGATGGCTACTGACATATGAAGATAGCCATCGAAATATGTATATATACAGATAGCCATTGGCATATGCAGACAACCATCAACATATGTAGAAATGTGAACAACCACCAACATATATAGATGACCATCAACATATGTATATGATCATCTATATGTGTGATATGAGGTGAATGTAGCTAGATTGTCTTTTGAGGTACCAACAAAAAACATTTATATGAATGAAATTATTTTAAATAGATGACAATCTGAACCTAAAAATTAACTTGCATCTAGAAAATTTAGGCAATTCTATGCTCTTTAATACCCTAAAAAATAGTCAAACGTAGATTTATAAAACTGAAATATTCATGAATTAATAAAGATTCACCACTAAAATTTACCCTAAATAAAACATGATAAAAATGAATGAATAAGTGGAATTAATCTACATAATAATTTTTAATATCATTATAAACAACAAATCAGGTATCCAGTGAGATAGCAATGTGAAATTCAATGAAAAAATATGAAATATTCACACAATTCACTAGATTGTAGTAGGAACAATAAGGATAGTCACAGAGTGATAAAACTAGAGTAAAATATGCCCTAAGTGAATTTTTGTGATGAAACAAGTTGTATAATCCTTGTGACTATTTTGAATATGAGAAAGTAGAGCCTAGGTTCACTAGATAAGTCTGATAGAATGGGATAAAATCATAATACATGATTGTATGGATTAGTGTAGTTTTATTTGTGTAATATTTCTAGGCCTAAGATAATATCACCACCTACAACTATATCTTAAATTGATAACATGCATGCTCTATAACTCACTCAAGTACACTTGTGAGGCATATTTGATATAAAACTAGATATATAAAATTACTACATATACTGAAACACAAATCAACTAATGTAAATGAACTATACACATCATGCATAAGTCTTAAATTTTTTTATTTTTTTTAATATTATATATTTTTTGTATAATATTTTTGTTTTTAAACTCTAAAAATATAACAACACATCCAAAGGATGTACATTTTAGGAATACTATTCATTTATGGGTATTGAATCTTGTCAAATTCCTATATATCATCGTCATTGTGATCATCATACCACTCATGCTTTATAACTTTAGATTTTCCTTGTGCATTTTTCTAAATCTTATATATGTTTATATCATGTTACTCTATTATATAGGAATCCTTGTGTGTTTTTGAAAGAAAAAACAAGTTCAAAATTTTCTTATCATGTCTAAATATGTTTTTTATCATGAATACCATCATGAAAAATATGAATTTTTAATATCCTCAAATTTGAATGTAATATAATGTTGTAACTTATCAACTATAGCTTCCATTTCTTACAACCATTATTAACCAAATATAGTTCTTACTTGATTTCTTAATTGTAGAACAAAAAGTAGTGTTTCCACAACTTTGGGACCACATGCAACTAGTATTATAATATGCAATATTCAATATTTTGAAACACAACTTTTTTTAATTCATCTTGATCAGGACCTATGTGTTTTATAAATACAAGTGTATATACATATGGCTCTTTATCCTCATCTATTTACACATGATGTATATATTCATTTACAATAAAAACTAAAATATTCAAAGGGTTCCTTCTTGAATGCTTATATTTTTTACATATTTGACCCTTATTATGAGCCCTAATAGGTGGTAATATGGTTTGTTTAATATGAATAGTGCCTTTATCCTTATATTTTTGAATTTTTTTATTGTAATGTTGAACAAGTATCTATAGCATCTATTATTATTCTATGAAAATGACAAAATGTTTTTTTTGTCTAAATCCATGATGTCCTTGGTTGAGATCATGGATTCAAATCTATTCCTTATGGTATGCAAACCCATTAATTCCCTATTAAGTAACATTTATAACACAACATGTTATCTATCTTGTGCACTATTAGCTTGTATTCTAATAACTGGTTCTATATCCATGATCTCAAAATTATTTATTAAATCTTCCAAAGGTAACATTTCCATAATTGTAATGTATTGGTCTAATGTAACATGTCCATAGTTGTAATGCATTGGTCTATGTAGTGTGTTTCTTTCTCTCTAGTAATTCTAGATTTTAAAAAAATGTTAGTCCATGATGCACTTGATAAAGTAACATTCTATGTAGAATTTACATTGTAAGAAATATCCTTAACTTTATCAATATATAAAATCATTGTTTGCCTTTTTTTATGTTTTCATGGATTATTGCCTTTGAATCATCTCTGTAGCTATATCCTTTAAAACTATAGCTTTATGAAGCAATTCTAACATAGAAATATTAGCTAGTATATTCTTAAATGATCAACAATATCATGCTTCTTAGATTTATTAATTGTTCCCATTGTATTTGGTTGGGATGAAGAGGGAATTCTTAATTCCATTCCTCTTTCCTTGCCCAATGGATAACCTGACCTCATCTAGTGATAATAGTTTAGATTGTAAGATATGCTATAAGCATTGGGAAAATAGTAGAGGTGGGATATGAGATAAAATAGTTGGGAGGTATAGGGGTAGGAGGAATAAAAGGAACCCTTTTATCCCTTTAACATCTACTAGTAATAAGTGGAAACTCAATATTAATAATGAAATAATAAGAATCCAAGAGAACTCAAATTGATTCATTATGATTTTCTTGATTTTTATTGATTTTTATCCTTTTCTTTGAGTTATGAATCCATGGACTTACATGAAATTAAAATATATACATGTTTCAAGCAAACAACATTTAAAAAACACTAGGAAACTTTTAATCAATAAATAATAGATATATTTAATCATTATAATCATTAATTAGTATAAGATCAAAAATTTGAAACCCTAACAAAATGTTAAAAAATATGGAGAGAAACCCTAAAGCAACTTAAGGATTGTAAATAAATATAAGGAAGTAGGTTCACCAAAAAAATCAATCTAAATTTGGATTAAGGGGGTTGATCAATTTAAGTCAAATTATTGAGTAAATCAGAATGTATAAGATATGGAATAATTACACATAAATTGTAATGCCTAGAATTTACATCTCAGACACACACAAAAACCACACAAATTATTTTTCTAACACTATAATGAACATACTGACTTTATACATACAAATATATTAATACTATCATAACTTATAAACTCAAGTGAACACAAAAACATGACATCACTACAAAGTTGTGATCTAACCGGTTATGCTTCGATCTAATACATGAAGCAAAATGCTCAAAGATTCAAGACTCAAATATAACTTAAATTAGTTATTAGTGATTTGGGAGACAACAGTCTAACCCAAGGTGAATCTAAAATTATGTGAAAGCATGCTTAGACACTTAAGGAAGGTCTATGAACCCCACACCCAAACAAAAAATAAATTTTATAAGTACAACTTCAAAAACAAGGAAGGTTCACATCCTATCTCAAGTAATATTCACAAGTATAAATTTAATAATAAAAACAATCATAGGAAAAATTAGGTCAAATCTATAGGTATACAAGTTAAAATTACTCTTAAGGCTACAAAGGTTCAACATGACTAAACAAGCTACAAAATGATGCTAAAATAAATACTTAAAGAAAGGTTTACACTATTAAAAATTATTAGGTCAAATTTGTATGATAAAATCATCATAGTGGAAGTATTGTTTCAAAACCAGGGTAAACAGTGTGAAAAAAATTATATCAAATCAAATAATACTTAACGACATTTTTTATCGTTCCTAAAAAACAATGACAAATTGGGTTCAAGGAGGATTCACTAAAAATATCAAATAGAGCTGAAAAATAAATATGAAAGGTTATACGTGAATATGAAACTCAAACTAAGAGGTTATAACTTTTAAATTTAATAAATGCCAAATAGGGTGAATAATTCAACACCCATTTTAAAACAATTTTGTAGACTAAACCAGAATGACATAAATTTTTTGAATGATTTTAATTTGGAAAAGTGTCATTAAAAATAGCAAACAATAGTGAAATATGAAATCCAAAGCTCCTACACTGATATGAAGTTAAAAAATTTTGTAAAAAGCTCTCATTTCTAATGGAACCAATTTTTAACCATTTATTAGATGTTTATTCTAGAGTGCATTCACCAAAAATTAGCAAGGTAAAAAGGGTTTTCCCTGAGAATGCCTTTTAGAATTCAGGTATTATTTTGGCACAGATGAGCTAAAAATTAATGCAGTACCAAAAACTAATTCTCTTATCTAGTGAGAATTGCAATCAAGACTCAAATACCAAATTAGACTACTTTGACTATTTTTAGAATTTAATTTCTGAAGGGCAACTATAGGTTAAAACATGTAGAAAATTTTTGCCACTAGAAAAAAAAATTAGCGAATTAGATTATTTAATTTTTTTTTTTTAAATTAATTGTATTAGGATTATAATTGGATTATTAAGGCCACCCAAGAGGATAGTACCAATAGTCAAGCTTGATAAAGTGGAATACTTACGATTTTGATGTCTAATAATGAATTACACTTTAGTTTGTTTGACACAAAGTTGATTTATATAATTTATTAGATTGGTTCATGTATTAAGCATTTTTAAGTTTGAGGAAGTCAAGGTAAGGTAATATTATCAATGCCAATCCTTTTTAGATAGTTAAATCCTCCATTAATTCATTATAAACTGAGTATACAACAAGCCTAAATCCATATTCTTAGATATATTACTAGTTTTAATTATCAAGTTGCATCCTTATGATTAAATGAACTTGTTTTACATAAATGAGTTGATATAAATCTATGGATTTATAAATTCAACTCTGCATAAGAACATTATTTTGAAAATGGCATAACATCATGATAACATGAATAATTTATAATATTCAAAAGACTATTAATTTATACAATAACAAAAAACTCTTTTATTGTAAAACAAGATGCATTAATTTTATTTTATCAACTGAATGATAGCATTACCAATCTATAAAATACTCTAACTATATACACCACTATGTGTATAAACTTAAACATTACATCAAGAATTTACAAATCATCTAAAGCCTATCCCCACTTATGGGTTTGGATTATAACTACCTCTTCACAAATCATGGAATAAGAAGTAAGATATTTCAAAAATCTCTTATACACGTTAACTTTTTACAACATAAAAGATATTATAATATTATAATCTAACTATTATTAGTACTCACTAACCTTCACTATAACATAGTCAATAAAGGGGTCAGCTTACACTGAGAAAAAGACTTCTCCCTCCTAAATCATTCATCTATTTCCAAATTAAATAGAGATTTAAGCAATAAAACATAACATATTGTGATAACTTAAACTCTAAGTAATAAGAAGGGTTGATCTTATCAAGACAAACATTATTTGATTGATACCCAATATCATCATCAACCAATGTAGATAATTACAATTTTATTATAATAATAACACAATATACCAATACAAAATATTAAAAAATTAAATCACAGTGACATGAACAATAATACCATTTCAAAAAGAATTGTACAAACAATTAATTTCTAAGCTACCATTTTTAAAAAAATGGGTATATATAGAATAGGGGTTTTCTAATCAAATCCCATTTATAGCTTTCTCTTAGTACAAGTCAAGGAGCTAATTCATCACACACATATTGAAGAGAGGTCAAGACACATACACAAGGAACCCTTAGGTGTAATCAATAAAATAAAATAATGAATATCCACTCAATACTTGACACCTTCAATATATATAGATATATGTATTTATTAATCCAAATTAAGTAATCTTCACTCAATACTCAAATCTAACTCTATTTAATTATACTAAAAAGATATAGTGCAAAGAGAATATCATTCTTACACAAATCACTTTATGAGATGAAATTCATCATTAAGTGGACATTAAGCTCAACTTTACATTCTTATAAATGTGTAGGCTACTACACACCTACGCCATCTCGCTAAACATAATTATATAATGATATTCTCTATACATATCCATTTTTATGTATATTTGTCTTATAAATAATATTGCTTTAAATATACCATGTATATGTAGATGTGTGTGTGTGTGTGTGTGTGTGTGTGTGTGTGTGTGTGTGTGTGTGTGTGTGTGTGTGTGTGTGTGTGTGTGTGTGTGTGTGTGTGTGTGTGTGTGTGTGTGTGTGTGTGTGTGTGTGTGTGTTGTGTGTGTGTGTGTATGTATATGTATGTATGTATATATGAATTTGACTAAATTTTAATGTTTACTTAAATATAAAAATAAATATTCTCATAAACAGAATTATCATTAGCTTCTGATGTATATATCATAGATATAACTTAAAATAAAATATAATAAAACACAATATAAAAATATATATAAATAAAACCAAACCATTTATATAATTTAAACAAGTTATATATATATATATATATATATATATAAACATTCTTTTTTTATTTATTTAATAATTTTTAAATTATTATTGTGTTATTTATTTATTTTTTATTTTATTTATTTTAAATAAAACAAGCCCTAATAAGGGTTAGCAATCGGTGGCCCATGGCAGATGACTAGGGATTAAATCCCTGGCTATAGCCATGGCCGTCAGTCAGGCTTGTTGGGGCTGGGGTGGGCCACCTAGCCCATCTCACCTCCCTTTCCTATTATGGGAAGGGGTTGGGATGGCTTAGCCACTACTGCCCTCCCCCACCCTGACAATTATAAAGATATTTTTTGTATGTGTGTGTGTGTGTGTGTGTGTGTGTGTGTGTGTGTGTGTGTGTGTGTGTGTGTGTGTGTGTGTGTGTGTGTGTGTGTGTGTGTGTGTGTGTGTGTTTGTGTGTGTGTGTGTGTGTGTGTGTGTGTGTGTGTGTGTGTGTGTGTGTGTGTGTGTGTGTGTGTGTGTGTGTGTGTGTGTGTGTGTGTGTGTGTGTGTGTGTGTGTGTGTGTGTGTGTGTGTGTGTGTGTGTGTGTGTGTGTGTGTGTTAAACTAAGAAACCCATTATATTCTAACTAGGAGGGAAAATTGAAAATGGTAAGAGGTAAGATGAAGGGAACCCCAAAAGGGAAAGAAATTCTCACCATCACCCAGAGGAGCTACAACACCAAGAAATGAAAAATGATGGCTGAAAAGGTCAAAGTATCATTAGAACAATTAAAAAACATGGTGAAAGGCCAATGAACTAAAACCAAAGGGATGATAAGCAGTAGCGTGAAGAATAAGACAGGTGGTATAAGGAAGAAAAGTCACTTTGAGGAAATATAATAGGTGGATTTGTGTTTAGGTTTTTTCTTGTTCCTTTTTTGTTGAAACTCTAATGATTTTTTGCGTCTAATAGGCCAAGATGGTTTTATTTATTTTTGTCTTATCTGTACTTTTTTATTACTAAACGGTGGTTTTTAGATCCCTATAAAACCTGATTTTAACCTATCAAATATAAATATCCAGGAGGTAAAATGGAAATAAATCAATAAATTTTAAGAGATCTATGTTTTTTGTTTTTATTTTTATTTTCTTCCATAGATTTAAATCAAAATACCCACAAAATAAATGTCGTTTCCATACCATACTTAAATTACGTACATGAATCAAATGCACACAAGCAAGTGGTCAGATTTTAAAGTAAAACCATTTTTAAAACACACTCTCTTTCATTCCATGTTTAATCTGTCTCTTATTCTAGAAAAAATTCTTGGATTTAGAAAAAGAAAAAACCCTTGCCTGATCCATGAAAGCTCCATGCTTTCCCTAGTTGCTTCATTCTTCTCCATGCATCTTGGACCTCTCCTTCTTCTAGACAGCTCATTTTCTTCCTTATTGCTTCCTTCACTCTCCTTTCACCTGTATTTCTCCCTTGACAAATTTTCTAAAATGGCTCATCTCTCCACTAAGTTACCTATTTAATGAAAAAACTAAATGCATGTTTATTTATTATTTTAATATGTATATTTATTTTTAATTTTTATTTTATTTTTAAGAATTAGGGCTTCCACTCTTCTCCAATCAACCATCCACCTATCACTTATTTAATTCATTTATTTGTTTATCATTATTTTTATTTTTATTAAATTAATTACTACATTAAAAAATCAAATAATCTGATTATATATTAAATTTATAACTAAAACTAGTAAGAATATACGTGTGTGTGTGTGTGTGTGTGTGTGTATTTATAATTATTCTCATTTAATTAATATTATTTTAATTTATATTTATATATAAATACATTTATACAATTACACATATTAATACATATAGATATTGGAATAGCAATGTTTGATCCAAATTTATTTATTTATCCAAATTACGAATAAATATGTACATTTATTCATTTAATTTGCTGATGTACATAATATCATTTTAATATGTGTGTGTGTAATTATATATAATCTTATTATGTTCATTATTAAATAATATATAGGCTAGGTCACAATAATATTTGTGTTGTTATTCATGTATTAAAAGTAAATTTTTATGTCAAAACACCAATAAAGTTGTAAGTAAAATAATCAAAACCAACTTAACATAACATGGCTACTCGATGGGTTCAATCAAACTATCTAAATTAACACAAATATGGTCCTATAAATAAACTTTTCAAAAGTAACTTATCGACACAAAACCCCTAGTAAGGCATACATGTCAAATTTAGTGATAATACAAATTGTTGTTAGCATTAAAACACACACTCCAAGGTGGTTCTACATGAGTCATAACTAATCTAGTTCCATGTCACCATAACAAGGTAACTGAAATCAAGACTAACAACCAACCACAAGACATCCCAGTCACACGTCATACACAAGGACACACTCAACACATCGATAATCCAAATGATGTCACATCATCAAGAAAATACTATAGACATTGAGAAGGATATTAAATAAATTGAATTGTAACTTATTATTTTTAGAAATGTGCTAAAATGGGAAAATACTAAGAGATAACTAACTTAGTTGGAACTTGTATCTATAGGACTATAATATTGACTATAAACTGACTATGGGACTATGTGAGGTGGTCATGAACTAGGAATAGGACTTTGCATTATCGTGGGATAAGGCCACATTATTTGGACTTAGTCGAGATACTCTATTTTCTGTAGGGTGCATATTTGTATTTTATTGTTTTTGACCTCTATGTAAATTTGAATTGATGTGCCTTTGCATGTATGTATTATTTATCTATTCATATGTATTTGCTTCACTACAATATTCATCATGTGTCTTATTATTCACTTAAAACCCTAGATCAATGATAAGAGGAAATAAATACAATAAAATGGGGCAAATGGGAAAGGTCCTAGGGTTACGCTTGACCTCAACACCCTATCTATTGAGTGTTGCTTACATATCAATACTCTAAAGAGGGATCAAGATCCATGTATTTCTCCCATGCTATGATGGGGTGTGTACAATACTAGTGAAATACTATATGTCAGTGTAATCTTAGTGTGATTATGTGATTAAACAAATGATTTATGATCTTACTATTATATTCAAACCTAGATTGGATCTACTTGGGTTGTAAGAACTCAAAATTAGGAAGAATAGGTAAATTCCTCTCAATGTGCATAAAATATGATTATATAGTGTTATTTTTAGTATTTCCTCAAAATGGGATTACAAAACATGCAAAATTATCTATTGGGATAAATTTGAATTCAGTCAAATAGACATTAATTAGTGAGAGGACAAAACTTGTGGTTTCAGACATGACTAGCCTCTAGGATTATCCTAAAGGAACATTTTCATTTGAGAAGGAAATACAATCAAAATATAAGTATGAATCAATCAAGAAATTAGTATATGTTATTTGGAATGAGGAATAGGAACATTTAGTAGAAAAGTATCTTTAAGATAGAGGGTCATTCACATAGAAGTAAATAAATACTAGTTTGAAACCATGAAATTGAGCATAAGTTAAGTGTGCATAAAGTGTGGTCACAAGTTCATTATTTTAGCATTAAATGTTAATTTTAGTGTCTATAGTATCCAAAACAAGTAAGAAATTTCATATTAAAAATGTTTTGACTTGAATTTTTATCCATCATAATGATATGTATAGGATGTGAGTCAATGAAGGTGTGCACAAACAAGGTGCATATGTAAAATCATCAACAGCAATATCATGCTCATTAGATTTGATAGTAAGTTTATATAATTTTATATCTTTAGGTGCACTAAGAATTCCATCGACAGGATGTTACTCCTCAGTTATAAAAGCATAAAAATTTAGAGGAGAATGTACTTTTTAATCCATATGCACATTAAGATTAGTCTTGATCTCTTTAGCCACATGGTTTTGAAAAGGATAAAAAATTATATTCATATCTACATTATATTGTGTAATTTGTAGTTGTATTAACACCATTTAATTCAATATTGTTATTCTCAATTAATTATTATATCTTATGTCTTAAACCAAAACATTTATTCATATATTTTCATGCACATCTATGCTAATCAAAATACACATTGATATTGAACCCCTTAGTTTGTGACTTATTCATATGAATATCCATTAGTGGAGGGATGGATATAATATTTCACTCAATTATACTCTATAATATCTTATGATGGGGTTCTAATAACCATTTAAATTTCCTTAATTGAGGAGCTAAAAACACAAACCTATTAGTAGGTTTTAAAATTACATTAACTATTGCTTTAGCCTCATTCTTATTATCATTTTCATTATATTTTAAATGTGGTTTACTTTTAAAATTGGTATTATAATATGTTATATGATAAAACCCATACTCTATATTATTCATAGCAAGAAGCCTAACCTTACAATCTTTAACTATATGATGCATGCCATCAAAATATTGAAACCATTTAAACATAATAGACTCATGCAATGGAGAAAGTAATCTTTACTTAAAAACTTATTTTAATTCATTATCAATCATATGGTTTATCATCTTATAAAGTGAAGTTTTATAATGAAGCACATAATCACTAATGGGCTCATTATGACTTTGCTTAAGTTTTTTAGTTTGAGCATGTGACATATGAACTCGCTAATGTTGATATAATAGTTTGCTAAGAACCAATCAACTAAAGGACTAAAATAATACACTAGTTTTAAATGGAGGTCATAAGACCATCATAAATCTTAGTCCTTATTATCCCTTGGAAAAAACTTAGTCAATAGATTATCATTAGAGGCATAGTTTAAAATATTGCATAGAATGCTTAAAGATGTTGTTTTAGATCACCTTTATAATCATATGATGTAAGTTTAGATGTAATGAATAATATGCGTAAAGGATGAATATAAATATATGGATCCAAATTATTATGTATTAATTTTTTAGAATTAGGCAAATGGCCCGCTCTAGTATAACCTTGTTCCAATTGGGAAACATTACCTCGAAGATAAAGAATAGTTTACACAAGGGTTTTAACAATAGGAACAAACTATTAAGTAGTAAAAAATGATGTCACATGAGTATCAATCCTATAAAGCACAAAATTATGTTTTGTAGGAATAGACATATAAATATGAGAATTAAATTATGTTTCCCCAACACCATGGGTGGGCATCACATGTGCATCCATAAGTGTATACATATGAATAGTAACAATAGGAGTAGTGGTTTGAACACCTATTTATAAATATGTGAATTTAAAATTTAAATAAATATATTTAAAGATTTCATCATTTTGTTCTTAAAATGTAGGTTCATTGGCAAGTTTTTTTGTTCATAGCTAGATACATGTAATAATGAATCAATCATGTGTGGGTTCATTTAATGATATTCATTTAACTCATATTGATCTATATCATAAATTATATCACCAAAATAATTATAATTATTTCCATTATTATCATCCACATTACTTATATTTTTCATTGTGTTGTGTGAAAATGAAGGAAAATCATAAATTAGATCTGAACCCTAATGCAAAATAAATCTTGAATATTATGAAGGAAAGAAGAAACCTTAAGGGAGAAACACCTAGGGTTTTTCACATTAAAAAAAAGATCAAGTTCACCATAATGTTTTGAATTTTTTTTTATTTATGATATTTGAATAATATTAAACTATTTAAATTTAGATTGCATAAGATAAGGCATAAATTACATAAATATAATAACAAATATATTGATTGCACTTAATAAATATATAAATGACCAAGAAAATAATGGAGAGAAGTAAAATAGATAATATTATATTTTTTATTACTCACTACCTATGTTATAATCCACTAAATAACTCTATAATATCTTTATGAATGATCGACTAAGGATACATATTGTCAAAATTTGTGTGGATACTGTCAGTGAAGCCCCAACACATGAGACAACTAATAATGTCCATTATTTGTTTTTACTTTCTAAATTTATTTTTATAGTATTTTTTTCCATAGTAATTATGCATGTCTATCTATATTATTTTTATAGACTTTTATGACCTTTGTCTTATGCGTATATTTTGATTTTACTTCCCCTTATTTTAAAACCCTCGCTTCACTTTAAATATAAGATAGGATTATAAAAATGGGTTGAATATCACTAACCACTCCTCATTTACTTATTTAGTGATTTTTATGTTCTAATACTCTGAATAATTCTCAACCAACATGTAGTTATCCCATCTATATATGTGTGCCCAATTGTGTTTTACTAGAATGAAATGCAATACTTTAGATTTCAACACTTGAAAACATGCAACTTTTACTTATATTTTTATTTATAATTGGATTTATGGATACTCTTTTGATAAATTTTAATATTTTAATGATTTTTAGTAATGTCTCAAAGGTATTCCAATGGATTTATCAACCTTTGACAAGACTAGTGTTAGATCTGAATGTGCGTATGCTTGATTTGTATTTATAGAAGACTCTTTAGTATTTCCCCACATAAATAACATAATAAACATGCTTAGGCTAACCCAAGGGAAATATTTAAATTTTAAAAAATAGTTGTTGATGATCTTAGGATAGTGTTGGTGAATGTGAAAACTTTTAGTAACTGCCAACATCTAACTATTGTCGACACTATCTAGATAGGGAAAATCAATGTGTAGGACATAGTGATAGTATACTTAGGATTATAAATGAGTATGGCACATACTATGGATATCTTGATTATAAATGATAGTAAATTGGGTTTTTTAAGTTAATCAATTGATAAATGGATAGGGGAAAGTTTTCACAAGAGTCAAATGTTTACACACAAGTCATGTATGTCAAATTCATGTCAAAACTGATGTTTCCAAGTTTAAAATACCATATTAATGTGTCTATAACAATATATTATTTATCTTAAACCATTATCCACAAATACTCCATCATTTTTTGTGTAGACTATTATATCACTAATATATAGGGAAATATTTTGTTCAATGACCTCTCTATATGGAAAATACTATGAAACAAGAGATATGAGGGCTTAATTATGTTGTAATGTTTTTACAAGAGAATAAAATAAATAGGTTTATTATCTGCTAGTAAGGTGGCCACATAATATGTCTTTGTAAAATTTTGATTTGTTTAGTAACTCAAGAATATAAATCTTGATTGTTGTTTTTTAACTACTCTATTAGGCCATAAGGGTTTTTAATCTAAATCCTAGACTAGGGAGAATATTAAAGGTATTTTGGTTTAACCCATTTTAAAAAATATGAGGAGAAACATTAGTACAACATTCCTTACCCCTTTTGGTTTATACATCATTAATATGATAATGATCTATATTATGGAAGGTGTAAACACTACTTGTTGGATGGTGGATACAATCCAGAAGTATAAAGTAATGAAGTGATAAGTAGTGTTTTAATCATTACTTAGGAAAAATATGTAAATGTTAAAATCAAATATGAAAATAAAAAAAGTAGCCATATAACCCTAGAAGTTATCACAATAAAAACCCTAAGTGTGATGTTTGAATGAGTTAGGGTTCACCATTTATGTTTGCCTTAATTTTGGTTTTTATAAAAAATAATGAGTAAACTATTACAATGATTATATATAATAATATAGCTATGAAAATTTAAAATTTATATATATCCAAATGGTTAATAACAATAACAAGAAAAAGTGATAAATGAACTAGGTTGTGCAAATTAAATACAAAGGATACGAAACATTCACATGTTATTGTTGTAACATAAATATAAGAGTCGGAGGATGAATTTGTCCAGGATGGCCCTGTTGAGGACCCTGCTTCAAGAAACGAAAAGGAAACTACAGTTCAGGACGATAATTAAGAAATGGACATGGAAATTCAAACTGGAATTAAAGAACAGGATCAAAAGGGTCGAGAGGATATCTTTGAAGAAGCCAGGAACAATCCCAATAAAAACTCTGAGGAATGGAGGGGGAAAAAATAGAATGATGAAACACACACACCAATGACTTGGGTCAATTACAAAGTAGAGGCATCTTTCCAACTCGATTCTTAGACGTGTAGGGAGATCATGGATCTCAAAAGGAAAGTGGAAACTATGGAAGATACTCTGAAAGTTGTATGGAACAAAATTAACAATATGGAAAATCAGATAAGAGATATCCCAGTCAAGCTCAAAGCCTACGAGAATAATCTCAGGGAACTCATTAAGGACAACATAATGAAAATGGAGGAATTTACGTCCAATATTTGTGATGCGGCTGTCAATATTGGTAAAAGATCCAACGAGGAGACCAAAGCCTTGGAGGGACCTAGCAAAAGGACGAGACAAAGTTCAAGAAGGAAGGCTACACAAGAAGGAGCCATGATGGCGGCAACCACTACCCAGGATACTGTTGTGAAAGAAAAAGAAACTATGAAAATGATATTGGAACTGGATGAATAGTCTGGCTCCTCTTGATGGTTATGTAAACTGGTCCTATTCTATGGCTTCTTTTTGTAATCTTCTGCCTTTGGTGTAGCCAGATGTTTGTTAAATCTGGGTTTTGACCGGTAGTCTTTCTGGGGGTTTCAAGTCCATTTAAAACCTGTTTTTGCAACTTCCTTGTTGTAGTTTGTAAGGCTTTGCCTATGGTTTTAGATGCTCTTTCTTTCTTTCCTTGTACTAGGGTTTCGGGGCCCCTTCAAAACCTATTTTTACCTAAATCTAAAACATAAATATAAGAGTCTATATTTAGAATATGTTTGTGTAGGATGATTTTAATATTCTTAAACTCTTATTTGACCTTTGGATCCTCATAGACATAATCATGATTTTAGTAGGTCTAACCTAGGAAAACTCACTTGGATAGACTTGTGTTGTTGAGTATATCTCTATTCCATTGAGTCTATCATGTGCATAGTTTTGAAACCCTTTTTTTGACTTATTCACCTCTATTTTTTTATTTTCATCTACATGTGCTTTCATGATTTTCTAATAAAAATGTGTTATATTTTTTATTCCTTCTCTTTTACCTAGTTTTTCACTCAAAACAAATAATGGATCATGGATTTGGGAAACTTCCAAATTGGTGTTACAAACTATGTATCCCACACACTAGAATAAAGGCTTCACATACTTTTAAGTGAGTGTAAATAGAAAATATATAGTAAGGATTTTGAACCTCCTCTTCCCTAGAAGTGATGATGTAGCTACATGCTAGCTAAAACATTCATTTGGTACAATGGGATGATGAGAGGCTAAGATAAATGAATTTGTCATAAGTGTGAAAAAACTAACTCAATGAAACTTAACTTCAACTATGAGGAATAAATATATTTGATGCTTGGATTATATCTAGTTATTGGCCTTGATTTTATTATTATTTTTTATGATACTTTGATATCCATAAATGGTTTACAATTAATTTTATATATATGGTATTATAATATGAATTGGGAGCATTAGCCAACTTTATAAATTATAAGGAACAAAGTTAAAGGCATAATATCAATGGAAATGAGTAAAAGGACCCATAAAGGTAAAGTAGATAGACTCATGCATGGCACATGTCTACCCAAGGAGGCACAATTATAGCCTATAATGGATTGAGGCTCATATATCAATGATGAACATAATAAAATATTAGATTTATCCAAGGGAGCCAACAGATAGATTTTGATAAATTTTAGGTGTTATTTCAAGGCTCAAGGGATAAATGGAGACCAACTTAAGGTCATAGAATTACAACTAAAAAAATATAAAAAATTATGTCAAATATGATAAATTTGGGATAAGAAACTATGGAAAAGTGTATTATACCAAACATAGGTGTCTACACCTTGTGCCATGACTTTTAGCTTTCTTACTTCCATAATGTTGGATTTCATACAAATAAGTTCTTAATTTGAATTCAAGAAGTTTATATATAAAATATAATCCTAATACCTTTGATATATTATTATAAAGTGGTCTAATTACAAAACTATCAAAATTAAAATGAAGATAGTTATATATCACATCTATAGCTTTAATTTTACTACATAAAATAATTATTGGTGCATATTTGTACCAAGAGAACTTAGTGAAAGGGCACAAGATATCTCCTTAATTACATCTTGAAATTGATATATCATAGGTATAAATAATGGTATTATCATATACCTAAATCTAATTTTTGACATGCTTGAGTATTGATTTCTAACTTATCACAAAGTAGGGGCTAATTAAGTTAGGACACTTAAAAAATCCATTTTTTAATGTCTTTTCAAGGATTCATTTCACATATTAGAGTTATATCAAAGAGAATGTATTGTGGTAGTTTCACTCACCAATTAATTGATCAATGATATGTTTTTATTGATAAAGTGTAGAGGAAGGGATACATATAGCTTCAAATTAATTTGATCCACTTTTGAAACACAATATCATAATCATAAAAGTTTGTTTCTAGTTTTTAGACTCTACCAAGATAATCTAATTTTGGTCACTTTAGCAAATCACATTCATATTTCTTGATTTTATTTTGTACTATTTATGTACCTTATTATCAACACTCTTAACCTTTGTTAGATTTCAAATTAGTCAAAATTAGGTATGCACTTGTAAACCCCTTTTTTATTTACTTGTTGATCTAATAACTTTCATTATATAACCATTTAAGTGTTAGGGATAGTAATTATTTATTTTTTTATTGTATTTATCTTAGATATTCCATTTGGGATCATTTTGATGGATTAGTTTATTTTTAATTTGTTTAATATCCATAATATACACCATTTCATCAAAAAAGGGAGAAAAAGGATCATATTTCACTTAATGAATATTTTAAATACATTTTATGGACCTTCACTTAATCTTGTAAATTATCTATCTTTTTTTATAATATAAGCTCGTTATATGGTTACTATGCATCATTGATCACATTATTAGGCTCATTTTTTGGTTGAAATGAATTTTCATTACTATTGGTCTTGAATTTCATCTTAATTTGAAATTTGTCCCCACTAAGAGGTAAGTCATATGACCCATACTTAAGCATATTTGTTTCAAAAATATTTGACCAAATATTCTAACAATATTTAAAATCTCATTAAAATATTTTTAATTATTATTTGAACCAAATTTTCCTTGATAATTGGATGAAAGCTTTAAATAAATAGACTTTTAAGTTCAATATTATGTAATTGATGAGTCATTTCATAACTATAATTTTGAACCTAATGACTACTAACTAATATTTTCAATGGATCCTTATTTAATTTGAGATATTCATGCAAAAGTGAATTTCATGCCAATATTAATGTAAAATGAGCTAAGAAGTAATCCACTAGTGTTATAAGAGCATGCATAGATTCACATGGTAAATGATAAAATAAATAAAGTACGTATCCCTTTAATATCCTTTGAAATAACTTATTAAACAATTTATAATTATGAATAAAAAATAAGAAAGAAGCATACAAAGATATACTATGATTATAAAATTCACATTTTCCATTGACTAATTCAAACTTTGGGCCAGAAAACTATTAAAATGGTATGGAAGCACTTAATAAGGTAAGAGTAAAATATATCTAGAAGTGACCCTATTCATTGAATTTTGATATCCATGGGATAACACCTTAATTTAATTTTTTTAATTCACACAATATATGCATCATAATAATTATTTCATGATTTAGAAGTGAATTAGTTGTAGAATAAGTTGGAATATAAGTATTTCTCAAATAATTAATTTGAGAAGTATTGTAATCAATAGATGGTTGAATTAGAGGAACATGAAATATAAGAATTTATAGGATTTTGAGTATTTTTAAAAATATCACTTGGTAAGAAATAGAAGCATTCCCAATATAGAAGCACAAGGAAGAATGCCCTCAAAATAAATCAGGGAAATGAATACATGATTAAGCATAGAAGGTGATGCCTTAGATGAGACATGTGATTGATCTCCACTATTATATTTAAAAATACATTTTAAAAATTATAGGGTATGTATTTCACCTTAATCCCATCTTAAGCCTCTTGACCTAGGGTATGTTATATTTAAGCATCTTTCAATACCTACATCGATGCTAGTATCTCATCAAGGTTGGCCATTATGTGTTTTCTAAAATGTGCAAGGTTTAAAACTATTTATGATTCATCTATATTAACTTATTAATCATGATAAAATGTATTATAACTTTTGGATCCATTCATACCACTATAATTTAAAATCATTTGAGTATCACTTGCTAAAAAAAAGACAGTGAGAGAAATGATAACATCATTGCATAGTAAGTTTTATTTTTTTAACAATATATAGGATAACCACAATAATTTCCATGAAATATATAGAGGTATAATTTTTATATCATCTTTATGGTTGTAACCTTATATTTAATCACTTTGGATGCCTATAATAAGAAAACATAAATAGCATGAAAAAATCCAAGGGTTTCAATATTTAGTAAGAAAAAAAATTATGTGCTTTTTAAATAAACACACAAAATCTAGGGATAATAGATTTGAAAGATTGGAACAATCCGTACAAAAAAAAACCAATTATTTCTTGGTTTAAAATTTTTAATTTATTTTTAGTCACCTATAGAAAACATATAGCCTATGCCAAACCAGTTATCTATCTTACTTAGACATCTTCAGATCATTAGATTATTACTCATATCTCATATATAAAAACATCAAATTTGAAACATATTGTAGATGGTTATGTCTAAATTTAATGGTTATGTCTCCAATCAAGAAATGGTCAATATTAAAAATCAAATCATTTCCATGGGTCAACTCATTTGTCTAGTGTGTCGATGGTGTGAGAAATTACCAAAATAAATGCATATAAATAAAAATCAAGTGTATACTAATTATACATTTTTTACTTATCTATGAATAATTTATACACTATTACACACTGAGAAAAACTACCCTACTCCTTCTAATTTGTAAATTAGTCACTATGAG
Organism: Torreya grandis; assembly: GCA_037957365.1. Taxonomy (NCBI): domain Eukaryota; kingdom Viridiplantae; phylum Streptophyta; class Pinopsida; order Cupressales; family Taxaceae; genus Torreya; species Torreya grandis. The sequence goes on from JARHVA010000326.1 coordinate 5,666,935, forward strand.
TAATCATCGCCAAGTTTGAAGCATGCCAATCCAAGTCAAGAGTGAACATTATCAAGTGTTGAAAGATAGATCAATATGTGTATTCATGTAGAAAAGGAGAAAAATTACACATTCACATTGAAAGAAAGAGCTATCTATGGCTTGATTCTCTATTCAATTTATTGGATATGTAGGTAGAAGTCAATCTTTAACGATAGTGATTGGGGTTAGTTTAGTCCATTATGCTTCCCAAGTTTTCATAGTTTTTATCCCATCATAAGTAGACCTAGGGTTTTGGATGAAGAAGATATATTTTTAGGTGTTGTGTATATATTATGAGACTTGGAGGTGGTAATACAGATAATTAACTCATGAAAACTCACAGTGAAGCTGAATACATAGAGAGATATTTTAACATAAAATATTCTGCACTCTTTTATTATCTGATTCTCTTTAAAATTAAATCATACAAAACATATGACAAATATATAGGAATATTATTCCTATAAATTTTCCCCTATTTTATCTCACTTGAATGCTATAAATAATCAAACTACTAAATATGATATATTTTTATAACTATTAATAATATAATATTCTATCGTAATACAAACTTACCTATTAGCCATATGGTTATAACCACCCTATAATTAATATTTACCTCTCATTAAATCAACTAGTTACTATTTATCTTTCATTAAATAGCAAGACTAACATGATGTAAAATTTATTCCTAACATTCCCCCCCATAGGTTTTACATGGTGCAAAAACATTCACATTCTTATCTATAGTATGCTCACCTCTTGCAGCATGCCAAACTATGTGGATCATGACCATGATATAAAGAGAGCATCACTCCTCCCATGGTTATACAGGTTTATAAAAAAACCTTGACATGAGTAGGAACCTCCTTCTATCTATGGTTTACCTCCTAGTGGTTTTATGGATCTCTACCACAAACCCTTTCAAGATCCATGAATTGACTTACATTGGTACTTTATGTCCTTTCACAATGTTTTCACATTTGGTAGTCATGTTTGGAATTTCCACACAAATTACATTACATGAACAATCATTATATTTTTATTCTTATTTTGCAAGCACACAGTGGAAACTAGTAAAAAAAACCACACAAAATGTCACCACATCATTGGTACAACCCTATCATTGATGACTGATGAGAGGTCGTTGAAAGACCTCCTTTATTTGTGTATCCTCTAGCCTCCATTAAGTTACTGCTTACTCAGTCATATTTCAATGTAGCTTAGGTACATGATTTTTCTGAGGGAAATCCCCCCATAATTAAAACATCATGTACAAGTGAAAATGCATCTAGTAAGACATTTTTTGATAATAACATTATACCAAAGCCTAAATGAATTTGAATTTTGACTCATTTTTTATTTTCAACATAAACTTGATGATAAAAGTTTATTTGACACAATAAAATAGAATGAATAAAAATCTAATTAAAGATTGGATTTGATAATTTGACCAAATTCTATAAAATGTAACTAAACCGAATGTCATATAAAAACAACTAAAACAATATAACAAAAACACTTAAAAACAAACTTTGAATTTTTAACTTTAGACTCTACACAGACAAGGGATTACAAAATCAAACAAAATACTAATTGATATAGACCTCAATTATTTAGATATTGATTACTTTTAAAAGTATAAACTAAACATTAAAAAGAAAACTAAAATAAATTTACACATAGACTTGGACAATGAACAAAATTCAAGAGAGAATCATGGTGATAAGAATATATGAAGGCATCGACATAGGTGAATGGTTCAAGTAGAGATTGTAGAACTCTAAGTAGGTGTATAGTTAGTTCATCATTTAAACATCAAAGTTGTTTGATAGGTCATGAGTAGAAGATGTCATGGGTGATGAGGATCACAATTCATTTCTATAGTATTTATTTTTTGATAGAGATCGTCATGGACACATAATGTTCAGTGGCATGCTACCAGTGTTCAACAATCATAAGATTTGTTGATTGTAGGTCATAAGAAGACACCTGGTCTGCTTACATATATCAGATCTAAAATGTGATAAAGACCTGATCAAGATCACCAAATGCCAATGGCACTTAGGAGATCTAAAATATTTAGGTGTAATATATCAAGGAAAACATAACACATTGATATCTGATGATAAATAGATGGAAATCAGTCATAGTTTAAGCAATATAAATCTTGATGGCACATGATATATTTAAAATGTCATTTCTCCAATCAGTTGCATCTTGATATCATTGATCTTCTCATATGATATAACATATTCACCTTGTCCACTATACTAATATTATTAAAATACTAAAACTTACTTAGTATAGAAAACTATCTTAAGAATGCTTTTTTTATCAGCAAAAATTACATACTCAAGAGCAAACATGTAAGTACGACATTGCTCCCTTTTTCCATCTAATTTTCCATTATAAATATCCCACTCTGATACCAATGATGGGAATTGGATGAGGTAATATAGATAATTAACTCATGCAAACTCACAGTGAAGCCAAATACACAAAGAGATATTTTAACACAAAATATTTTGCACTCTTCTATTCTCTGATTCTCATTAAAATTAAATCATACAAAACATCTTACAAATATATAGGAATATTATTCCTATAAATTCTACCCTATTTTATCTCACTCGAATCCTATATATAATAAAACCACTAAATATGACATATTTTTATAACTATTAACAATATATCAACAATATAATATTCTATTGTAATACAAACTTACCATATTAACCATAAGGTTATAACCACCCTGTAACTAATATTTACCTCTCGATAAATCAACTAGTTACTATTTAACTTTAGATAAATACCAAAACTAACATGATGAAAAATCTATTCCTAAAAATATAATCAAACCCTGGGATCACACAAATCTTAAGTGTAAATAGGTGCACCTTCCTGTGTCAAAATAAAGAAGAAAAATATCTGGGCACATAACTACCCAACTCAAAACATAGAGGCAAACATTACCAACCTAAGGTTGATGTTACTATCTGGGCACACATAGAGGGCCAAAACCTACATCAATTGAATAACAATCTTATTTCTAGGCTACCTTGTTTCCTACCACTAGTCTCAATCTTGCATAGTACAAGGAACTACTAAGTTTATCATCCTTTATTGTACTTTCCAAATTTAGGAAGCTTGCATGCTAAATCAATTCCAATATTGTATATTCAAAAATATGCTTTATATTCATACTTTTTGATCTAAATTATACACACAAATTATATAATAATTAGGTTAGCATTAATCTTAATTAGGTTAAAACATATTGGTGAAGTTGTATTTCTCAAACATTATAAAACCCTATATTTCCCTTAGGATTTCATCAATATTTTAGGGGCTTCAAATTTTTTTAATTATTGTTTTAGTTCTAATTTTTTATTTCCCCATACAAAATTCTATAAATGTTTTTCACCTTTCACCCTATCCTTTTGCATACTTTCATGATTTCATCATATTCCATCCAAGAAGGCTAGTCTCTTTGTAACTCTAAGGCATAATGTTATATTAAATGGGCTCCATATAGAGCTTAATCATAATCCTTTGGTTTCATATAAAATGGATGAAACTAGTGTGTGTGTGTGTGTGTGTGTGTGTGTGTGTGTGTGTGTGTGTGTGTGTGTGTGTGTGTGTGTGTGTGTGTGTGTGTGTGTGTGTGTGTGTGTGTGTGTGTGTGTGTGTGTGTGTGTGTGTGTGTGTGTGTGTGTGTGTGTGTGTGTAATTTTGTTGTAATTCCTAATTTATAACATAATAATCAAGATACTCTTTAAGACAAAAGTAGTATTGATCCCAATGAGCTTAATGGTGTATATTTTGTCCAAGTTAAATCCTTGTCCAGATTTTGCTATGGACTTCATCAACATCCTTAAGACGTGGATAATGAGGTAAAATTAATCTTAACATCTAAGGTTTCACACAAAACTAAGGTTTTTATATCTAAGGAATAGAAACAATATCCCTTTAATATTGTCAACCAATCTTTTAAAGTTACCAATCCAACCATAGGTGTTCAGACCACTACTATTTCTACACCTCCAATCACACATGTAATTTTTACCTAAGGTGTGAATATATCACAATTATTTCCACATATTTACATGCATATTCATACATAGATGAACTATTCCCATCTTATGATGACTATGCATATTACATCATCAAACTCACCTACTACATGTTCTCTCAAAAAAACTTTTTTAGCTCTACAAGATAAGGTATTGTAATTAGAGTAAGGTACTTCTATAACTAGTCATTTGATGTATTTTCATTATTTGATCCATAATCCATTAGCCCTTAATATTTAAACCTACCCCTTACCTATATGGTTTGTAAATCATAAGCTTCCAATATAATATGATAAAGGAGATCTCAAACAACACCTTAGATCCTTACATGTAACATGCTTGCATAACACATCTAATGATTAATTATTGACTAGGATATTTATAAATATTATCAAATATTATGCTTTAAAGTTTTTTTATGACCTCCCCTTCAAATCAATCAAGGCATTCAACCCTTTGGAAAATTAGTTCCTAGCACACTTTTCATAAACATTGATGAGAAGTTATCTTATGTGTAATTTTTCAAACTTAATTAAGGGTCCAATGAGCTAATAATTTTTTTTTTTAATTTAATATAAGACCATGCTAGATAAATTGACCAATATTATGACAAACAATAAGTTACAAGACATATTCAAGAAAAACATTATAGCACCACTCCATGATTCAATAGTATTCAATAAATTCAAGTCTTTCAATGAGTTAAGCCAAAGATTGAGAGATCAAGAAGTCAATCTTATAGATTTGAAAAAAATCAAGTATTCAAATAATACTCTAATTAATTAAACAACCAAATTTAATAAAATGCCAAGATACAAGGTCAAATAAAAATGAAACAAAAATAATACAAAGATACAGTTAATGTAGTATCACACCTACAAATTGGCTTCTCTTATCCACTCCATAGATAGGCAATTTTAACAATTACCACCACCTCCTCATGTACTATTAAAAATTTTAATTGAGTGAAACCTCATCTCTCTTCCTCCATGACAATATTTGGATTCAATTAGGATTACATCTAATAATTATGACATCAATGCATACTATGATTATCATCTAATTGTTAGACATTCTACAAAGATGTTTCAAGTTAAGACATAAGATGCAAGATATTAATGATGACAATGTTATTTATCTAAGCACACCTATAAATTAATATATACCAAAATCAATATGAATTATAAATTTAAAATATTCAATGACCCATTCTTGAAACAAGGGAAAATAAATACTAAAGATCTTTTTGAGGTACATTTTACATACAATTTGCATCCCAATTGTATAATATTATCGATAAACAGAGGTCAATTTCCATTTCTAGATTTTAATGAGATTTTTCAGTGATTGAGATAGGTGATTTTAATGTATTTATAGGTTTATAAACCCTTGGTTTGTAGATAAACTCTTCAAGAAGCCATATTTTGACTCCAATACACCAAGACCCTGCAAATTATGTAAAAATAGCTTGAATGAGCATCTTAGAATGCTCATATATTTCATGAACCTTTCCATGGGACCCTAAAGAATTTGGAGAAGTTATATAAGTTCCTTGAGGAGCCCCTCAGTGGAATTTAGAGGAAATTTTGATGTCAAACCTTTATGAACAAAAGTTAAGACCAAAATTCACTCAAAACCCTTGAAAACCCTACATAAAGACCCAATTGGGAAAAGGAGGCAAAAAAGGTATCTAGATGGAAGGGAATGTACATGAAACCACTTGGATGATGTAGATTACTCTCCATAAATTCTCCACATGTGACTTAGGTGTACAAACCTATATAGAAGGGGTCAAAATAGGGTTTATTTTGAATAAATTATGTGTTTTTCAAGCATGGTGAAATTTTAGGAGGCCAAACCACTTTTGGGGTAAATTTTATGACTTTTTATAAGTCCTCATGATCATTTTATTAGGTGTATAATCTCCTAATTCTATTTTATATCTCTTTACTTTCAACTAGTCTATTAGGCAGATAGTAGACACTTAGGAGAAAATGGTGAATCTTCAATTGGAAGGCCTTTTAAGGCCAATTTATTGAAATTGATGTTATGTATGTCTTGGACACATGTCATTAACCCTTTTTCATGGATCATATAGTATATTTTGGAATATTTTAGGTGCCAAGTGTGAGGGGTGCATGGAGGAAGCCCATTTTGGGATTGTCTTAGATGATGGTGCATGTCTAGAATGATAGGAGTGATCAGAGTTAGTCAAATGCATGTGAGGACCTGATAATAACCCCTCCTACTCAGAACCATCATTAGACCTGATCATTTTCAGTGATAGGGTATTTTTTGAAGGCAAATCATGAAGGGCAATTTTCTGTGTATGGAAAGGAGTTTCTAAACCATTTTGTAGGTCTTGGATGATTTAAATTGACATTTTTAACCCCTAAAATTGCATGGCTCACCAAATATCTCTCTCACATGCACAAGTAACTAGTCTTTTTAGTTGTGACAAGTGTATTAATGACTTTTAGACTCCTCTTCTCTCTTTCTCCCCTTTTCTTCTATAAATTTTGGCCTTTTAGCATTGTATGGAATCTCTCAGCCTGGGTATGGTGAAGCCTTGCCAAAAAATTTCTTTGAGATAATAAAGATAAGTGTTATACCTCATTTAAAGATTTCACTAAGTGTACACAATGGATGTTAGTCTTGTGCAAGTGAAATTTTGTTTACCTTCACATTCTACTCTCCTTTGTACCTTGTGTGTTTGTGATCTCTCTTTTATAGGTCATCAAGAAGTGTCAAAGTATATTTTATGTGTAGTGAGTAGGCTACTCAATAGGATTTCTTATAATTCCTATTTTTTAGTTCCTCCTAGCCTATGCTATCTCCAAGACCCCATGTTGAAGCATTGATGTGAGAGGGAAGATTGAAATTAGATGAAGTGTATGTGCAACTTGTCCTTAGTTCCAAGTGCATGATAAGGTTATGAGTAGACCAAATATTTTGGTGTATCACCTCCTGTAGACAAGTTTTACTTTCATGTTATCCCTATCCCTTTTCATCCCCTAAGTGTTAGTAGTAGGATGTGAGCTTTAGTGATGCATCAAGGGGAGCTATCCCCTAATATAGAGATCCACATCCTAATAGGGATACCCACAGCCCTGAGGTGGTTTCATTGTCTCACTTGAATTAGGAGAATCTTATCCCATCTCCTCATTGGGTGTAAGTTCAAGTGATAATAGTTCTATTAGTGATATCTTTATTTTTTCTTGTATGTAATTACAAATTGATTATACTTTAAATGCGGGGAATTTTTTTTTATTCATTTCACATGATGATAATGATGAGAGAATAGACTACTACTTATATCTTTGTGTAGAAGCAAAAACAAAATTAACCACAAATGTCATGGATGGAGAAGACCTAGTTTATATCAAAGGATTTGTAGTGGTTACAAGAACTTGGATTCATATGTACTATCATAAAAAAATAAAATGTGTGTTATATGAGGACTTTGAAACACACAAGGTGGTTCTTCATTATTCAAATCTGGTTATCACTATGAATATTTAAATGATTAAATATCATGGAAAGGATAACAATAAAAGTTTGTGGAAAGTCTATGAATCTGAGCATGAAGTGATTCTTGAAACATTTAAAAATAAAGTTGATCATGAAGGTACATTGGACTAACTTGGTAATGTTAGTATGAACAATTCATCTTATATTTTGAATTAATATAGTCAACTTATTTGATTTAATTATTTTATCATTAAGTGCTTATTTATGTTTTAATTTTTTTACTAACAATTTTAATGTAGGTTAGTGGCACCATATGAGCTTCCACCTTCATGTGGTTAGTTCCAAGAGTAGAGAAGAATATCTTATTGAAACAAAGAGAATAAAAAAATAATACATTTCTCTCTATAATCTATTCATTATTCATCTAATTTAGAAAACACATTGAATAGACTTCTCGTATTCCTTTTGAGGTTATCTAACTCAATTAGTAGGTTTCACACTCTTCTCTAAGTCTATTTATTGTAAAAAGACATAAAAAATACTTCTAACCCTTGTGCTCATGGTCTATCACCTTCTTTAGTTAATCTCTCACACAAAACTTATAATCTTTATGCCTTTTAAATGTTCTTGATCTTATACTAGTGTTGTCTCATTCAACAAACAAGTTGGTACTTTTCTTTGTTCTTAATTTTTACAAGAAGTCAAAAAAATTGTGTTTTAGCCCTTATTATTTTACAACTTCTATCTTTGATTAATAACTATTATTAATGTTCTTATACTTCATAGAAACCTAAAAGAAGTCTTGAAACTCATTTGGATCTATTAACAAGGTCTGACTTATGTTATTTTACCCTACAAACCTACAACTATCATAAACATGCTCTATTCTTGGTTATAACCCTATATATTTACTTAAATACCTAGGAACATGCTTACAAGCCTACAACTAGGCCATGACTCTTGTTTTATGCTTGAAAAATGTCTTAAAATATTCTCATTTCCATGTTTGACTAATCTCAAAATGTTTTCTCACTTTAAGATGAGGATATTCTCTTAAGGGATGCGTTCAATCAACTGTAACATTTCATCTAATAAGCCCTAAAAATGGCATGTTTTAAGTATCTTTTACCTACCTATAACCTCTCCTAATCTAGAATTTTTGAGACTATCTCTTATATATTCCTACTTGAAACAAGTCTAATATATGATAGTTATTTATTACATATTTCATAGATTAATGAGATTTGGCTTTGTGATTTAATTAGATATGATTATCTTTTGTTATATGGTTTATTACTTATAATATTTGGTTGATAAATTTCAAAGAAAAATAGTGATGTTCCATGAGTAACTCAATTTAACTCATCCTACAGCCAAATTATCCTATGTCAACACATCCTATAGCTACATGATGGCAATTATGATAACAACATCATGAGGACTATGCAACTGCTAATTCAATTTGTCATAGCTGCTAACAACCTATAGGAATCCCATAGCCACTAGAATATGAAGAAAGTTAAACTCACCTAGTTTGTCTACTTCTTGCCAGACTCTTGGAAATTGTAATATTAATCTTTGAATTCATGAACAGATTCTATTAGGGTCTCTCTAATTAAACTTTGGTTATAAATGACCTAACAGATTTGATGTGTTCCATTAAGCATAGTTTAACCTCAAGAACCAATTTTTTTCTTGTAGTTGAACATTCTCATTATATCTATGTTTGTTTATATTTCTAGGTATGTCATAAATTTAAAACTTCCATCTATGATATAAATATAATATAGTAGAGATGTGGAATTTATTAGGAAATTATTTTGAGATTAGAAGTGTGTAAATGTAGCAAGCAATCCAATTGAGATATTGTAATATGTTGTATAAATATTTAATTTCTACATTATATGAATAGAGATAACATTCTGAGTTAATCATGTCTTCTAATAAGATTAATATTGAAGGTCAAACTTGAGAGAGGATGGCCCCCTGAGGAAGACATGACATAGAGATCCTACTTGTTAGTTTATATAAGTAATTTGTTTTTATATAATTATGTATTATGATTTTACATGTGTGTATGAACAATTACATTTAATTTGTGTGATTTAAAATAATATTTATGGAATATTCCAATCAATTTTTTTTATTCAATCAATTCATTTCATACAAATCTGATTCCCTTACAAGTATTTATGTTTTACGCAACTTCTTTTTATAAGTCCTAAACTACAACCAGTAAAAGTAAATTAGAAAGTTCAGTGTGCACATGTAGTGAACTCATCATATCAAGTTAATGCCCTAAGGTTGACCATAAATGAAATGGTTGTTTTGGGTTACCATTAGCTATCCTAGCCAATGTGGATTGGGTTACACATGCTATATTAGTTAAATGTTAGGTAAAAAGACTATTCATCATCATCTTGGGGCCCTACCAAGACTAGACAAGTATTTTTATAACCTTAAAATGCCCATGTATAGGTGTCCACAAAGATGGCTTACTAATTGGTATAACAAACCAAAATCTATGACCCCCACTGATAATCTTTTGGTCCTTTAAGAGATACTTAACTATGAGATAAAACTCCTTGCCATCATCTACATTGAGTGAGAGAGAATCCTCTTAGGGTATCTTATAGGACTCATCCTATAAGTGTGGGATCTGACAATTCCTCTTCATCCCTCACAATTTTCTTGTAATGCACAACATAATTACAATTAATTTTCTCACTTTGGGATGAGGATGTTATCTTAAGGGATGTATCTAATCAACTACAACATTCTATCTCAAAGCCCTACCAAGACCAGAAAATCATTTTTCTATCCTTAAAATGACCATTTGATATGTGAATATGGTATGTTGATTGGGATACTGAGCTAGAAGCTATGCCACCAACTAATATGTTTTTGGCCCTTTAAGAGAGATTTGGTCATGAGAGAAATCTATTTTCCATGTCTCATCCATGTTATGTGATGCATAACCCTCTTTGGGTTGCTTAGATGATTAGTCTATGCAAGTGTGAAAGATGATGATTTGTCTTTAGCCCTCATGGTTCTCTTATAATGCATTATGAAATTTTGATCAGTTTTCTCACTCAAGGATAAGGAGATTTTTTGAAGGTATATGTCTATTTAAGTGTATCATTACATCTTGGGTACTTACCAAAAATGATCAAGTACTTTTATAGCCTTAAAATGCCCATCTAGACATGTATGCAAGGACATTTTTTTAATTGACTAATGAGCCAAAAACTATGCCCCCACTAACAAGCTTTTGGCCTTTAAGAGAGATTTGGCTATGAAATAAAACTCCTTTTCTTATATTGTCTATGTCAAGTGAGATAAAATACTCTTAGGGTTGCTTAGATGACTTATCCATGCAAGTGTGGGAGTTGATGGTTCATATGTATCCCTCATGGTTCTCCTATAATGCAAAACAAAATTTTAATCAATTTTATCACTTTGGGATGAGGAGATTCTCTCAAGGGATGCATATAGTCAACTACAACATTCCATCTATGATTTAATTTTAGGAACTTAGATTAAACTACCTAAATATAGAAATTCACACCCAAAATGCACAATACACTTAATAGGAGAGATTATAGAAGAAACTCATAATATATGAAGAATATCTTGCCAATTTCTTGCTTCAGTGAGCCTCCCTCCAAGATCTTCAAGCAAATTATTGATTTTATATTACCATGGACTCATAATTTTGACATGGTGATGGCTTGATTCATTGATTTTTTTATTATGGATTGATTGATTGACATGGATTCATAGAGGCTTTATGGCTCCAATACTTGCTTTTGATTGCTAGTTCATTTGGCCATGGAGGAGTGGCTTGTATAAATAATCCAAGGAGGGAATATCTATGACTTACATTCAAAGATGAGCCATGAGGGTCAAGGGTGGAGGAATTTACAAGGAATTAAAAATTCGTTGGAAGCCTCTAGAATAGAGGCTTATAGAGAGGATGGGTGAACTTAGAGGAGGTTATAGAATTGGAGAATTCTAGAATCTTCTTAGGGCCTAATGAAAATTAGAAAGGGATTAGGTAGGTGATTAAGGATTATAGGTGTAGGAGAGCCTAGGATTAGGTTTGGTAGGTGGGTAGGTGAGCCATGGGAATTTTAAATTCCCAAATAATAGATAAGTGGTATTAAGATAAGATTAAGCGATGATTAGAGGGATTAATAAATTGATGGGGATGATATAAGGTTAATGGATGAATAAGAATAAATGTGGCTATTAGATAAATGAATAAAAGGGGTGATACTAGGGTAGAATTAGATGAGATAACTAATATTAGATGGGGTAGGTGAAATTATTGTCTAGTAATAGGAATATTAGTGATATTATATGAATCAAGTGAATTTAGGTGTATATGTTGAGTATTGTCATTGATGTCAATGGTACATCTTGCATAAGGTTGATTTATTGAGAGAGTGTGCCTAGTTGGCAGTGTGTTGAAGTGATAAAGGCCATCGATAGAGTGTTTTCAGTGAAATATGTTGTCATAAAATATAATTTCAAGGTAAAAGAGAGAATTTTAAGGTAACTAATGCCTTATGGTTACATGAAGGTACAGGTTAATGAGTAGCCTAAGCCTAGTCATGGCATGAAAAGACCTTAAATGAAGGTATGAGCATGGTGACTTGGTGAGATGAGTGAAAACATATGTGAATGTGTGTATGAGGTTTATTTATCATGTATGAGAGGAATTGGAGCACTCATGAGAGTCTCAAGGTGAGCCTACACAATTAGGACCTTCAAACCAAGTCTACACTAGACCACTTCTAAACCCTTCTTGGCCTAATGAGGTATCATGATCTATTGTCAAATCATGTGAAAAAATGTATGTCAGGGATTAATCATGAGATAGGTTTCTTGAGTATGTGATTAAGGTGGATATTTCATAGAAAGAGGCATGAAGGTTAGTTTTAAGGCCTGATTCAATTTGTAGGTCAAAGTCAAGAAGAGCAGCGAGAGAGAGAGAGAGAGAGAGAGAGAGAGAGAGAGAGAGAGAGAGAGAGAGAGAGAGAGAGAGAGAGAGAGAGAGAGAGAGAGAGAGAGAGAGAGAGAGAGAGAGAGAGAGAATGGCCTAATGAGGGGTCATGACTAGATTTAAATATATTTGAGATCATGTAACATTTTTAATAGTTAAATTATGTTGTTTCAATTTTTTTAATGTAGTTTGAGGTTATAGTTTGAAGGACAAGGCATGAAAAGTTGTTTTGAGTTCTCTCGAGTGTTCAAAATGAAGGGTTCTCAACCCAAGAAGGATTTTATTGTACTAATTATTTAATCAAAACTTTTCATGGTAAATTAATACATTCATGGTAAATGGGTAATTTTATTATATCAAAATTTTAGGCATTTGTTTTTGGATTGAGGGGCTATGCTTTATGAATGATTGTTAAGAATGGAAACGAGTTTAAACCATCTTAGAACCCTAATAAGGACCCAATGTTGAAGATGTTGATAAAAAGCACTCAAAATGGATTGGTATGATCAAGTAAGCTATTGGAGGTTGTATTAAACTCTCCCAATCACCTCTAGGTGTGATTGAGTTATCAGGTGTGTGAGTAGACCCTAAAGGAAAGTGTTAATTTCTCAAAGATTTATTGTATAATCAGAGTTGACCATGTCAAAGTAATCAAATGGATGGAGGATAAATATTTAAACTCATGTTTAATTTACATAAAGTTTTATAGACATGTTATATCCCTCAAATTTTTTAAATTGGTCATCCAAATTAGCCAGTCACTAACAGGCCTAATGGTGGAAAATGTGCAAAACCTAGGCAATAATGAAAAGATGACTAGGAATGTATTATCATAATAGAGTGATGAAACCAAGTGCATGGAGATGTTTTTTGGGATTTTTATGTCCTATTAATGCCTTATATAAAAAAAATTGTTAGGTATATTTGTGAAAATGAAGTAGCCAAAATGGCTTGTCTAACTCAGTGAGATCTATGTGTAGTAAGGTCAATAAATTGGTCTGTAAGACCAATAGTTACCACTAGAACATATGATGTTTATATTTTAATATGGTTTTTATATGTCATAGGGTCATATACATGAATAATAAGTCATTGAAAATGTTTATACATGTGTTGGAGGTCTGAGTCACCATGATTGGTATTTGAGGAAAACTGACAATTCTGAGTGAGAAAGTGTAGGAGTGTTTTTGAGTATTTTTACCCTATTTGATGAAGTATAATGAAATTATTGAATTTTTTAAGGTATTTTAGGTTTTTTTATATGATTTATTTTCATGGTTATGTGTATAAATAATATTTTATCTTTAGTTGTTCAAGATAGACCTTTTTGGTGTGTGTGAAAGCCTAATGTGAACATTATTAATGGTGTGCTTCAAGTGGTGGTTGGAGATATAAAGTGTCATTAACCTAATATGAGATTATTGGGGGTATATTTGAGTGTTATATGAAATTTTACTACTATGTGTGTATTTTTAAATTTTTTCAATAATATCAAAGGGTAATGTGTACTAATGAAGGCCTAATTGAAATAGGTCTCCTTAAGGCTAAAAGAGGTTTTGGTCTTTTAAGTTATGTATAACCTATTTTAATGATTTATAAATATATTAAACATGTTATAAGACATATTTAAATTGTAATACAAGTTTTTAAGTGTGTATTTTTGAACAAGAGGTGTGGGAGCTAGAGGATTGTATAAGAACAAGGCTTAATAGGCCTAACTGACTATTTGGACAAGTGGAGAGTGTATGAAAATGCTATAACACATTTTTGAGCCAAAGGAAGTATTATAGACCATAAAAATATTATATAGGATCAGTCATGAAGATTTGATAGTGTGTCTGCATATCAATATCAAGTTCATATGACTTAATCTATCTTGAAGAGACCTAGTTGAGTGAAGAAGCCTAGAAGATAGTTTGAGAGGGATAGAAGAGTGAGAAGAGATAAATAAGGTGATAATCATATGTTGTGTGAGAATTTTTTTTTAAGGTGATCAAAATTTTTAGGTGGCTGATTTGGTGATGATTCATCTAGGGGGTTGGTGCCTCCTTGCAAGTTGGTGCTTGCTAAAGCCTAGTTGAGTGTGTGCTTGACTAGTTGGGGTTGGTTCTCCATGTGGAGTCAGTGCTTCACTACATATTGATTTTTATCTTATGGGACTAAACTCCATTTTTAGATATTAGTGGGTTTTATTCTCCTTGAGGGTTTCCCACATATGTAATGTGTTATCTTGTTTCATGATCTTGTATGGTTATATATGCTTTGATAGATGTTCATGTTTATATGAATGATTCATGTATGCTTAAATGGAATTTAATGATTATTTTTAAGACATTGATTAACACCTCCTCAGTGTTTATGCTCATAAAAATTGGTATCAGAGTCTATTTCTTTGAATCAAGTCTAATAGTTTGAAGGTGACCTAAGAAGCATAAGATGTCTAGTGATCTAAAAAAATAAGATAACATAATGATGAAGTCTACTATTATAGTGATTAAGGAGAAGTTGAAGTATACCTTTAAGCTAAGCTCATAAGTTCCCTTGATGATTTAAATAAAAAAAAGAAGACCATCAAGGATTTTAGGAATCAATTAGAAGGTGTCAATACAAGGTTTAGATCAAAGGAAGTTGATTATGACCAGTTGAAGATAGAGCTAGACTCCTGAAAGGTTGAGCATGAGTAGCTCATAGACAAGATGAGTAAGTTATAGAAAGAGTGTGAGAATTTATAAAAATTCAATAGTACCAACATGAAAATACCAATTAGGAAACCTAATGCAATAAGGGATAAGTTATCATTAGATTATGGGAAAAGGAGTGATCAGTCAAGAGGTAAGTACAAAAATTGTGTTTGCTACAACTATTTTAATATGGGACACATTGTAAGATTTTTCTCTAATATAATTAAAAGGACCTCAATATTCAAAAAGATAAATGAATTTCCTAGAGTGTATGATAAGGTTCAAACATTGGTATGGAATCCAAAGCAAGTTAGGACTAATCATATTGAGCCCAAGAGTCAAGATGGACTATTTGCTAAGGAAGAACATAAGACTAAAGTGGATTTTATATCATCTCAGATTGCCTTTCACATTCAAGATGAAGGAATGAAATGGTATATATATATATATATATATATATATATATATATATCAGTTGATCAATCCACATGATAGGAGACAAAAATAATTTCATCTCATTGAATAAGAATGTTGTAATAATAGTGAGGTTTGGAGATAACACAAATGCCAATATAGTTGGTAAGGGTATCTTGAGTCTAGATAATGGGAAGACCAAGACACAAAATGTGTTTTATGTGGAAGGTTTGAAACATAACTTGATTAGTGTAAGTAAAATGTACAATCAAGGATACACACTAACCTTTCATGATAGAGGGTGTGAGATAAGGAGAGCCAAATCAGGAAGGCCAATTACCAATGCTAAGAGGACTAAGAATAATCTATATGTATTGAATGAGATCAAGAAGGAGAGATGATTTATGAGCAATATGGATGAAATTTGGCTATGGCATAAAAGGTTAGGTCACTTAAACTTTGACAATCTGGTCAAGATAAGAACTAAGAAGTCTGTGAAGAACATGTTTAAGATCACAAAACCTATAAACATACTTTTGAAGGCATGTCAACATGGTAAGCATACTATAATAAGGTTCAAGTCCAAGGAGTACTCTACTACAAGACCCTTGAAGTTAATACACACTAATATTTTTGGGACTACAAGAATTCAAATCATTCAAGGAGATATCTACTTCATGTTACTCATAGATGACTATACAAGAATGACTTGGGTAGCATTATTGAAAGAAAATTCAGAATATCTTGACAAGTTCAAAGCATTCAAGGATCTTATTAAGAATGAGAAGAATGAGAAGATAAAGTGTCTAAGATATAAAAAAGGAGGATATTTTTGGTCTAATGAGTTTGATGACTTGTATGAGGTTCATGGAATAAGGATACAGTTCTCAGTATCTAGGACACCTCAATAGAATGGGGTAGTGAAAATAAATAATAAGATTGTTAAAGAGATGGCTGGAACTATGCTAAATGCATCTATATTATCTTATTGATATCAAAAAGAGGGAGTAAGCACTATAGTCTACATTTTGAATAAATGAAAAATAAGGACTCAATAAAATAATAATCCTTATGAATTGTGGAATGGCATACCTGCTAATGTGGAAAACTTTAGAGTGTTTGGGAGTAAATGTTTCATCAAAAGAGGTGATGAAGACTTAGGAAAGTTTGATTCTATATTTGGTGAAGGTATATTCTTAGGATACTCATCAATTAGCTTAGCCTATAGATGTTATAATAAGAGGTTATAGAAGATAGTGGAAAACACCAATGTGAAGATTGATGAGACAAAGAAATGACACTCACAGTCAAAGGATACAGTAGAGAATCTAGAATTCAGGAATTAAGAGGAAAATATAAAATTTGATGAGAAAGAAGAAGAAGTTGAGGAGAGACAAGAATTAAAAGGCCCCTCAAGACAAATCCAAATAGATTATCTTGAATCTCAAATCATTGGCAACAAGATTGTAGGTATGCAAACAAGGATAAGACTAGTAAGTAATATAAATCAAGAGAATGTTGCTCTATTATCTAAGATTGAACCTAAGAATATTATAGAATCAAGAAAAGACAAACTTTGGATAGGATCTATGAATGAGGAGATAGACCAAATATAAAATAATGAGACTTGGGAACTAGTTCCTAGGCCTAAAGACAAGAATGTCATTGACACAAAATGGGTGTTTATAAACAAGTTTAATGAAGATGGAAAAGTCACTGGGAATAAGGATAGATTGGTATGCAAGGTATATGCACAAGTTGAATGGGTAGACTTTGAGGAGACCTTTGTACCAGTAATAAGACTAGAGGCCATCAGATTATTTCTAGCATATACAGGATTTAAAGGGTTCAAGGTATACCAAATGGATGTCAAATATGCCTTTTTGAATGGGAATTAGGAATAGGAGGTGTATATAGAGAAATATAAGGGGTTCTCACTATCAAGTGACAAGTACTATGTTTTTAGAATGAACAAGGCTCTTTATGATCTAAATAAATCTCCTAGAGCTTGTTATGTTAGGTTGGATAGGTCTATGTTGGGTAAAATATTTAAAAGAGGAATTGTAGATAGTAATCTATACATAAAGTCAAAAGATGACCATCAGTTGATAGTAGTTATCTATGTGTATGACATAATATTTGGTGGATACAATGAGAACATGACCAATACATTTGTAGAGGTGATGAAGAAAGAGTTTGAGATGTCCATGCTATGAGAACTATCATTGTTTCTTAGGTTATAAATCACTCAATCTAAAAAAGGTATATTAATTTCACAATCTAAGTACATAAAAGAGATGCTGAAGAAGTCTAAGATGGAAGATTGCAAGGTATTTAGTACACCTATGATCATAAGGTGTAGGTTTAGCAAGCAAGATGATTCTTCAAACGTCAATTAGACATCATATACGTCAATGATTAGAAGTTTACTATAAACCACTACCTCTAGACCTGACATCATGAAAGCAACAAGTCTTGTGGGAAGGTTTCAAGTAGATCCAAAGGAAAATCATCTACAAGCAATAAAAATTATACTCAGGTGTCTCAAGGGGACTATGGAGTATGGGTTGCGGTATCCAAGGAGAAAGGAGTTCAATTTTATAGCCCATATAGATGTAAATTGGTCAAGATGTCTAGATGATAGGAATAGGACCAGTGGAGGAGCTTTCTTCTTAGGTGGGTGCCTAGTTTCATGGATAAGCAAGAAGAAACCATTAGTATCATTATCCACTTGTGAGGATGAGTAAATTGTAGTAGATTCATGTTTCACTCAGGTCTTATGGATGAAATAGACCATAAAACACTATAAGGTGGAGTATGATGGCCATATACATATCTATTATGATAATACAAGTGTTATGTCTCAAAAAACCCTATCATGCACTCAAGGACTAAGAAAATTCCCATCATGTATCATTTTCTAAGAGAGTAACTAACAAAGTGTCAGACTTGAATATTTTTCTACACAGGATCATATTGCATACATTTTGACCAAATCACTTCCAAAGGTAACATTTGAACACCTAAAATAGGAATTGGGTGTAATTCCTTCCCCTAAAAATCATTGAAGAAACCAAGTACTTAGGGGGAGATAATCAGGTGGTTCATTAGCTCTAAGATCAAGTGAGTTTTTCTAATAAATTATGCATGGAGATAGGGGAACATGTTTTTATTATGACTCATAAACTCATAGTCATGTGTGTTGAATATTTTTGTTTCATGGAGTGTGATCCAAGGAGTTACAGACATCACTTTATCATTTATATCAAAGGGGGAGAAAGTTAAAGATGAGGGAGAAGTTTCTTGTTGATATAATTTTCTGAGAGTGGTTTCCATCAATGAAAAAAGGGGAGATTATTGATTATTGTCATTGATGTCAATGGTACATCTTGCATAAGGTTGATGTCATTGAGAGAGTGTGCCTAGTTGGCAGTGTGTTGATGTGACAAAGGTAATTGATAGAGTATTATCAATAAAAGATGTTGTAATGAAAGATAATTTGAAGGTAAAAGAGATAATTTAAAGGCAAATAATTCCTTGTGATTTCATGAAGGTACAAGTCTTTGAGTAACCTAAGCCTAGTCATGACATAAAAAGACCTAGTAAGAAGGTATGAGCATAGTGGCTTGGTGAGATGAGTGCACATAGGCATGAGTGGTTTTATGATATTTTTTTATAAAGTATGAGAGGCATTGGATCACTCATGAGAGTCTTAGGGTGAGCCTATAGGGGTAGGACCTTCAAACCAAGTATGCACCTAAACCATTTCTAAACCCTACTTGGCCTAATGAGGTATCATGATCTATTGTCAAAGCATGTGAAGGATGTATGGTAGTGTTTAAAAATGAGATAGGTTTTTTGATTATGTGAGTAAGGTGGAGATTGAATGTAAACAGGCATGAAGGTAAGTTTTAAGGCTTAATGTGATTTACAAGTCTAAGTCTAAAAGAGCAAAGAGAGAGAGTGTGGACTAGTGAGGGATCATGATCATATTTCAAGATGTTTGAGCTCATGTAAGCATTTTTAGAGGTGAGGTATGTTGTTTCAATTATTTTCATGAAGTTTGAGGTCATAGTTTGAAGGACAAGGTATGAAAATTGTATTCAGGCCTCCTGAGTGCTCAAAATGAAGGGTTCTCAATTCGAGAAGGATTTTATTGTACTCATTATCTCATCAAAACTTTTAATGGGAACATAATATATTCATGTTATATTGTGAAGTGTCCTATCTTAAAATTATATGCATTGGTTTTTGGATTGAGGGGATATGCTTTATGAATGATCATTAAGAATGGAAATAGGTTTAAACACTCTTAGAACCCTAATAAGGACCTGATGTTAAAGATGTCGATAAAAAGTGCCCATAATGGATTGGTATGATTAGTTAAGATATTTTAGGTTATATTCAAATTTCACAGGCACCTCCAAGTGTGATTGAGTTCTTAGGTGTGTGAGTATACCCTACAAGAAAGTTCTAATTTCTCATAGATTTGTAGTAGTAGTTAGAGTTGAACAAGTAAAAGTATGCAAATGGATGGAGTATAAAACTTTATAATCATTTTTAATGTCCAAGAAGGTTTATAAATAAATTTTATCCCTCAACTATGCTAAATTGGTCATCTAAGTTAGCTAGTCACTAATAGGCCTAATGGTGGAAATAATGAAAAACCCATGAAACAGTGAGAAGATGATTAGGAATGTATTATCATGATGAAGTGATGAAACCAAGTGCATCAATATGTTTTTTAGGAATGTTATTCATTATTTTTATAAATATTGGAATTTAGGTATATTGGTGAAAATGAATTAGCTAAAATAGCTTGTCTAACTCAGTGAGATATGTGTGTAGTAAGGTCAACAAATTGGTCTATAAGACCAATAGTTACCACTAGACCATATGATGTTTATATTTTAAGATGGATTGGAGATGTCATAGGTTCATCCAAATTAATAATAATTCATTTAAAATTTCTATACAAGTGTTGGAGGTCTGATTCACCATAACTAATCTTTGAGGAAAACTGGTAGTTCTAAGTGAGCAAGTTACAAGAGTGTTTTTGAGTCTTTTTGCCTTGTGTGATGAAGTATAATTCATTTGGTGAATTTTTTAATTTCTTTTATATTCTATGTGATGAAGTATAATTCAATTAGTGAATTTTTTAATGTCTTTTCTATTCTGTGTATGTGATTTATTTTCATGGTTGTGTGGCTAAATAATATGTTATCTTTAGTTGTTTAAGACAAACCATTGTGTGTGTGAAGGCCTAATGTGAACAATACTAATGGTGTGCTTCAAGTGGTGGTTGGAGATATAAAGTGTCATGGACCTAAGATGAGATTATTTGGGATATATTTTAGTGGTATATGAAATTTTCCTACCATGTGTGTAGTTTTAAATTGTTGTAATAAGATCAAAGGGTAATGTGTACTAATAAAGGCCTAATTGAATTAGGTCTCCTTAAGGCTTAAAAGAGGTTTTGGTATTTTAAGTTGTGGATGACATATTTTAATGATTTATTCATGTATGAAACATGTTATAAGACATATTTTAATTATAATTAAATTTTTCAAGTGTGTATGGCTGACCAAAAAGTGTGTGATCTAGAGGATTGTATAAGAACAAGGCCTAATAGGCCTCATTAACTAGTTAGACAAGTGGAGAGTATATACAAATGATATAGAAAAAAATTTAGTATAAAGAGGTATTTTAGACCATTAAATAGTGTATATGATCATTCATGAAGATATGAAAGTGTGTATGCATATGAATATCAACTTCATATGACCTAATCTATCTTGAAGAGACCTAATTGAAGGAAGAAGCCTAAAAGGTAGTTTGAGATAAATAGAAGAGTGATAAGAGGTAAATAACGTGATCATAATCTATTGTGTGAGAAACAAGGTTTTATGAAGGTGATAAAAAGTTTTATGTGGATTATTTGGTATTGAGTTATCTAGGGGGTTGGTACCTCTTTTCAAGTTTGTGTTTACTAAATCCTAGTTGAGTGGGTGCTTGACTAGTTGGGGTTAGTGATCCATGTGGAGTAGGTGCTTCACTAAAGTTTTTTTTTGTATTATAGGAATGTATGACATTTAAATATTAATGAGCTTTCTTCCCCTTTAGGGTTAACCACATATCTAATGTGTTAGCTTGTTTCATGATTTGTATGGTTGCATATGATTTGATAGATGTTCATGTTTGTATGAATGATTAATGTATGCTTAAGTAGAATTAAATGAATGTTTTGAAGATAGTGATTCAACACCCCCCCCCCATCTCAGTGATTTTTATTCAAATATTATACATTTTCCCCCTCTTTTAATGGGCATTGTAAGTGAACAAAGTGGAAGGAGTAATGTTCTTTCAAAGGAAAATGATTTCATAGATGAGTGTTAGTAAATGATATAAGTGGATATGATGCCCCTTGAGGGGACATGTGGAGAAGAATGAGACATATGGCCACTTGAAATATGATGTTATGGGTGGGATATGATGGATATACAAGAGGATGGGATGCTATAAGTAGAGATTCCATGAAGAAAATTATTCAACCTGAGTAGTGAGCTATAAGTGGATTATGCCCCTAGAAAACACATATGCATAGGGAGTATAAATAATGATGATGATGAGATAAAAGGCCATAATATTTCAAAATATCTTAATCAAGTATGAATTATATGGAGATATATAGACAAATATGATAAAGTCCATAAGCTATTGACATATCCCAATCAAGGATACACGTTGGGAGAAAATCAGGCCAAAGATAAGATAAAGATTTGATAAGATGAAGTATGAGTGTAGCTCAAGGCTAAAGTCAAGTGATATGAGGAATGGGATAAGAGATAATAAAATTATATGATTGAGTGACCAAAATATGAATAAATGATCCATAATGTGATGATATTCTTAGCAAAGACACATGCCAGGGAATGAGAGATGATAATAAAGTTACAGTTTTGGTCATGCCTCAGTTGAGGGAGGAAGCCATAATATTTAAATGGTGAATTGATCAATCAATGATAATGATTTATTTATATAATAAAATATGTATGTTGTGATGTCTCAAGCCTAATCAATAGGTGTAGGTGATTATCAAAAAGATTAGGGAGATGATTGCAAGGATGGTGATTGATCAATGATTGAGATTATAGCTCAAGTATTTAACTAATTCCAAACATGAGGATGATCATGGATATGATATATTAACTGATTAAGAGTGGGTAAATATTAAAAAGTGGTTGAGATAACCTTAGACATGATTTTTACTAAGAACTACCTACATAGTCTGAAAATAACTCAAGCCAATGTACTTCAGACCATATAATAGATGAAAAGATAGACTAGAGGATGATGATGATGGATTATGATATGGTATTAGGGTGATAATTATTGTTGGACATGTTATTTTTTATATAGATGTTAAGTGTGATAATTGGAGTGAAAGTGGAGTCAAGATGTTATATGTGGATGACTAGAGAGATGATAGATGATTGGTTAGAGGATATAGACGTGATGATAAAATGAATCAAAGGGATGATTGATGATAGATGAATGACTTTAGGATATATACATGGTGATAATAGGTCTAGGAGGAATGGTTGGATTTCGATTATTAGTTGGAAAATAAAGGAATAGGATAAATGATTGGGTATGGGACATGAGATGATTAAATGGATTAGAAGAACTGATCAAGACATCATTGTTGTAATAAGGCTCATCATAGTCTAAGTAATCTGATATATCACTTGGTAGGATGCCCCATGATATAAGTATGACCAAGAGGACATTATTCCAAAGTGCATGTGCAAATAGTGAACTTTACATCATTGAGGGTGCTTATAAGCATTATTGTAGCTTTGTTGTCATCATAGCATCCTTGTTAATTTCCTAATAGACAAAAAGAGACATGATGCAAGACTAAAAATAAATATAGACAAATAGAAAAACATATATATATATATATATATATATATATATATATATATATATATATATATATATATATATATATATATATATATATATATATATATATATATATATAAACACACACACAAACAAGTCAAACAACAAAGATAAGACAAGTAACCCACACAAGTATCTACATGCAATGGCATTGTGTCTTGTCTAATTGTCTTGATGAGAGTCAATGGGGTGATTGATAAAGTGATGATTTGGAAAAATTTGGTTATGATGATGATGAATTTGGATTAAGTCTGTAGACTTAGTTAAGATATTGGAATTGGAATAGACTAGGGACTTGGATTAGGATAAGGATTTGATTAAGGATTAGACTAGGGACTTGGATTAAGATAAGGTTGTTGAAGACATAGGACAAGACAACTAAGATTTTGGGAAAAGTCAAAATGATAAGATGGATAAGACTTTAGATAGAATGTATAGGATACATAGGACCTATGACAAGATGATAAAAGACAAGACTGTTGATGCATTTTTGGATTTTGTGGATTTTATAATTTTTTGTGGTTATTGACATATTTCAATTTTTAGGTCTTTTTGGAATATGTATATACACTATACAGATGGGGGTTACTATCAAATGGAATCCCAATAATAGTAATTAATATAAGGGTAGATGTAAAAATGATGGGATGATAACAAGAAGAGGGTGATGCTAATAAAGAGATGAGGACCAAGGAGGAATGGACTAGGGATTTCCAAGGACTGCATTGTAAAGGAACCAGATGTTTATTTACTTGAGTGGCTATTAAAGGATATGCCAAGATCATTTTGGATAATTTCTTCCACTTCCTTACAAAGGCTAAGATTGGAATAAATGGGAGATATAATGCATGATATGATGGTAGATGATGGGTAGGAATAATGGACCAAGGGATAAGATAGATAAGGATGACATGGAAAGGATTCACAAGCAAGAATTATGTCGATGTATTAGATTTTCCCCCAAGTATTGAGGTACCATGCAGACAATAGATTATTTTACCATGATTCCAAAAAATAGTTTTCATCATGGTACGTGTCCAAGGTACCAACATATTGGTTTTCACCATTGGATGAATGATTTTTTTTTTTTTTTTTCATTTTTTTCATTTTTTATACTTTTTAGATGGCATCTTGATTTATTATATATGGGTACAAGATGAAAGATGCAAAAAAAAATTTATCTTCAGCCAACACCTATTCTAGAGATATGTGATGTTAGGACCATGTGATGGATGTTAGATTCATGGATGTCCTAGTTGACTTTATTAACTCTTGATTTAACTTCCTATGGATGTTTCAACAAGGTGTCTTTCTAACCCCTGTAAGTGACAATGCTACCCATGGATTTGAGATATGGTATGGATGGTAGTATGTCATGATTGTGATAATTGGATATAGGATGTGAATGAGGGATATGATTGTGATGGATGATATGATGGGATGGGAGTGAAAATGAGGTATGATAGTTGCATACACCATTGGATATGATGAAGGGGATTATTTAGATTGGTGCCATGAGATTAAGGGATCCAAGACCTTTTAATTTTTTGATTCTTTGATCCAAATGTTAAAAGGATGATTGGCCATATGATTATTACTTTTGACATTATTTTGATATGATGATTTTTTATTTTTATTTTGACTTTGGTTGCCTCCTATTACTTACTTGTGGGTATCACCAAAAGGAAGTAACTTTTGACTGGATAAATTGCTTTTGATGTAGATAGACCCCTAGAACTTCAAGGATATATGTAATAAGGTATGATTGTTTATGACTTAATTGATTATAAGACTCATCTTGACTTTGAATAGCTATATTTGGATTATAAAGAGCTTGATCATTTGATGGGATTAACTAATTATGGGCCTGGATCCTTATATATTTAACACATGAGATTGTATGTGGAGGGGAATCCAATGATGCATGTTCCTATTCATCCCATTCATAAAGTGGGAGATAGGGATTATGGAGGAGAGGTGGATGATTAAGGATGTGTGGTGGTTTAAGTGGATAATTGGAAACATAGTCATCATAAAGGTCACTAGGAGACATAACCTCAACATTGGATAAAGTGTCCTCAAGAATCTCAAAATGATCACTAAGAATCTTGAGGGAATTAACATCTAAATCCAATTTAAATCCAAATTTATTATCTTTTATTGATAGATCATCCAAATATTATGTTATAATTTCATCATCCTAGGATGGATCAAGAGCCACACTTTATGTCTTTTCAATAGTAGACACATATCTGAATAGATAGGTGTTGGCATGACCTTCATAATCTACAAGGGATGATTATTCGAATGTGACTTTTGATTTAGATGCTTTTGTTGAACATGATCCTGACCATTCAGATGTTCAATTCAATAAGGATGTTGATGAAGTGATGTATCTCATGGATGATTTTCTAGTAAAAACCATATGATTGTCTACAAGTATCTCGTTCACCTTGGGTTTGTGAAGGGATGAATGAGGTGTAATGGATTGATGAATATGAGGGATGTGATTTGAATGGGTCATAGGGATGGATTGATTGGGGATGTGTGGATGATGTTTTCAAACATGATCCTGACCATTCTAATGCTGACTATGACAAGGATGTTGATGAAGTGATGTATCCCATGGATGATTTTCTAGTAGAAACCATCTGATTGTCCACAAGTCTCTATTCCACCTTGGGTTTTTGAAGGTATGATTTAGGCTTAATGGATTGATGAATATGGGGGATGTGGTTTGAATAGGTCATAGGGATGGATTGATTGGGGATGTGTGTAGGATGAATGGGATTGAAGTCATGACCTTGGTTAAGGAGGGGTGAATCTTGATTATATTTTGGAATCAATTCTTAGCATACCCCCTTTAGCACACTCTTAGGAATGGATGCATTGGACTCTCCATCAATTTTAATGTTTCCATTATCAATTAATTTTTTGACATAATCTTTAAAAGGGTGACATTGATTAATATAATTCCCAAATACTTTATGATATTTACAAAAGCATCAGCTTGATACCATGAGGGCACTTTTTAGAAAAATCTAGAGGTCTTGTTTTTGGGTGGATAATCATGCCTATAGACCTTAATTTTCCAAAATATGGTTTCCATGGATGTTGGGAGAGGGGTATATTTCTTGTCTATGGTGTTAGATTTATGAGTGGAATCATGTGATGGTGATGTCATATTATGGGGAGATGATGATGTTGACAATTTAGGCTTCCCTTTCATAGTAGGATGGGGTATTGGTGATGGATTATGAATGGTAGATGGATTATTTGATCATGGATGGGTGTGAATCAGAGGTAAGTTTAACTAAATGGATTCAAGTTCTTTGGAAAGTTGGGAATCCATCTCAAGTAGCCACAAGAGGACTTCATGTTTGTTTTTAGCAATATACTTATTAAACAAGGAAATTTTTGGACTAGGAATGTCATGACTAGGACTAGGAATGTCATGACTAGGACTAGGAATGTCATGACTAGGACTAGGAATAGTGGATGATGGACTGGAATAGGATGGGGATGAGGGTTGATGAGGGAATTTCTTGGGATGTGACCTTAGTCTTAGGGGATAAAAATCATCAAGAAGGTAGTCACCCATATCTAATAGCCATAAAGGCACTCATCCTTGTTGGCCAAGATATATTCATTAAATAAGGTGACTTTATCACTTGTATAGTGAGGACTATGATTATGATGAATGGATAATGGGGCTGATTATGATAGACTAGTATGTGTCTTAGGTGTAAATTGGTATTATGTATGGTTAAGGTCATGGGACATTAGTTTAGGCTTGATGGTATCAAGGTCAGAAGGTAGGTGATCACCTACTTCTAGAGCTCACAAAAATACCTCATCCTTGTTATCAAATAGGTATTGTTTAATGAGAATGAGGTCAAAATCCATGGGTATAGATGATAAAATAGGAAGGGATGATGTAAATTTAGATTTAGGAATTTATAGGTGTTTTTTCAAAGCAAGGCTAAATGATTAAGCTAGTATGACAAGTGATGGAGAGGATGGGATAGATGAAATTAGATTGAGATGATATAAGACTGGGATTAGATTTTAGATCAATAGTATAATAATTGTTAATGATTTATCAATAATGCCAAGTTTTGAAGCTAGCAAGAGGATTGGGATTCACTAGTGCCTGAATTCAAACTTGAAAGATGACAATTGGATGGCTTCTAGTTTTGAATGGACAAGATGACAGGATTAGAAATGACTAGATTGATGATGATTGGATGCTAGGTTAAAATTGACAAAGCGATAGGTTGCTAATAGGGTATCAAATAAGTATGAAATATGATAAGATGATAGTGAACTAGGATGATAGTATGATATGAAAGGATAAAAGGACTAGCTCATGACTTAAACTAATTTTCTCAAGGTGGGATGGGATAGGATTATATGATGAAGGATAAATGAAGGGATCAAGGATGATGGGATTTAATATTGATGATAAGGGTGGTGATGTAATGATGGTGAGTATGATTTGGACAAGCGTGTGACATAAAGATCCAACTTTATGTGTTGTGGGACAAGATAAGATGGGTTTAGACTAGATGGGGATGATAAGATTTGATAAGATAAGTATTGGATGATAAAAAAAGTGGGGGGATGCCAAGATAAAGTTAAATTAAGATATGTAGAAAATTAAGGATGTACAATATATTATGAAGGATAGATGTACAAGATGAGGGTGGTGATTATATTGTATAATATAATGAGGATATATAAGATTATAATATTAGAAAACTTAGATAACCATGTATAGGTTTGGGTGAAAGGATGACTCCACTCATAAACAACATTGGTCTTAGCATGACACACACTAAAGAAAGAAGACCATAGTCCTAAGATTAGTAAACTCATGGGTGTATAATCCAATGAATCCATTATCTAATGGTTTTATAGGTGAGGTTGTAGGATGGTGACCCATTAAATAATCCTTCAAACCCTCTCAACCCCATTTTCACATGATGGTCACTTGATATCTGATCCTAACTCTAGTAACAAGGCCCCTATTATAGTCATAAGGTCTTAAGCTAGGTTGAATGGGATCTCTAGGGTCATCCTTGATATATGTTAGGTATAATGGAGCAAAAGTATATGTAGGGTGTTGTATAATACCTAGTTCAGAGAATTAACTCTTCCCCTTTATGGATGAGTTGTATAGGATCAACCACTTAGCCTAATGATAGATGTCCCTAATATTTATACTCTAATAATAACATAGAGTGTGGATTAGTGCATGGTGGTGAAATCCACATTCATTATCCCCCTACATTATCCCCCTAAGACTATGATAAGTGCATGGATATCAATTTTATGTCACATTGACCTTAGAAAATAAAAATGGGAGGGGTTTTGGGTGGTTTTTTATCCTCCAAGAATTATTGTAAGGACACAAGGAGGATAGCATACACCACCATAGCCCTTGAGTGGCAGACAAGCAGACCAAAAAGAGATTAATTATATGTGAGATATAAACAAGAACATACAAGATATATATAAATGAATTTATAAAATATGATTTAGTGATTAAAATGATTTTAGATAAACAAAATTGAGTTTAAGATACCAAAATATCTTTGATATGCAGCCTAAAAGAAAATGATTAGTAGTTTGATTGGCACTTATGAAAGGGAAACCTATAAGAAAAGATATTAGACAAAATATATGACCTATAAGAGAAGATGTTAGGAAGCCAAAATCACTTCTAGATTCACCCCTATAAGAAATAAAATGTTAGTCTAATAAATCTTAATAAAAACCTCTAAAAAAATCATGATTTGGCTTTATAACTTCTTTGGGTGAGGGGACCATGATGCAGGGGTCTAGAGGTGACTTCCCCTAGTGGGTTCAAGGGGTAGTACCCCTTTCAGGGTTAAGGGATAGTGCCTCTTTGGGTTCAATGGGTAGAGTCCCTTATGGGGTTTGGGGGTAGCACCCTGGGCACATTCCCTACATAATTTGGGCCTTACGGGATGCTTGGAATGACCCAAAAATCATTTAAAATGAATCTAAAAATACACTTAAAAGGATAAATTGAAGGCAAAAAATGAGTGCAAAAATGTAACTATAGAAGATAAAACCATAGATACATAATCAGACTAATTTAATATCACTTCCAAATAGTGAAATATCACTAATTTTCTATAATATCATGATTTTAAAGTCATGATTTTATAGAATGGGGCTAACTACAAGCAGTTACAGTGTGGTTTTCTACAAAACTATGAGAGTTTAAATGATATCATAATTTTTATTGCAAAATTACAATTTTTCAATCAATGATATTGCAATGGAGAGATAAAATATTAGATTTTGGGAATTTGGAATTATTTATAGAGCCAAAATGACTAAAATTTTTCAAGATGATGTGGGCATTTTCATAATAACATTAGTATATTCAAAAATATTAATAAGACTAATAAAATATATTGTTACTATGGCCTTGTGATTTCACAACAGGTGATTGAGAGGGATTTTAATATGTTTTTTATTTGGTTTGGACAAGACCCACCTATTTCATACAAAAAGGCATAGGCATCCAAGTGTTTTAGTTAATCCCACTAGCATATTTTAGGTATAAACATAAATCACTACTTTAAGAGCAATATCACTATTTTTGGGACAAAAATGCAATTGTGGAGTGGCATTTTTGCTTATTGATGAGGTGATCTATGGATGATATATCCTACTTCCTTACAAATAGATTACAAATTTTTCTACCCCTGTAAGATTGAAATAGATGATATAATCCTATAGAAGCTAAATATTAATGCAAAAACTATTTAAGTTGGGTGAAATGATATATCCTACAAAACTATGAGTTACAGGACAAAACCACATATTTAAATATTAAATCACTAATCATGAATTATCGGTATTGAAAAAAATCCAAAATCCTATCAAAAGGTAAATGGTTAGTGATTAATAGGGTGGTTAGGATAATATCACTTAATTTCAGGCAAAACTATGACTTTAATGTAAATATCATAGTACTTAGATTTGTGGTTTTGAAGAAAAAGATAACCTGCCAAAAAAAATTAGCCACTAGTTAAGTTTTGGTGGTAGGTGCAAAACCTTGACTCTCAAAGGTAAAACTATGACTTTGTTTTAGCATATTTTCAAGACAAAACTATAATTCACCTAGGCATGATAATTTTGACAAAATCTAGCATTTGTTCTCTACCTAGTCAACCCTAAAAGTGATCAAACATGCATCTAATAATCAATAATGTTAGATTAAAAGGGATCCATCCCACCGTGGTCACAAAAATGTGATTGTAATTTTGAGAAATCAGATTAAACTACGTAATGTGGCAATTCAAACCCAAAAATCACAATATACTTAATAAGAGGGATTATGGAAGCAACTCAGAATAGATGAAGAATATCTTACCAATTCCTTTCTTCAGTTGGCCTCCCTCCAAGATCTTCAAGTAGATTATTGATTATAGATTGCCATGGACTAAATTTTTTGATGTGGTAATGGCTTGATTCATTGATTTTTTATTATGGATTGATTGATTGACATGGATTCATAGAGGTTTTATGGCTTTAATAGTTGATTGTGATTTCTAGTTAGCTTGGCCATGGATGAGTGGATCATATAAATAAGACAAGGAGGGAAGATTTATGGCTTACATTCAAAGTTGAGCCATGAGGATCAAGGGTGGAGGAATTTTTAAGGAATTAAGAATTCCTTGGAAGCCTCTAGAATAGAGGCTTCTAGAGAGGAGGGGTCAAGTTAGAGGAGGTTATAGCATTAGAGAATTATATAATCCTCTCAGGGACTAGTAAGGAATAGGAGGGGAGTAGGATAGGGGTTTGGTAGGTGATTAGGGATTAGTGGTGTAGGAGAGCCTAGAAGTAGGCTTGGTATGTGGGTAGGTGAGCCATGGGAATTTTAAATTCTCAAATAATGGATAAGTGGGATTAGGATAAGATTAAGAGATGATTAGAGGGATTAATATATTTATGGAGATGATATAAGGTTAATGGATGGATAATAATAATAAATGGGGATATTAGATAAACTATTAGAAGAGGTGATACTAGGGAAAAATTAGATGAGATAACTAATATTAGATAAGGTACGTGAAATTAGTGTCGACTAATAGAAATATTAGTGACATTAAATAAAAGAGTGAATTTAGGTGTATACATCATCCTAGGGCGCTACTTGTTAGAGGTACAATCCACTGGGGGGTGAAATAGTGATGGCAAATAATCCAATTCAATTTCCAAACCCTTTAAAATACTTAAGCATTTATGAAGCATACATATCATTCATAGCAGTGAACAATAAAAATAAGGCAATATCACATACATAATAGAAGATATAATTGGAAAACCCTCTTGGGAAATAAAACCCACTCTCAAGCCTAAAAACACATGGACTACTGTCATATAAGATGATTACAAACAAGAGACTGATCAGCACCTTTAGACCATCAAACCTTGATCATGTCCTCCTAATCAAAGGTATTTAGTGAAACACTTGTTCCATAAGGAGCTCCTACCCCTAAGATGATAAACTCCTTTAGACCACCTTTCTTTAGTAAACCACTTATTTTATAAGGAGAAACTACCCCTAAGGAAGATCAAGTCCTTTAGACCCTCCTTGAAAAAAACACTTCCACCTTAGAATTGATGTCGTCAAAACTTGATGATAGAGCTCTTAATTATCTAAAACTTCACAAACTCTCTATCTCAAACATGCCTCTTACATAAGCATGTCATAATCTCTCTCCTTCTTCACTCAAATTGTCCTCATCTGCACACTTAGACCTCTTCACATATCCACACACTACAAGAGCACTATCCTAACTTTAGAAACATGACTTATAGGTCATACATATAGTTAACCAACTATTCTACTCATTAACTCCTCCAATAGGCACACTACCTATCCTTTGCTCCAAAAACCACACATAATACTCTCTTTAATCTCTCTCTATGACAATAGAACCCAACACATTTGATTCTACTCTATATAGAGCAATCATGAATTATCAAGTTCATAATAATCCTTGTCGGCCACACTACATACCTTTACCCTTAAGGCATCTCATATGGGTCACACTTAAGCACTGTCCCCTTTTAAAATAGGCCTAAGTCACTTTTAGGTCCTATGGAGACCCATTCACCTTTTTAATACATCTCCAAGCAAATTAAGAGCACAAGACCATTTAAAAATACATAAGTCCACTCCCTATGTCTCCTAGGATGTCCTCAAAGGATCATAGACATCTTAGCTTGCCTCTACATATGCTTAAACAACTCAAATAGAGACCTTATAGATAAGAATACCATTAATGAACATACAACAAACTTCTTAAGCATTTTTCATACTTAAGATAGATCCATCACACCTCTAAAATACTCACATAACATCCTCATGGTGTCTACAATACTCCCCAATAGTGAATTCACCATGAAACATTGAAACATCATCTACATGAGCTCAAATATTCTTCTCAAGTCACTTACAGTCCATACATGAATACACAATTGACTTTGAACCTTCATAACTATGTCTATACATACTTTTAGTTCTTCTAATCCATATTCCAGATGTGCCTCAAAGTCCTTTACCACTTTTCTTTTTACTTACATAGAAAATTTGACTTTTATTTAAATTTATGGTCCAAAAATCAGATGTTGGTATTTCTTTCACAAATTAAAATATTTAAATGCAAACCATCACAATTAAATTTGAAAAAATTTGCTCACATCTCATGAACTCACAACTTCAAATCAAATAAGCCTTATCAATCTTGATCGAGCTTTAACACATAGACCACCAAAGTTAAATGTTAAAAATTAGTCACATTGGCCTCATCTTATGTAATATAGGATCTTTGGCTCAACATGCTCCATTGATCTCTATGGATCATCTAGGTCTTTAATGATCAATGATCATTTTTTGATCAACTATACGAATGCCCACTCGTCATTAGATCATTATCTTGTACCTTTACTCAATCATTAAACATCATGCACATGTCCTCATCTCACTTCCTCCTAACTCCTTAGAGAAAATGTACACCTTTAATCTTGATCAAGCTTTAACACATTTAAAAATGATTAATTATGGGGACCCTTTCAATATGCATGAGTAGCCATTTCTACAACTTAATATCTTCTTCTATGCTTTGATGCAAGATCTCAAATTTGGTCCAGATGATCTCCTCACATAGGATAATCCAACCATGTAACATACTAATCCTATAACCCTCATGCATGAGAGATATAATTCCATTAAAGTACCTTCTCATAAACATCTGTCATAGAGCCAACTATGTCAAATATACTTGAGAGGCCAACTTTGATCATCCATAACTTTTGCCATGCTTCAGTGCATGAACTCAAATTTAGCATAAATAATCTATACTCAAAACTAAACAAACCCATATGATTAGTTCCTCTTAACACCTTCACACATGAAATATATAACAACATCAAAATTCTCACTCAACTCTTTCTTGCCTTATGAAAATTTGGCTAAGTATGGAAAAATAGTAAAACTACCTCGGATCTTAACTTTGCATACACATAATTTTTGACACATTATATCGCATGATATGAATTTTAGCACAAATAAACTAGGTCCAATATTGAAAAATCCCATATGATCATTTTTTCCATAAAACCTTCATGTTTGAAAATGTTGACCTCATCAACATGCTTAGTCAGTTCTTTCTGGCCACTTTACAAATTTGGCTAAGTATGGGAAAACAATGAATTCTGAATAAGAAGCCAACTTTTCACCCTCATATCTTTAACCGTGATTTGATGCATGACTTGAAATCTTATGCATAATAATTAGGTACTAATTTTATTATAACCATATGACCATCTCCCCTTGAATCCTTCCCATGTGGCAATGGTGATGTCATCAAACTACCTACTTAGATTATCTGCTACTAGACCTAAAGTGTCTAGATGAGAACTATGATCAACTAGATGAATTCTAATTGTGCACACAAACTCTCAAATCATATATAACATATTAGGTACCTATTTCACATGTTCCAATCACCATACTTAACCATGAACACCTCTTATTAGTCAAACTCTGAAGATAAACTAAGCCACCTTCAAGCATACTTAGAACAGGCACATTGCACACTTTGCCATTATCACTTAGACTATCAAAGCACTTCATCCACTTACCATATGATCTCCATGACACCACCATGACATAAACATGAAAATTATGCAACAATATCCCCCTTTTCATTAATGCTAACACCCATCAATATAGCAATATATAGCTCACTTTCTCTCTATTCAAAGCACTCCTACAAAAGGAACTTTCTCTCAAATAGGAACTCTCTCCCTCTTTGACACAATGAAAAATTAGGCACACACTAATCCTAAGGACCTAAAAATATTATCAAATATTAAATTACCATATTATAAATATGATACAAACTCCCCCTTACTTTGACTCAACCTCTTCTTGTCTTGACAACATCCTCTTGCTCCATGCCAACACTCTCTTCAACCAATCACTACAACCAATGAAGGAATAACATAAAAAATCATAGAAATATGATGTAACACATAAAGAAATAATTGAGAGGGAATCCCCCTAAGATATCTAAGACATTACACCTTCTGAGCATCTTTAGATCTTCACAAACCATGAAGAACCATCACACAGGCTCACTTGCCTTCTTTCTCAAGACACTTCCATGACCACCAACTCTGCATCTACACTATAAAAAATGGGAAACATGAACTAAAAAAACTAAATAACATACCTTTAGATACTCATTCCTTTATCTTTTAGATAAACTGAGTAAAAATCACTCTTCTTCAAGCTAGGCTTGTCTAGCCTCCCTTTAGCCCTACCATAAACTTGTAGATCCCACAATTTTTAGTAGACATAACTTCAAGACCTAAAAATTCATATCTAGAGCACTATAATATTCCCCCTTAATCACACCAATGTTAAAAAATAATCTCATCCTCTGTAACATGCTTCCTTTACAAACCTACTAGTTAATTAACCTTGCATTTTGACATAAACAAGAATAAATTGAGAACCAAAAACCTTCAAATCTATATGAATCTTGATTTAACCACCATTTGGCCCATTAAAAAAATTAAGAATCCTTAGATATTAACTCATAAGGAAGACCACTTTTTGAGTAGATCCCAAAACCCTAGAATCTCAAAACAAACAAAGTCAACACAACACCTTCTAGTCAACATCCACCTCTGAAACTTATTGTACACCTAGAGAAAACCATTACATACTTTTGGAATGATATTTGAGCTTCCAAACCATTGGTAACCTTTACTTATTATAACCCATTTTAGGACTTACAAGCTTTTAAGTACAAAATGGGAAATTTGAGAGCTGGTAAAAATGTCCAAATTAAATTAAGCATTAATTTAGATCACAAAACCACATAGAGAATGCTATAATAAGGTCAATAGACCTTTATATGCAAAAATATTACCTTGTAAAATAAAAAATCCACCGTTTCCATCTGGGAACCTTTAATCTGACCCTACATACTGTTCCAACTAAAAAACATGATAGCAATACCACCTTTGGTTTCTATGTATTAACCTATCTCATTTATTGCACTCTAGAAGCCTAATAAAACATATTATGTCTTATAGGCCTTTGATTGTATAATATATCAATATGACCTATCTATTCACAATTGAAGCACAACATACTTTTTTGCAAAAAGTTCTTTCTACCTTTCCATATTTGGAAAATATCTTGTAATGAGTCCTAGTTCATAACAATAGTAGCACTCAATATCTCTTGAAGGAATCTTATATTGTCTTGCCTTAAATGGAAAATATTTTTCAAAGTGTCCAACATCATGATAGTTGAGGCACTCAACATTGTTTACACCTTTTGACTGATGACCCCCATCATATTTCCATGCAAATTCATTCTTAGATTGTCTCCTACATTCTCTATCTCTATGCCCAAACTGATTAAAAGTAAATAAGTAACCATTGAAATTTACATACATCATGGCATTTGGATGTGTGATGTGATTTGTCTTTATTCTACCAACATCTTCATTCTTTATCTAATGATTTATCTTTAAAGGCTGATCCATCTTATTCACATTAGTCTTCATCTTGTCTTGAGTTGCAGTCTCTGGTTCTTCTTTGTATCCAAGACCAGTCTTATCACTTGTATGGTTTTGATCATTCAGAATGTTGTCTAGATCACTTGATCTCTTTTCAAATCTCACAAATGACATTATTTTACTAGATACCTTCTTTAATTTAGATTTCAATGACTCATTTTCAATTACATACCTTGCACATTCATCTTTTTTAGCTTTTAAGCTTGTAGATAGAATTTCCAATTGATAATTGAGATGTTTTACCATATCTTCATGATCCTTGGCATCTTCATCCATTCTTGCCGCAAACACATTGAATTTTTCCTCAAAGTCCTTGAGTTTAGATTTCATCTTCTTATTGATCTTATTTTGAATCTTTAGTTCTTCATGAGCATTAGACAATATAGTCTCATAGTCCACCTCATCTTCATCATCATCTAAATCACTCCAAGTAGACACCTTTTTATGTGATCAAATTCCTTCCTCAACCATAAATAGAGCTTCATCATCAGCAGAACCATCATCTTCATGACCATATTATTGGTCACTGTCTTCACTCTCATCTGATGAACTACAATCTTCTTTAGTGTATAGATTCCTCTTGTCTTTGAAATGCTTCTTCTTATTATCAAACCTTTTAAATCTTATTTTGATTTTATCAGACCTGAAGTATCTATTTCCATCATCATGACCTTGATCATGCGCTTCATCATCATCATCCTTCTTATACTTATGAAGTCACTTATTATCAAAATGTCTTATCTCACCATAATTAAAGGACTTGAGGGGTAGCTTACCTTTATACTTACTTGAACCTGTTATCAATTTACTTGAAATCAAAGCAATTAGTTTATCTTCATCTATATTAGGAATGTCATTCTCCATAAGTTCATTACCTTGGAACTTCTTCTTTGTTTGCAATTTAGTCTTGAAAATTGCTTCTTTTTTTAGAGGTATATCATCATTCTTCATCATTTCATAGGTAGTAAGGGTGATATGCAATTGATCCATTTTTAACTAAGTAATATCATGTCTCTCTTCAATATTAGATACTTTTGAATCAAACTTGGAGGATAGAGACCTTAATACCTTTTGAATAATAGTAGTCTCTTCAAGATTCTCTTCAAAACCTATGATGATGTTCACAACCTCATCAACTCTCTATAGAAAGGATGCCATGGTATATTGTTTATTTATCTTAAGAATTTCAATTTTCATTCTATGAGTCTACAACTTTTCCAACTTAAGCTTTGAATATCCTTCAAAAATAGCCTTCAACTTATTCTATTTTTCCTTGGTAGATGTGCAATGAATTACTTTGGTGAACTCAGTTTCTGTAAGACCACAAGTAATGGCATTCATTGCCTTAGAGTTTTTCTTAAATAGATTCTTGTCGACAACACTAGATGGAGGAATAGTAAGAGAAACATAACCATCTAGAATATAATATCATACATCAAACCCTAGGGACATAATATATTTCTTCATCCTAGCACTCTAAAAATCATAATTAGATCCATTGAACATATGTGATTGCTTTGTAGAGAAACCACCTTGCACATTCTGACTATCCATTTTACCTTGAATCACCTTCAAGTTATCAATATTTTACCAAAGGACCTCACTCTGATACTAATTATTAGAGGTACAATACACTAAGAGAGGTTGGGTGAATCAATGATGGAAAACAATCCAATTCAATTTCCAAACCATTGTAAATACTTAAGCATTCAACACAAGCATTTATGAAACATATAGATCATTCATAATAATGAACAATAAACATAATGCAATATCACATACACAACACAAGATCTATATGGGAAACCCTCTTGGGGAATACAACCCACTCTCAATCCTATAAACACATGGACTATTATCCTATAAGATGATTAAAAATAAGACATTAATCAACTCCTTTAGACTAGCAAGCCTTGAGCATGTCTTCCTAACCAAAGGTATTTAGTTGAACATTTATTCAATAAGGATATCCTACCCCTAATATGATCACCTCCTTTATACCATATGCCTTTAGTAAAACACTTATTCTAAAAGAAGTAACTACCCCTAAGGAAGATCAAGTCTTTTAGACCCTCCTTAGAAAGAACACGTCCACCTTAGAACTGATGTATTCAACACTTGATGATGGATCTCTTGATTATATGACAACTACACAAACTCTCTATCTCAAACATGCCTCTCACATAGGCATGTCACAATCTCTCTCCTTTTTCACTCAAACTATCCTCATTTGCACACTCAAACCTCTTCACATTCCACACACTGCAAGAGCACTATCTTAACTTTAGAAATATGACTTATAGGTCATACATATATTCAACTAACTTGTATTCTCATTAACTCCACCAATAGGCACACTACCTATCCTTCACTCCATAAACCACACACAAGCCTCTCTTTAATCTCTCCCAAATATCTCTCTACAACACTAGAACCCAACAAATTTGGTTCCACTATATATAGAGATATCATGAATTATCAAGTCTATAATAATCCTTATCAGCCACACTACATGCCTTTACCCTTAAGGCATCTCATATGGGTCACACTTAAGTATTGTCCCCTTTCAAAATATGCCTAAATCACTTTTAGGTCCTATAGAAACCCATTCATCTTTTTGATACATATCCAAAAAAATTAAGAACATGGGACCATTTAAAAATACATAGGTCTACTCCCTATATCCCTTAAGACATCCTCAAAATATCATAGATGTCTTAGCTTATCTCTGCATATTCTTAAATAACTCAAATAGAGACCTTATACATAGGAACACCATTAATCAACATATAGTCAACTTCTTAAGCATTGTTCATACTTAATATAAATTTATCATACCTCTAAAATACTCATAGAGTATCCTCATGGAGTCTATAATACTCACTGATAGCCAATTTACCATGAAACATCAAAATAGCATCTACATGATCTCAAATATTCTTTTCAGGTCACTTATAATCCATGCATGAATACAAAGTCAACTTTGAACCTTCATAACTATGTTTGTACATACTTTCATATCTTCTAATCCATATTACTAGATGCACCTTAAAGTCCTCTACCACTTTGCTTTTTAATACAATAAAAATTTTGACTTATATAAAAATTTATGGTCCAAAAATTAGACACTAGTCTTTCTTTCACAAATTCAAATATTTAAATGTAAATAGTCACAGTTAAACTTCAAAAACTTTCTTGCATCTCGTTAAATCATAGCTTTAGATCAAAAATAATCCATCAATCTTGATTGAGCTTTAATACATAGACCATCAAAGTCAAATGTTAAACATCAGTCACATTAACCTCATCTCATGTAATCTAGTATCTTTGACTCAATGTGCTTCATTGATCTCTATGGATTAGTCAAGTCTTTAATAATCAAAACTCATCATTTGATCAACTATACGAATGCCTGCTCACCATTGGATCATCATCTTATACCTTTACTTAGTTGTTGAAAATTATGTACATGTCCTCATCTCACTACCTCCTAACTCCTTAGAGAAAATGCACACCTTTGATCTTGCTCAAGCTTTAACACATTAAAAAATGACTATGGGAATACTTTCAATATGCATGAGTAGCCATTTTTTCACCTCAATAACTTCTATGCTTCTACATAGGATCTCAAATTTGGACCAAATGAGCTCCTCATATAGGAGAATCCAACCATATGACATAATACTATTAGAACCCTCGTGCATATGAGATATAATTCCATTAATGTGCCTTCTCATAAAAATTTGTCACAAAGCCAACTATGTCAAAATATGTCTAAGAAGCTAACTTTGATCATCCTTAACTTTTGCCATGCTTCATCGCATGAACTCAAATTTAGTGAAAATTATCTATGCTCAAAACTAAACAAACTCATATGATTAGTTTCTCTTAAAACCTTCACATGTGAAAAATATAACATCATCAAAATACTCACTCAACTCTTTCTTTCCTTATGCAAATTTGCTATGGAAAAACACTATAAAACTACCTGAGAACCCAACTTTGCATATGCATATCTTTTGATGCACTATGTTGTATAATATGAATTTTAGTAAAAATAAACTAGGTCTAAATTTTAACAAACCAATGTAATCATTTTATCCTAAAACCTTCATGCATGTGAATTTTGACCTCATCAACATGCTTACTGAGCTTTTTTTGGACACTACAAATTTGGCTATGGGAAAATAATGAATTCTAACTAAGCCAACTCTGCACCCTCATATCTTTGACCACACTTCGATGCATGATTTGAGATTTGGCACATAATAACTAAGGACTAATTTAATCATAACCATATGACCATCTCCCCTTGACTCTTTACCATATGGTAATGGTGATGTCATCAAACTACCTACTTAGATTATTTGTTTTCTAGATCTAAAATGTCTAGATGAGAACTATGATTAACTAGATGAATTATAATTATGCACACAAGATATAAAAGATAAATAACATCTTAGAGACCTATTTCACATGCTCCAATCACCATACTCAACCTTGAACACCTCTGATCAGTCAAACTCTGAAGATCAACTAAGCCAACTTCAAGCATATTTAAGATAGGCACACTACACACTTTGTCATTATCACTTATACTATCAAGGCACTTCATCCACTCACTATAACATCTCCATGACACCACCATGACATTAATATGATAATTTTCCAACATTAATAAGACCAAACAAACATAATTCTAGCCTTAAATGCCCATCTAGATGTGTCTATAAAAACAATTCATTGATTGGGCTAATTAGCCAAAAGTTATGCCCCCACTAATACGTTTTTGGCACTTTAAGATAGATTTAAATACAAGATAAAACTCACTATCATGTCTCATCCATTTCTAGTGAGATATAATCCTCCTTGGGTTACTTATAGGACTCATCTATGCAAGTGTGGGAGCTCATGGTTAATCTCTAGCCCTCATGGTTATCTTGAAATGCATGATGGAAGTTTACTCAATTTTCTCACTTTGGGACAAAGAGATTCTCTTAAGGGATGCATCTATTGAACTAAAACATTCCATCTTGGGGCCTAAATGGGACTGAACAAGCATTTTTTATAGCCTTAAAATACCCATCCAAACATGCACGTGAAGATGGTTCATTGATTAGGTTATTGAGTGAGAATCTATGCTCCCCATTGACAAGTTTTTATCCATTTAAGAGAGAATTAGTGATGATATAAAACTCATTTCCATGTCTCATCTATGTTGAGTGAGAGATAATACTCTTGAGTTTTCTTAGAGAACTTGTCTATGCAAGTATGGGTGCTAATAGTTCATCTCTATCCCTCATGGTTCTCATGTAATGCATGATGGAAGTTCACTCAGTTTTCTTAATTTGGGATGAGGATATTATCTTAAGTGATGCATCTGGTCAACTACAACATTCCATATTGGGGCCCTAATGAGACTAAACAACATTGTTCTAGCCTTAAAATGACCATCTAGATGTGTTCACAAAGATGGTTCATCAATTAGGCTAATGAGATAGAAGTTATACCCCCACTAACAAGTTTTTAGCCCTTTAAAAGAGATTTAGCTATGAGATAAAACTCCTTACCATGTTGATGAGAGAGAATAATCCTAGATTTACATAGAGGACTCATTTTTACAAGTGTGGGAGTTGATGATTCATCTCTATCTCTTAGGGTTCTCTTGTAATGTGTGATGGAAGTTATCTCAATTTTCTCATTTTGGGATGAGGAAATTCTCTTAAGGGATGAATCCATTCAACTACAGCATTCTATCCTAAGGCCATACCATGATTGGATAAACATTGTTATAGCCTTAAAATACCCATCTAGATGTGTTCATGATGATGATTCATTGATTTGATTAATAAACCAGAAGTTATGCCCCCATTAACAAGTTTTTATCCCTTTAAGAGAGATTTATCTATGAGAGAAAACTCCTTGATGTGTCTCATATGTGTCAAGTGAGATATAATCCTATTAGGATTTCTTAGAGGAATCATCCATGCAAGTGTAGGAGTTGATGGTTTATCTCTATCCCTCATAGTTTTCCTACAATGCACGATAAAAGTTTGTTTAGTTTTCTCACTTAGGGATGAGGAGATTCTCTTAAAGGATGCATCTAGTCAATTACAACTTACATTCCCAAGGCCTGACTGAGACTAGGAAAGGGATTTTATATCCTTAAAATTCCCATTCAAATGTTTTTATGAATATGATTCATTATTTAGGTTGATGAGGCATAATATATTCCCCCCACTAACCAACTTTTGGCGCTTTAAGATATATTTCATTGTAATAAAAAACTCATTACCATGTCTCATTCCTATCAAGTTAGAGAGAATACTCTTGGGTGTTCTTAGAGTAATCATATATGCAAGTGTAGGAGTAGTAAATTCATCTTTACCCCTCTTAATTATCCTACAATGTGTAACTAAATTTCACTTAGTTTGTACACTGAAGGATGAGGAGATTCTCTTAAGGGATGTGTTTGATAAGCTGCAACATTTCATCTTGGGGCCTAACTGAGACTAGAAAATCATTTTTCTAACCTTAAAATTACCATCCAAATGTGTTTGCAAAGATAATTCATTTATTTAGATAATGAACTAGAAGTTATGCCCCCCACTAAATTTTTTTTCCCCTTTAAGAGAGATTTGACTGCGAGATAAAACTCATTGTCATGTCTTGTTTGTGTCAAGTGAGATAGAATCCTCTTGGGGTTGTTTATAGGACTCATACATGAAAGTTAAGGAGCTAATAGTTTATCTCTAGTCCTCATGGTTCTCCTATAATGTGCGATGGAATTTCACTTAGTTTTCTCACTCAAGGATGAGGAGATTCTCTTAAGGGATATGTCTGATCAACTATAACTTGTGCTCCTAGGGCCTGACCAAGACTAAACAAGGGTTATTATAGCCTTAAAATTCACATATATTCATGTTCACATCTATGATATATTGATTATGTTGATGAGGTACAAGATATGCCCCCACTGACCATATTTGGCCCTTTAAGAGAGATTTGATTATGAGATAAAACTCATTTATGTGGCTCATTCATGTTGAGTGAGAGATAATAGTCCTAGGTTTTATTAAAGGAATCATCTATGCAAGTGTGATAGATAATGGTTCATTTATATCCCTCACAGTTATATTTTAATGCATGATGCAATTTTGCTCAATTTTCTCACTCAAGGATGAGGAGATTCTCTTAAGGGATGCATCTTGTCAACTTCAACATTCACTCTTAAGGCTTGACTAAGATTAGAAAAGGGTCATTCTATCCTTAAAACACCCATCTAGATGTATCTAATAATATATTTCATTGATTGGGTTGATGAGGCACAAGATATGCCCCCACTGACTAAATTTTGGCCATTTAAGAGAGATTTGGCTATGAGAGAAAACTCATTGTCCTATCTCACACATATTGAATTAGAGAGAATCCTATAGGGTATTATCATATGACTCATACATGCAAGTGTAATATTGATAGTTCATCTTTATCCCTCATTATTCTCATGCAATATGAGATAGAAGTTCTCTCATTTTTCTCACACAGGGATAAGGAAATTCTCTTAATAAATGCATCTGATCAACTACAATTTGCTCTCTCATATCTAAACTAAAACCAGACAAGGGACATCATATAATTAAAATACCCATATATATGTGTCCACATATATGGTTCATCGATTGGGTTGAAGAGGCATAAGATATTCCCCCCACTAACTAGTTTTTAGTTCATCCTGAGAAATTTAGTTACGTGATAAAACTTGTTGTCGTGTCTCACTCATGTCATGTTAGAGAGAATCCTCTAAGGTGTTTTTATAGGAATAATCCATGTAATTTTAGGAGTTAATATCTTTTCTATATCCCTCATGTTTATCCTATAATACAAGACTGAAGTTCACTCATTTTATACACTTAGGGGTGAGGAGATTCTCTTAAGGGATGTGTCTGGTCAATTATA
Source organism: Torreya grandis (assembly GCA_037957365.1). Taxonomy (NCBI): domain Eukaryota; kingdom Viridiplantae; phylum Streptophyta; class Pinopsida; order Cupressales; family Taxaceae; genus Torreya; species Torreya grandis. Next base: position 5,711,681 of record JARHVA010000326.1, read on the forward strand.
AATTAAACTCTCAAGGCTCAATCAAGACCAAAAAAGGGATATTATAACCTTAAAATTCCAATCTATGTGCATATACATAAATGGTTTGTTGATTTAGTTGATGAGGTACAAAATATGTCCCCCACTAGCCAACTTTTGGTCTATTCTAAGAGATTTGGTCGTGAGAGAAAACTCATTGCCATATCTCGCTCATCTCGAGTTAGAGAGAATCCTCCTAGGTGTTCTTAGAGGAATCATCCAATCAAATTTAATATCTAACATATCATCTCTATTTTTCATATTTCTCCTACAATTTGTGAATGAAGTTTACTCACTTTGCATACTCAGAGATGAGGAGATTCTCTTAAGGGATATGTTTAATCAACCACAACTTGAGATCCTAGGGCCCAAACAAGACCAAAAAAGGATAGTTATAGCCTTAAAATTCCTATCTATATGTGTCCTCATAGACATTTCATCTATTGGGATAACTATTCATAAGATACACCCCCACTGACTAATTTTTGGTATATTCTGAGAGATTTAATTACAAGAAAAAACTTGTTGCCATGTCTCTTTCATGTCAAGTTAAAGAGAATAATCTAGGGTTTTCTTAGAGGACTTATCCATAAAAGTGTAAGAGATAGTGTCTCATCTCTATCCCTCATAATTCCCCTATAATGCATGAATGAAGTTTTCTTAGTTTGCAAATTGAAGGATGGGGATATTCTCTTAAGGGATGCATCTAGTCAACTTTAACTTACAGTCTTAGGACCTGATCAAGATTAGACAAGGATTATTCTAGAATTAAAATTACCATCCATACATATTCTCATAGACACTTAATTTATTAGGCTAATGATCAGGAATATTCCCCCCCCCACTAACCAACTTTTGGTCTATTTTGAGATATTTGGCTGTGAGAGGAAACTCGTTGTCATATCTCACTCGTATTGAGTTAGAGAAAATCCTCCAGGGTGTTATTAGAGGACTGATTTTTGAAATTGTAGGATCTAGTGGCTCATCTATATCCCTCATATTTCTCCTAATGTGAAATTGAAGTTAGCTCATTTTTCACACTCAAGGATGAGGATATTCTCTTAAGGGATGTGTCTGGTCAACTGCAACTTGAGCTTTTAGGGCCTTAATGAGATTTAAAAAGGGTCATTATAACCTTAAGATTCCCATCCATATGTATCCACATAGATGGTTCATCAATTAGGCTAAAGAAGGATAATATATGCCCCCAATGACCAACTTTTGGTCTATTCTGAGAGATTTGGCTTTAAGAGAAAACTCATTGTCATGTCTCATTCATGTCGATTTAGAGAGAATCATCCTAGGTGTTCTCAAAGGACACATACATGCAAATTTAAGAGATGATGACTCATATATATCCCTCAAAGTTATATTAAAACATGTGACCAAAGTTCTCTCACTTTACACACTCAAGGATGAGGAGATTCTCTTAAGGGATGGATCTGGACAACTACAACTTGAGCTCACAAGGCCTGACTAAAAATAGACAAGGGTCATTCAAGCCTTAAAATACCCATATATATGTGTAAATATAGATGGTTAATTTATTGGGATGATGAGGCATAATATATTCCCCCACTAACAACCAACTTTTGGTATATTCTAAGAGATTTGGTTGTAAAATAAAACTCATTACCATGTCTCATTCATGTTGAGTTAGAGAAAATTCTCTAGGGTGTTCTTAGAGGACTCATCTATGAAAGTGTACAAGCTGACGGCTCATCTCTATCCCTCATATTTATCATGCAACATGTGACCTAAGTTTGGCAGTCTCTACTCTCTTTTGGTCAATCTTTAAACAACTTAACCCCTACTAAGTTCTTTAAGGTCTGATCCTATTCTTACCATAGGTCTGTTATACCCTTATAAGTCTCTCCACATTATCTAATTTGTGTAAAAAATAATTATTTAAGGATTATCCTTGTAGATTGGTCTTTTCAAGATGAATAAAATCATTTATCAATCTCACACACTCTATCCAATCTACTCTATAGGTTTCACTATTCTTAACACTTAGAACTTTGTTCCCTAAGCCTTAGTAATAGGCTTACAACTAGTACATTGACAGACACTTGTAAATAAACAGGTAATGGTTTGCTCCATATATTTTAGGTCTCTTACACCAACAAACCTATCTCACTTGTCTGATAATTATGCCTTAACCTTTTCATACTCAAGCTTGTCCATCTTCTTTAGTTTTTTTAATTGTAATCTCAGTTATCTTTTTAAGGCAACTTTCATTCTTCACCTTGTCTTGTCTCTAATATCAGTCAAATTAGCCATATTTCCTTGGATTAATGATGTGATTATGAAACAAATTAACTTTAACCTATCATGGGATACTTCATATCTTGGCTTTCCAACAATATCCTAACATGTCATATAAGGAGACTTGTTTTTATTTTTTTTGTGTCATAACAAGAGAAATTAGGATAGTTTAAATCAAACTAAAACATCACTCAACCTTTACTATGATTATTTTTTTGAGGTAAAATTCAAGACTCTTTCACTATATGTCTATGTATTTCTTGTAGGTTTATGTTTACTAATTTTGTCCTTTATCTTTATCCTCTACTATTGGTCTTACAAGACCAATAAGACTCTTTAGATGGTTTCACCAACTCCACTAGAATTATTCTCACTTCTCTTTGATGTTTAATGTGAGGTTTTGATAGCTAAGAAGACCAATATCTTCTCAACCATTTGTTCCTGAACATAGCTTTGCCTTATTTTGTCTTCTTCAATGTATAATACATCCTTCTAGATGAGTGCTAAGGTATGTTTATGTTGACATGAGGGTAAAGTGAATTTAAATCATAATAACAAACTCTTAAGCCCCTTTCCCAAGGTTCATGCCCTTAAAACTAACCACAAGGGATTCTAGGCTTACAAAGCAATGTGAATATTTAAACATAAGATTTTGGTGGGAAAACTTTATAAACATACTAGAAGTGCCAATATCAAGACTCTAACTACTTTGCCCTACATGACCCGAATAGGACTCTAACTATATTTCATATATATGAATATGATAAATCCATCATACAATATGTTATTTCACATAATAATATCCCTCCTTTATAGAAATTTTTTTACTCATACTACCCATACATATTTTGGAAAAACTAAAGAGTTCGATATGCAAATCCAAATTGATATGTAATGAAATGTAAATAAAACAAGTAAATATTAAATATCACATGTAAATGTAAAAATACATAATGATGAAGCACCTAACTTAGATAAAAATTTGGATTTCATATCCCCATATGAAGTAATAATGATTCCTAACCAATAACATGTGTAAACATTAAATGATCAAAATAGAAAATACATATAGGTAAAGGAAGCTTATTTATTGAGTAGTATATATGTGTATATACAAAATTATATGTCATAATGACATAAAAATTAAGACATGTAGACCATAATATGTACATATAAAAAATGCACCATATATGCATATAATGTGGGTTATATCAACATACAACATCGATTGTGCCTACAACTAGACCCCTAACACAACAACTAGCTTAACATATGGATTGAAGTGCTTATGATTCATAGAAATAATCACAATGGCTCCTGCTACTGTTGCTCCCGCGTGTGTGTGACTTCAAAATTTGAAGCTAGAGGTTGTGGATCATGCGGCTGGTGTGGCTACCGCTGCGGGTGGGGCTTCCTCCGTGTGTGGGGGAAGGGTTTTGGTTACCCCTAACGTGATTTCTTCTGAGGGTGGGGGTTCTCTTCCTGCCTCTTATGTGGCTTATGGATCTCCTACTCTTGGTTCAGGTCTTGGTTCTGGGGGAAGGACTTTTGCTAACATGGTTGCATTTGAAGCCATATTACATGACGCTCTTCCTCACGCATCATCTGGGCCTTCTCATGTTTCGCTTGTAAGTGCTTTAAAACCTATGAGGGTAACTCTAGATCCTAAATTAGTTGAAGACATCTTCCATATGGCAGAAGAGCTTTCCTCTCTTGCTACTATTTTTTGCTTCTATGGCTTTTAGCCCTCTCTTGCAGATCTACATGGTTGGATCTCCAAGAACTAGATGCCACTTATTGAAAATAATGTCCAAATCTTCCCGTGTGCTAAAGGTTTTTTTATAGCAAAGTTCCTCTGTTCCAATGATAGGAAGATTATTTTGTGCCACAATAATTTTTCTTGGCAGGGCAAATATTCACTCATGGCCAAACCGTGGCATATGGATTTTGATCCTCTCTCAAAATCCTTTAATAAGTTCCTTGTCTAGGTCCGGCTCCCTAATATTCCAATACATCTTTGACATGATTCAATTTTTCAAACTACTGGAAATGCTATTGGGGATTTATTATTTGTGGATGCAGATACTTCAGATATTCTCCATTCAACCTGTGCACGCTTTCTGGTAGATTTGGATGTTTCTAAGGGCCTTCTTGAGGTGATTTGCTTGGGATCCCCAAGGGGTACTTGGACACAAATGTTGGATTTTGAGGGTATCCCTTTTTGCTACAGGAAGTGCCACCTAACGGGTCATATTGCTGCTCATTGTGCTGCTGGGAAATTCAAATCTAAACGACCACATTCTTAGTGGTCTGAGGCTTCCTCTGAGCATTACATGGTTAAACAACCCTTGGAAGCTCTGGTTGTTCCTGAGACTGAGGATAGTGTTCACTCTGAGTCGGTGGTTGTGGTGGATTCTTTGGTGAAACATTCCTTTGAAGCTCCTATGGAGGCTATGGTTAGTGATCTTTCTAAGCTAGTGGTTGACATTGGTCTCTTCCCCTATTTCAGAGGATCCTCTTAGGAGCTAGACTTTATTTGATTCTCACAAGGAGGTTGTTGTGGTGTCAGTGTCCCCTGGGTTCCATGGATCATTGTCTTTTATGGCATGGGTTACTGATGCTGAAAAGTTAGAGGATGGATGGACAGCAGTTAAGAGGAAGAAGTCTAAGCCTTTGGTCCCTCCTCTAGATAAGAATCTTCGGTCGTGTAACAAAAAACCTCAATTCAAAAGGAAAATCTAATTTTCCCTTTTGTTGACTGGTTTTTTTGGTTTGGTAAACTGGTTGCTTCACTGGTTTGTTGGTTACTAGTTTGGGAGGTTTTTCAGGTTGCTGATCCAATCTATTAACTTTCCTTCCAGTGTTTTGATGGCAATTTTTTTTGGTCACATTTGTTCGTAACAGGTCCCTGTTAAACCTAGTTTAGTTGTTTTACTAGTTTCAGGTTCTTTTAAACTTGGTTGTGCTTAATGGTTTATCTTTATGTTTGATGTAAAGGGTTTCGGGGCCCCTTTAAAACCTACTTTTACATTAATCTAAAACACAACAACTAGCTCTCTTAATCCTCATTGCCACCAAATAAATTGTACCTTGTTATCATAGAAGTAGAGTTAGGGGTGTTGGATGCATCAATATAAGGATAAACTCTTTTATAAGCATGTGAGTCATCAAATATTTGATCCATAGCCTTTAAAAATTATCATGTTTACACAACATATGAAATATGAAAATCTGTGCATTAGAATTATATATTGAAAATGATAAATTTTTCATGAATTTTTTTTTGAAAAATGATTCTAGATTCATCATATTCCACCTAAATGGTTATCTAGGGATTTGAGATCATGTATACACCTCTAATGGAGAATATTATGGAGCATACATATATTTTTAGATCTAAATATGCATATATTTATGTAAATATGACATAGAATATCATTTATTGAAGCTAAAAACTAATTTTACTATGTGTTCTCACCAGACTTCATCTATGAATCATGACCTGCTTTGGAGATAATGGATATTTAGATGTAACTACAACATCAGGCAAACCTTGTTGTTGTCCATAAGGGGTGCCCATCACATCCCTCATCATCTATAAAACCAATAAATGAATATTTTTTGAATCTAATGAGGATGATAAAAAATATATGACTATAATATATATCTTAAAACATAGTTTATTGTTCAAGAGATAATAAATATACATGAATAAATATGTAATTTAAAAGTTTTGAAACCTTAGTATAGGGTACACCAGTGCCAATTGTAGCCTCTACAATAGAATCAAATCATGCTAAGCTACCCAAAATATCATTAATCATCTATACAAGTAATAAATTAAAAAAATTAGTCAAATAAATTAGTCAATTAAGTAAACACAATAGAAAATAAACTTAATAATCTTTTATAAACATAAAAAGATAGCGAAGGAGTGAAGCGTGCGGTCAATATTTGAAACTAGTTTTTTCCTGCCTGGTTGGGCCCCCTGAGTGCGATAGGTGGGACCACAGATCCAATGGAGGGTACTGTGGGTAGCAAGTACCTCTGGGGATCTATCCAAGAATCTATTAGGAGATAGTCCATTCAATAGATGGAAGAAGACACTCTTAGGTGAAAAGGTGTGTCCATCAAAAGGCATGTCGAGCCTCCCTATTCTCTCGGAGGGCAAGGCATTGAGTATCCCAGATGATCTAGTGGAGGAAATAGTGGCTTCCATGGACCTTACACTGGTTGGTAAGTTTTTTCTTTCTGTCCTAATGTCAAAATGCTTAGAAGATGGATTCTGTCTAGGTGGAAAGTCAAAGGTAGTGTTTCAATCATAGCCATGGCTAGAGGTCTATTCATTTTTAGATTTACAAATAGGGAGGACATGATTGCTACCCTTGTTGGAGGTCCCTGGCTATTTGGACCACATTATCTAGCCTTATGCTTGTGGAAACTAGGATTTGATATTAACTCAGACCTCAATAAGATAACCCCTGCCTGGGTAAGATTACTAGGATTCCCTTTGGAATTTTGGGATGAACAAATCTTCACCGCCATTGGCAATTATATTGGTCAATATGTCACCTCAGATCATATAACCAGAACTAAGTCCAGAAGTGTGTTTGCTAGACTCTGTGTTAATGTTGAAATAAATAAGACTCTCCCTACGTCCATTGAGCTTAACTCTATATATGGAACCTGGACTCAGCCAATTACTTATGAGAATGCTACCACTTTCTATCAAATATGTAAGAGGAAGGGACATCAAATGACACAATGCAAAGTGAAGCAAAGGGGGATGAAAGAGGATTCCTAGAATGTAGAGGAGGAGCAAGTGAACAGCAAGCAGGAAATAGAGAATAATGTGGAAATTCTTGACAATACAGGAAAAGGAGAGGAGGGGAAGGGAAAGGAGGCTACCCCTAGCAGTGAAGGTGAAGTTGTCCCAAAGAAAAATATAGAATTAGATGATAGTCAAAAGGCTATAGAATAAGGAGAGGAGGAGAAGAGAAAGGAGGATATCATTAGTAGTGAGGTAAAAGAGGCCCCAAAGGAGAATATAGTATCTGACGACAGTCACAAGGCCACATGTAACATAGTCTACACTTTAGAAAAATAGACTAATATGTTTAAGGAAGGGGCAAGAGGGGACCTTTTGCTAAATTAAGTCAATGAAGATGACACAGTTTCAAGGACTGGACAAGAAGAAGTAACACCTGAAAGTCACACTCAATGAGTACTAGTTCCACAATCAAATACAGACTTTTTTGTGATCTGGAAGATGGAGGCCAGGTAGGAAACTACTTGGCAATAGGGGTAGTAGGACAAGATGGCAGCAATGAATAGGAAGAATGGGTTACCCCAAAGAAAAATATCTAGAAAGGTTAAAAATATGCAGATGTTGGTACTGAGCCCAAACAAGGGAGGCCAACCCTAAGGGAAACAAGACAAAGAGAGATTGTTAGGGAGATTACCAGTGGAAAACAGAAAACACTGGAGTCCCAACCCTCCAAAGTCTCTAAATGAGAATATTATCATGGAATTTGAGGGGCTTTAACAGTCCCTCAAAGTAGTTTGAGGTTAAAAATTGCATTTTAGATAATAAACTAGATATTCTATTACTCCAAGAAGTCAAGATGAAAGAGGACAATTTTGTGAAAATTATTGACTATATATGGCCTAAGCCAGCTTTTTGTATTAGTCCTACTGAAGGGGCTTCAGGAGGGATTGTCACTATGTGGAATAGTGATAAAATCCAAGGATCTTTTATGGCCCATCATAAGCACTTTTTGATTACCAATTTTTCCATGAATTCCTTAAACTAGACGTTGGTTAATGTTTATGCACTGAATAATAGAGCTTTGAGATAGAAATTATGGATAGATTTGAGTAGCTACAGGAATAATCCTCAAAATTCTAAATGAATGTTAGCTAGAGATTTTAACACACCTTTATACCCTTTTGAAAAATAGGGTGGAATTATTGATTACTCAGACAACATGTTTGACTTTGTTGAATTCATCAATGATTGGGGATTATTGGACATAGAAATACAGAACCAAAATTTTACTTAGACCAATAGAAGAAGAGGAGATCAAATGATTTAGGTTAAATTAGATAGATTTCTGATATCAAGCAACTAGAATGATTACCAGAATATGCAGGCGCAGGCTCTACCCAGAACCATGTCTGACCATTGCCCGATTATCCTCAATTGGAGAGATCAGGGACATCACGGACCTCCTCCATTCCATTTTGAAGCTATGTGGATTAAACACAAAGGTTTTAGACAAATGGTGGTTCAATGGTGGAATATTCCCATTCAAGGTACTCCCATGTTTAGAATAGTCAAGAAACTCCAACACATTAAACAAGAAGTTTATGGCTGGAATAAATACAGTTTTGGGTAGGTTTTCCAGTAGAAGAAAAATATAATGGGAAAACTCAAGGATATTTAGCAACTGATTGATCAAGGGGATGACTCTGAGGGCACCTTAGAAGAAGAGAATAGTATGTCTTCATAATGGAAGAATCTGATGGAAAGGGAAGAGGTTTTATGGAAACAAAAATCTCGTGTTCAATGGCTCAAAGAGGGTGATAGGAACACTGCTTTTTTTCATCTCTCAACTATGAAACATAGAAAATCAAACCCAATAACTAATCTTGTCCTAGATAATGGAGACATTATTACTAAGGATAATGAAATAGGGGAGCAAGCCAGGGTATTCTTTCAGAATCTACTTACGAAAGAAAACAATAATGATAGAATTGATAGATCTATGAGTCAATTCATTGATAATATCCCCTGTTTGATAATAGAAGAAGATAATCTAGAAATGTTAAAGCCTGTATTTGATGAAGTACATGCTATTTTATTCTCCATGGGTGCTTTTAAAGCCCCGAGTCTTGATGGCTTTCCTCCTATATTCTTTCAAGAATATTGGGAGATTGTTGGAGTGGACCTCACGACTGTAGTTTGTGATTTTTTTAGATCTAGAAAACTTTTGAAACAAGTCAATAATACCTTCATTGTACTTGTTCCTAAAAAATCTCAACCTTTACACCTTGATAATTTCAGAACCATTAGCTTATGCAACACTGTGTATAAGATATGTACTAAACCACTGGTTTTGAGAATTCAACCCTTGTTTGACAAAATTATTTATCTTACTCAAAAAGGTTTCATCCTGAGCAGACAGATTCTTGATGTTGTGATCACCACACATGAGACTATCCACTCCATGGATAAGAGCAGAATCCCTGGGATGGCCCTCAAGCTTGATATATCCAAAGCTTATGATAGAGTCTCATGGACTTTTCTATTCCAAGTGATTAGAAAATTTGGGTTTAATGATAAATTGTCTTGCTTATTATGGAATGCAATCTCTTCTGCTAAATTCTCAGTGATGGTTAATGGTGTTCCTAGAGGTTTTTTCTCTTCCTCAAGAGGAATTCGTTAGGGAGACCCTATCTCCCCATACCTATTCATCATTATGGCTGAGGCACTGGGAAGATACATACAAGCTGATATAGTTTTAAAAAAGCTATTAGGCATCAAACCTACCTCTTCCCTTCATCCTATGGTTATACAACAGTTTGTGGATGACACCATCTTATTTGGTATCTCATAAGTGATCGAAGCTAGAAAATGGAAGAATATACCTAATGATTATGCCAGAGACTCAAGACAAAGAATAAATTTCTAGAAAAGTAATGTGTACTTCTTCAACACTCCCAATGAACTTAGACATAGAATCATTGATATCTTAGATTGTGTTAAGGCTGGCCTACTAGCTACCTACCTAGTTCTCCCACTCTCGGTCAAAGAGGTATCTTCAGGTTTTTGGAATGGTATTGTGGAATGTACATAGAGGAAACTTCTTGGGTGGAAGGGGAAACTACTCAATAGTGCGGGTAAGCTGCAACTTATTTGGACATCCTTGTAAGGTATTCCTACTTACTTCATGCCTCTTGTTAAAATTCCTACGTATTTTGCTAAAAAACTATAACATATCCAAAGGAAATTTTAATGTATGGGAGTGGAAGACAAACAGAGAATGTCTTTAGTCAGATGGGAAAAAGTGTGTCTCCCAAAATCTCATGGTGGACTTAATATAAGATCCATCAGGAAAATGAATAAAGCCCTCCTCTCAAAAGTTTGTTGGAACCTGATTCACAACAATAGTGAGTGGGGGGAAATAATGTATGCCAAATACATGCATAGCATTGATGATTCCAACTTTATTCAATAGGCGGGATTACCCCAGGGGTTTGTGATATGGAATAAAATGCTAAAAAGTAGAAGTCTTCTCAAACAGGGAATTAGGTGGAAGCTTAGAAATGGCCAATAGATTAAATTCTAGGAGGATAATTGGTTAAGGGACAAGCCTCTCATCTCCCAAGGAAACTATGGATAAATTATAGGCTTGACTACTTAGTTCTTTAGTGATAGGGTTAGTGATTATATGGAAAATAACAATGGGATAAGGAGCTAGAAAAACCTTTTAGATTGGTATGTGCATAGGCCTAAGCTTATCCCAAGAATTTGAGAGATCTAGCAATGTGTTCAGGAGATCAGAATCCTACTCTTCCCTCAGGAGGATGAACAATACTAGTGGTCGGATAAGAATGGATCATTCTCTATCAAATCTACCTATCATCTACTTAGACCTAAAGCTCAAAATAAGGAGGTATGGAAAAAGGTTTGGAATCATAAACTCATTCCAAAGATTAACTTGTTTTGGTGGGCTGCTACCCATAACAAAATCCTTACGTAGGACAACCTTCAAAAGAGGGGGTTTACTTTGGTCAACAAATGTTTTATGTGTGGTTCTAGAGAGGAATCAGTTTCACACCTATTAATACACTGTGAGTTTACCCAAGATTTATGGGGCAAAATACTAACAACTTTGACATTGAATGGGTTTGCAATTTAGACCTTAAAGAAGTAATTCTCAGCTAGAATTCAACCTTCTCACATCCTTAGATTAAGGAACTATGGAAGCAAGCTCTACCATGCTTGAGTTGGACTTTATGGAAAGAGTGAAATCACAAAAAATTTAGGGACACTGCTAGAAATGTTGCTCAGGTGTTTAACTCCTTTGCTAGGACCATCTTGGAAAGTGTTACAATAGCTCATATTAGTGTTGTGGAGAAACCCCTATCTGAATTTGAAAGTCAAATTGCTACCAAATGGAAGGTTTTAAACCTTATCCTTGGGCATGATAATTCCAAAATTCTTCAAAGACTTCATACTAAATGGATACCACCTAAACCCAATTGGATGAAACTCAATTTTGATGGGGCATCCAAGTTGAGTGGTAAAGAAAGTGGAGGAGGAATAATAAGAAATGAAAAAGGAGGGATGTCTACTATCTATGCTGGTGGCATGGGTTGCCAGAGCAATAACTATGCTGAAGCTATGGCCTTACTTTGGGGATTAAAGTTAGTTATATTCCTAGGAATCAAAAATTTAAATATTCAGGGAGATTCTAAGTTGATCATAGATGTCATTAATAAAGCATCTAATGTTGGTATCCATCTAAAAGACATCATTACGGACATCCAGTTTCTTTTACAAAAGTTTTTTGAAGTTGAGATTACCCACACCTACAGAGAAGGTAACAGGGTCATTGATGCTTGTGCCAACCTTGGTCAGCAATTCTCAGGATGGAGGGTATGGTGACAAGGGGCTCATATACCCCAAAACATTAGAGAGATCATTTAGAAGGAGATGACAGAGCATGAATGATACACATTGATGATGAAGATAGCTTTTGAAGGCGGTCCACGTGGAGAAGGCCATTGCGGATCATGGAAGTGGTGGGTAATTTAGGGAATGCTGAAAATGTAGACAATGAGAATCTTAAGGATCTTGTTAATTTTATAGTTATGTAGTTTCATCCTTTTTGACTCTGGTCTTTCCAATTTTTTGTTTTGCTTCTGACTTTGTTTCTCGGCTGTGTCGTTGGTTCGGTGCTAGCATCTTTTGTTTGGTAGCCTTCCTGTCTTTTTTGACTGTATAGGTTTCAGCCCCTAATTTGCCACCTTAATTAATCAAAAACATAATTAAAATATAATTAAAATTAAACTTATGTATCAAATATAGATGATGAAGTAGATAATTCCTACATGTCAAGCTGAGGTGTCCTGGGAGGATTTATTAAAACTACTACAAATGGCATAGTGGTTGGCTTGCTAGTGTCATGAGCTACTAAAGCATCTACAAGTGATGTATGCTCTAGAATGATAGTCTCCTGAGGTCATGAAGTAACTAAAGAATGAATACACTTAGGCATCTTGGTGTCCTGGGGTACTGATGAAGCTATAGATGGAATATAATGAAAATTAATAGTATACTCCATAAATATAGGCCTAGTCTTCATAAATGTAGTCCATGTATGTTGTACCTAAATAGGAGGTCTATACACTTCCTCCCACATGATGTGAAATGATATATAGGAACTATAACATGAGTAGAATAAGGAGGGACACTATCACCACTACAACTAACACCAATACCACTAACACCACTAGTGCCACTACCACTAGAACCATTTCCAATACTAGATGTTTCACCACCTATAGGATGAGTATAATTACTTAATGTATGCATACAATGATCAATCATAATTTGTGTTAGACTCATAATTGCCTCAAGGGTGTCCATCTGTATGATATGATGCAAAATATAAGGGATAAAAGCATGTGTTATTTTTATTCTATTTATATGAACTTGGTTAGGATGGTTTTGGTCTCACCTAGCACCAGATCTATTAAATAAAAAACCACATCCCCTACCTTATGAGGCCTTCATGTCAAAATAAGGAATTTATTGAATCATAAAATAACAAAAAAAATTATCAGAAAGTATAATGGAACCTCATTATTTTTTCATAGAGGCTCATCAAACACCATCCACCACATATCCCAAAAGTTATTTTTAATCCCCTCATGAACACACCAATAAATACTAATATGTTTTCAATTTGCCAATGGTGGTTGGTTGGTTTTAAGATTAACAAACAAAATACACACATCTTATTTTGGTATTTTTTTGTAACATCCTCATATGAAAATTTATCAAAATAAAATTATTTTAGGACCTCTCTTCAATGCAACATTGAATCAAGTTATGAAGTTATATTTCCCACTTTGTTAAAAATGGTCTCTAGTGTATTGGCAAGTGAATAATGTGCATTATCAGCTAAGGAGTGACACAAACCATTGATGATTATTTGTAATTGTTGACATTTTGCATTATATTATTTATAAAATTGAAATTCTTCTTGTGAAAAATTAAATTGTTCATGGTCTTATTCAACATTTTCTTCATGAAATGGATCCATCATTCAATTGTTTATCTAGATTTATAAAAATACAATATTTTTTTAGGCAATACAAGAGAATCCAATAAAAATATAATTTAAAAACCCTACCTACATAAATATATTTAAATACAAATGGAAAAAATTAAATTTAAAAATCAACATACTTGAGATAGCAACCAAAATGTTGAATCTTATTAGTGGGATGTAAATTCAAAGAATGCAACCTTCAGTGAAATCCTATATAAAAACCCATGGGTTTAAAGAAAATGAGGAATAAATGAAAATAAAATAAAGTGTGTATGCCCTTATAGCTTTATAAAGGGCATATGCCCTTATAGCTTTGTAAATGGCATATGCCCTTTTTAAAGGGTGTACACCCTTTAGGTTCAGGCATCAAGCCCGAGCCTAGGAAATTTGAAATGAAGGGCATACACCCTTTTTCAAAGGTATTACTCCCTTTGCAAAAAAAATTAAAAATTTAGGGGATGTCACCTTTTTTGTCCCCTAACATTGTGCATCGGCCCTTTTCACATATGAATACATTTGAGATATAGGTTCTTAGATTTTAGCATTTAGATGCATAGCATTCTATATCAATTGGCATAGAGTTAGTGGGCCATGATACTAGTTCATGTACATACATACTATTTCAAATATTAATTGGCATTAATATAGTGAGGAATGATATTAGTTCTTGCACATATACACATTTTGTAGTGTGTACTATTATAGCGGTTTATTTTCAAATACAATTCAATGGCACCAAGTAGTGAGCAACCTTGAATCTTGAAGTCTATATCTAGTGTTTGATTCATTTTTTTTATAATTCTCATTGAGGTTCAAAAATGCTCAATGACCTTGTCATTACTCATAACATACCCATTATATGGTTCACACCTTACCATACTGAGGTTCATGATTAGAGATATATTAGTTATTTGAGTTAGTGAAATTGAGGTTAAGTGATGCTAAAAACTCTTAGAATTACTCCCTATTCATTATGGTTGGTAAATTTGTTTTTCCAACCCATGGGCTTGCATATTTATAAAAAAAATTAAGATTTAATCACCCCCAATTATCCAATGGTTCAACATGAGTAACCATTCTCCAATGCATGAACAAGGAAGAATCATCTCCTATAAGTTATATGGAAACATATCTTCAACCACATACAAGTGTACTCTATCAAATTACATTATAGGGTGATTAATTCACCATATTCATTTGTTTTTATTACATATGTAACTTCTATTTTGGGTTTAATATTTGTGTATGGTATTATTTTCTAGGATATAGTTATGATATTATTATGACTATATAATAGATTTTATATTGATTTGATTATAGATTAATGTATTATTATTTTATGCTCTCATTTGGTACCAAAGTGAATTGATCTTTGAAACTAAGAGAGGTTTTAAAAATAAAAGTACAGGAGGTGGATCCTTGAGGCATCCTCAAGCTACTATTTTATTGTTGTATAATTCATTTATAAGGTTATACTAGGTCATATAGTTTTTGAATTGAATTTGCATTGAATCAACTTGTCAATGCTCAGTATTCTGAACTAATTTTAAAAAATAAAAATACAACAATAGCATTTGGAGAGCATTCTAAACTGGCTCAAGTTGGAAAGCATTTGATAGGTGACTATGTGAAATCATCTACTCAACCTTAAATGATGGTTTGAAACATATTTCAATAGATTTGAATTTATATATACTTGATAGTGTGTGTGTGTGTGTGTGTGTGTGTGTGTGTGTGTGTGTGTGTGTGTGTGTGTGTGTGTGTGTGTGTGTGTGTGTGTGTGTGTGTGTGTGTGTGTGTGTATTCATCCATACCTTTGTAAAAATTATGATCAAGCATATATATGATATTGGTAGTTTTATATCATGGGAAACTACTATTTATCACATACTCCAGCATGAAATAGAAAGTGAGTTTTGAGATTCAAATACTTTACTGAGTTATACCATGGATTCTTATTTTAAAATATTGTTAAATCCATACTAAAAGTAATATTTTTCAAGGAACCCATTTGAGGAGGAGCTCATGCACTCTCTACACTCATTAGGATGAGTGATGCATGTAGTAGCCACGTGAAGGTGAGGCAACATGTAGTTTTAATTTAGGCCTACTAGATGCCAATCACCACATGGTTTACCTTCATATGATTGGTAAAGGAGAAGGAGTAGTGATATATACACTTCAAGATATTTATATCAAATTACACTCTCCCTGTCACCATATTAAAGGTTGGTGATATTTTTTCTTTAAACTAAAAGTTTAAAAAATCTCAAAGTTTAAATATGATTTTATTCCCTCAAAAAACTTGAAAATATCCATGACCAAATTGGTTATAATTTATTTTTATAAAATATTGAACCACAACATAGGTCAAGAGTAAAAACATCCTCAAACCCTCTTTTTTATTCAAAAATACATTGGAAAATAGAAGGGGGTGTTTATTGAATATTTGTTTTTAAAGAAGGGAAAATTGTTTTGCCAATTAGCAAAGAAGGGGGGGTTCTTTTTCTCTCTATAAAACATTTTTACTTTCTAAATATTTTAAATTGAAAAATCATTGTAAATTTTTTCACTTTGTGGAAAATACATTTGAAAATTAGAAATAAAATAGTGTATTTTGCACAATCATAGCATTCGATGCAAGTGATGCCTCTGACTCACATTTATAGGTAAATCCATCACACTTGAGTTAAAGAATACATAACCTAACATATATACAACAATTTCATCTATGCATTAACCCTATAAAATCATTAGGGATAAATAAGGCTAAACATTTTCATTTAGCCATCCCTTTATATTCACCTAAAATGGTATTTGAGTGCTAAGAGTGTTAGTTGAGACTACCTATCCCTAACTTAGCACTAGACCTATCCTAGCCTATCATCACACTTATCTAGCCTTTGTGTAGGCCACAATTATCCCTAGTTATCTCAAACATAATATTATACCCATTGGTACTTTGTGCCTAGTGTTCTACTAGTTGGACATTAGCCCACATTAAGGACACTAGAGCCATGTGGTACTAGTGTCCCCAAAATGGTACCTATGTCCTTTAACCTAACTTTCCTGAATGAATACATTTTCAAAATTAAAACCCCCCTTAGGTTGGATTAGACATCTTTTTTTATCTACACAAGCAACATAACATGATAAATACATGACTTTTAGCCCTTTATTCACTAGATGTAAATTAGATGCAAAATACCTACTCAAACACAAAACAAGTTGATCAAAATCAAGGTTCTCAATCCCTATTATGCCCTACTTAGGCATACTACCATCTACATAAACCCTAAGCTTAGATTTTATATATTTACAATCTCAATCATACTCAAGGCCACTATCATATTAGCATCACTTGTACTTTCACCAGCACTTAGGTGGGGAGAATTACATCAGGCTTGATCCCTCAGATTATTAGTATGTAGGCAACTCTCTTCATAGTAGAGCATTGAGGATGTCTAGCCTATCCTACTCATGAACACACTTTTAATTGCATACCTTAATTATAAGGAGGATTAGGGTTTGCATCATAAATCAATCATTATAGGCATAATATAGAGTTCTAAACTTCATGCACATAGGAATAGAACCTAGAAATCCAAACACATGTGCACCCAAAATTTTAGGATAGTATTGTATAGAGGACACTAACACCAATATCAAGACACTAGAGCCACATGGAACTACTATTCAGGATGGGTTCTAACAAAGGGATCCAGTTGATGATACTCAACCCTACTTTTATTTTAGTTTCCAACACTCAGATCATTTGTATCAAGTGTTTTGTAGATAAGTCTTTACTTGCACATATGTATTACTATTTTTATAAATTCAAATATATAAAAAAATCAATGGTTATTTTATGCATATTATTTCATTGCTTTAGTATTCTCTTACCTTTAATCAAATAGAGGATTTACATTCACTAAGTCCTAGAAGGTTAAAAAAATTGGTGAACCCGACTTACTTCAAACATTGATCAACACCTGACCCTAGATGCTCATAGGGTTTGTATATTTTTTTTATAATTTCATTAGCTACTTTAAAATTTTCAATTTTCATATATTCTATTTTAGCAACTCTATTCTAATTTGTTTACTATATGCCATCTAAAAAAGTTATCTCTCTTCCATTAAGAAGTGATAGGCTAGGTGGTAATCATATAGAACATATTAAGATTCATGTTATTCGAGCTTATAACATGGATAAATGACCTATTTAAACTCATGTTTTTAATCCTTCACACCTTGATTATATTTATTTCAATGATAATGCATCCAAAGATGAATAATATGATCAAGAACAAGATGCTACAAAAATTGAAAATCAGGACACTCTCTCTCTCTCCACTTAAAAATGATAACATAATTGTCAATAAATATGAGGTCTTATAGATATTTAGAGATAGTTATTGGGAATAGTCCCTTAATCATGCATAAATCTTACAAGACATATTGGAAATTAAGAATAAATCAAACAATGGTCAAACTTTAACTCCCCTAGCTAATAACATTATTACACCTATAGTGGGACCAACTTAGCTAGTACTTACCTACAATTTTAATTTAACAACCTTTAGTAATAGATACAACTCTTGTGGCTAGTTCCTCTACTCTAGATGTATAATCCCTTATGCTGAGGTTCATACTCTATAGGCTAAGGTGTTACATATTGAGAAGGGAGCCACTAGGCCATCACATGCCTTGGATTCTAACATTCTCTCACATAAACCTTTGACACATCACATAGTGGCAACTCCCTTTCAATATAAATTTGTGGCACCTAAGCTTAAATTATATGATGTCAAAGATGACCTAGAGCACCATATCTAATATTTTCATGTATCATGTCTGGACTCTGTGTCCAATGATTAGCTTCTCACAAAATTGTTTCCATGTAGTTTAAAGTATTATGTTATACGTTAGTTTTATGTCTTATCAAATCAATCTATCATAGCATTCAATCCTTTGGTAGGCATTTTTTAGAACACTTCTCCATCAATATTAGTGACAAGATTGCATATGCCTAAGTTGCACTGTTGAAACAAAAGTCAAATGAACCTATCACAGAATACACCTTATGATATAAGACTATATTAACTAAATTAAATATCCCAATGGTATAAAAATATCTTTAGTACATATTCAAACATAATCTTTTACTAACATTACACAAATTTATATTTTTTAAGAATTTTCCAACATTCACATATTTGTGCCACATGGTAAAATAAAAAAATGTCAAGTTTTTATCAATGGGCAAACTAAAATATACCAATGGATCAGAATCAACTACTAAGAGTTCAAATAAGCCTCCATATAAGGTAAGGTCCACTAAAAATAAGGGTGATCAAAATGCCATAGTTAACACAGCTTCAAATCCATCTCCTCGTTTGGTTTTATCAGCTCCTCAATGTTGAATCTTCACCAACCTTATAAAATCACCAGCACGGGTTTTATAGAAGCTATTGGAATGCAATGTCATATCTCTCCCTCCCATTAAAGAGGTTGATACAACATGACCTCTTCCAAAAAACTATGATTTCAGTGTATTCTTTAAGTATCATAGGGCACCAAGCCATACAACAAACATATATATAAGCCTAAAACATAAGATACAATATTTGATTAAGGTTAAAATTATTGATGTGGGAACACCCATAGAGGTACCAAAAGTAAAAAAATGGAATATAATCCATTAAATATATCCTCAAATTCATTTCCAAAGGACACAACAAATGAGTTAGGAAACACTTCAAGGGTTCACTACACATATTGGGCACATCCATCACCAGCTTCATATCATAGTATTTTAGAGGAAGTATACCCATTGCAAAACATCATTGGCATGTACCATAATATAGTTCTAACTAGACTAGTCATCACCTTATTAGACTAGGAGATTGTTGATGATGATACATATTTACATGGACTCTTTGTATGAGCATACATAGATCATCATCTTATCCAGAGTGTTATGGTTGACAATGGGTCAAGCATTAGCATGTGCACTATGAAAATTTGACAAAATTTGGGGTATTTACAATAGGATATATTCCCCATAAACATAATTATTATTGGTTTCAGTGTTCATGTTCAAATCTCTATCGATGAGATTGTGCTTCCATTATAGGCTGGACCAGCACATATAGCCACTCAATTCTTAGTAGTACCTAGTGCAAGAATGTTTGATATCTTATTGGGTAGGCCATGGATACATAAGCTATGGTCCATCCCATCTATAGTGCACAAATGCATGAAATACATACATGTAAATTAGGTGGTCAAAGTTGAGGGTCTTCCATATGAGTATCCTCTACCCATTCCACATGTAGTTATATTAAAATCACTATTTACAATTATAGCATAGTTACTAGATATATCACATGTTTTAGTTACATCTCAGATCATAGTTCCTATTGATACATCATAAATTTTAATAGAGCCACTAGTTTAGGGGAGGTATACTCCTATAGTATCGACATATACGTATACTCTCCCATGGAGACCATTATTAGAGAGACCCCTGAATTAGAGATATGTTATAGATTTTAGAGGGTTTTCCTCCACTCACTTTTTACTGAGATCATTATTATTGGGTTCTTAAGCTTCTCAGCATGGGGCACCTATGTCACCTATAGCTTCTTCTACTAGATGGGTTCCTAAGACCCCTACAGTTCATAGGACACCATAGTCAGTGCCAAAAATTCTTAGCACCACTACAAAGGTAGATATATATATATAGATACAAATATAAATTACTCAGTATAGCATATTTTGGGTTCACATTTACCCTTTCACATAGCACATATGATCTTAGTTCACTTATTTGACATAGGTCACATTGATAGTTAGTCTCCCATGAGACTCATTGGTTAGTATGGTTTCTTTCTTCTTGTACATACTTTCTCTCTCTCTCTTTGATCCTTGTACATAGTTCATTTTCATATTGATTTTACAAATCTTATTTCCAAAAAAAATACAAAAACAATATAACATGTCAAAAAACATAAAAACATTCAAATAATTACTCTAAAAACACAAAACTTATAGATTGTATGCATTTTTATGTTTACACTTCTTATATTTTCTAGACATTACATATGCTAGTTATCTTATTATAGTCAATTTTATCATACTACATGCTTCACTTGTTCTTATTGAGTGCTACAAATTGTATATAGGACTCAAGTCCACTATACTAATCTAGACTTGTTATCATCTACCCACTGGGGGCATATACACTGATTCATGGTCATTCACTTGACACATTCAAGCACTTAATAGCATCTTATTCATTGTTTTGATCAGCATGTTCTATCCTTACATAATCTACATTCTAGTTTTAGTATTGTTATATCTTGATATTGATCATTACTAATCTTACTCAAATTTTTTGTCGACTATTACTACTTTAGACTTAGTATATATACATCTTATATCTTACACAGATTTGTATTACATACTCATGCATGATTTAATTCCTATATTTCATAGTTTATATTTGATTGTATTTCTATGCTTATTCTATTCAAGGGCATTTGATTATGCCATTATTCTTTGGCCACTTCTATTCACAATGTGTATGCCTTGGGCATGTGCCCATGTCCCTCATGTGTGATTTCTTGATTGTGTATGTAGACATTTTAACATGTCCTTATATGTGGATCTAATATAAATTTCTTGTTTCTTGCATATGTGTACATTTGAACATGTCCTTGTTTGTCTTATTTTCTTAGATTTAGTGATATGTGCCCATGTCCCTTGTATTTTGGCCCCTTGGCCTACTTTATATGCCTCATGTGTTTTATATGTATGCTTTATTGTATAGCTCATGGCCATGATATTTGTCTTTACTTATTACACACACTATTTTTCAATTCTATGAGGGACCTTATGGATCTACCCTTCCTATTTGGGTGCCATGATGGACATCATGCCCCATCCCACTAGGTGGCTACTCATTTCTACTCATATTTCTTGTTACATACATTGATTACATCTATATTGGCACCCCTGTATAATGCTATACATTATATATATCTTACATTATATACTTATGCTCAGATTCATTTATATTATGATGTTATGTTTTTACATTATATTAGATTATCACATAGTTGTCATATATGCTCCAGCTAACACACATTTTGTAGAGATTTTTCTTTTGAGGATAGTTCTTTCACATATTCAATAAATCACCTCAAAAGAGGGGGAATTCACATGGGTTTTTCATAGAGATAAGGTTCATATATTTTACTCATAATACATTTTTTATCACACAAGCTCAGTTAAATAAAATCAAACACAGGTAAACATAGTGGGAAAATAGTGACCCAAAAAGTAATACAATGACACAGAATTCAGACTAGAAAGACATTAGCACCCAAATTGGGACATTATTACCACGTTTAATTATTTTATAAGATATGGAACTATTGTTTAGTAACCTCAATTTCAAAACAAATTAGATTGGACAAAATAGTACAATAGGTATAGTATAGGTTTGCACAAATCTAGTTATAGGTTTATTAGTTATACTTAGTTTTTTTCTCAAATTCATACTAGCTTAGCTCAAATTCATATCAGTTTCTCAGATTGGGGGAATCATGTGCATCATAACCATTCACATATATATATATATATATAGACACACACACATATCTATTACAACTCAGTCTAGAATCAATATACTCATATACCAGATTGGGACCATGTGCATGCCACATTATTTCCATATGCTCAGTTATACACTAGTTGATCAAATAGAATTAAAAAATTCCATGTCATTCTCTTTGTTTTATATACATGACATCATATTATAATTTATCACAATTTTCATGCCTTACTCCTTCTATAGTGGTTGGCATTCATAAGTAACCCGAAGTTACCTAATCTAACCGAGTGGTCACAGAGCCAACGTACATAGTCATATATACTTAGAAAATTTTATTTCTTCATGTAATTTAGTTTTATATGCATCTACTATGCATGGGTGGGTAATGATGGATTCATATCCTACTTGAGTTATTGATCCACCCACATGAGAGGTTTGGACACACTATCAGTCCAATCCAAACTATTCATAGGTCATGATCCACTAAGTAAAGGTGGACAATGATGGAGTTAAAATTGGATTGAGTTATTGCACCACCCACACATGAGGATTGATAAATTTATTATCTCAATCTAATTTATTCATGGATTGATCATTATATACATGAACACACACAGGTTGTCACTAGGTTCATGCACTGGTTTGCATACCTAATGAGGTGTATTCATTCATTTCCTCTTTCCCATCTCTTTACTTAGTTTTAATCAATTACTTATTTACTCGACATAGTATTTTACTTTTGAAATTTCTTAAGTAAGGACTAATTTATTCATGTTTCATTTTTAGGTCATGCATTAGATCATGCTTCACATACGCAGACCCAACTTTGCATACTTAGATTTATCTTCACAAGCTTCACTTCCTAGGTAAGTCCAAGTACACTTATTTTTCCTTTATACTATTTATTTCACTTTACTACATTGATAACATAAATGGGGGTCAAATGTAATCACCTAAAAGTGATATTTGAGTGCTAAAGAGTACTCCTTGAGACTACCTATCCCTATCTTAGATCTAGACCTATCATAGAGCCTATTATCACACTATTTAGCCTTTATATGGGCCACAAACATCCCTATATAGCTCAAACATAGTCCTAGACCCTCATTTATCAATCTTAGTCCTTATTTTCCACTGTTCTACTATCTAGGCATTAGTGCCACATTAAGTACACTAGAGCCATGTGGCACTAGTGTCCCCAAAATGGTGCCTATGTCCTTTACCCTAACTTTCCCAAATGAATATATTTTAAAAATTAAAACCCTCCTAAGGTCAGCTTAGACATCTTTCATTATCTACACAAGAAAAATAACACTATAAATATGTGACTTTTATCCCTCTATCCATTAGATGGAAATTAGATACAAAATACCTATTCAAACATGAAATAAGCTGAGTAAAATCAAGGTTATTAATCCCTATTCTACACTACTTCTACATACTACCATCTAAAATAGCCCTAAGCTCAGATTTTCCAAATTTATAATCTCAAGCACAATCAAGGCACTCAAGGAAACCATCATACTAGCATCAATTTCACTTTCACTAGCACTTAGGTGGGGAGAACTACATCAGGATTGATCCCTCTTTGGAGTATTAGTATGTAGACAACTCTCTTCACAGTGAGGTGTTGTGGATGTCTAGCATATCTTACTAACAAACACACTTTTTAGATCATACCTTATAGGAAGGATTAGGGTTTGTATCACAAATCAATAATTATAGGCATAATACAGAGTTCTATATTTCATGTGCATAGAAATAGAACCCATAAATCCAAACACATGTGCACCTAGAAGTTCAAGATAGTCCTATATAGAGGACATTAGATCCACAGGGCACTACTATCCAAATGTGGTATTATTGTCTAGGAGAGTTTCTGACATAAGGATCTAGTTGATGACACTCAGACCTAATTTTATCTCAGTTTCTAGCTCTCAAATCATTTGTATCAAGTGTTTTCTAAATAAGTCCTTACTTGTACATATTTATTACTATTTTTAGAATGTCAAATCTAGTCAAATTTGTAACAAATTAGTTGTTATTTTATGCATATTATTTCCATGATTTAGTTTAATTATCCCTTTAATCAAACATAGGATTTACACAAGCTAAACACTAAAAGGTTAAAACACCCTTTATTTACCCATTTAATACAATCAAAAGGCATAAATATTGATAGGTGGAAATTCTAAGTATATAAGGAATTTACACCCACTTATGCATAATTACATCTAAGTAGGTGATAATGATTGGTCAAACCTCTTTAAATATTATTTAGGTACCAAATATTATTCTCTTTCATGTACATTTATACTTCTTTCATGTACCATTAGGTATATAGAAATGGCAAGCTTCTTTCATGTAATGATAGGTATATTGGAAGGCTACATATATAGAAATATTTGGTAAATAGTCTAATAATATATAAAAAGGAATACCTTGATACCTAGAGTGATAAATAAAAAATACATCACCTTTCGTTAGATTTTACACGAAGGTTGAAAATGGCCCAAAATTATTTTTGCCAAACTCACAGCTTCTAGACGGTGATAATTGCATATGCCACTTGGAAAACAAAAATCAAGACATATTTTAAATTAAAATACATTTGGCATGTTGTGAATGGTGCACTCACCTGACATACCATTAATGTTGATCAGTAGTGTTTTACTATGTTTTGAGCTTATTTTACATTCAAAAAGAGAGAGAAATAGAAAAGAGAGAGAGTTAGGGATAAGTGATTAAAACCTAGATAAGTGTGCACCATTACAAACTTTGTATATGCCCCTCTTTGACCATAGAGTAATACACATATAGATAATAAAACACTACACAAAATAGTTGTTAGTAGAGATATGCATGGACTACCAAGCTATGCGCTTGTTTTAAGAAGCATGAAACTTTTTTGGGATAACAGTCTGCTATTTTAAAACAAAGTTTAAAATAAATGTAAGTAGAGAGAGAGAGAGTTAGAGTTTTGTTTACCATGATATAGGTCTGAGTGTAGTAGAAGATAATATAGTGCAAGATGATAGGTCAGGTCTATGTTTTAGAAAGGTTGTTAAGCGGTTTTGAGGTTGCTGGTTTGGAAACATAGTAATTAACATCAGTTAAAGGATTGATGTCGGCTAGGGTCACTGATGTCAGTTAGGGTAGTAGTATTAGAATGAATTAGAGAAGGCTTTTCCAGGAGGGGAAATGGTATTATGGCTATGGTGTGAGGTTGGGAATAGTCATAAGGGGTTGGGTATGACTTAGGTGATTTTGGATAGAGGATTGGTATGCTAGGGCAAAGAAAAATGGGTGGAGATGCAACTCTTCCATCGAAGGAGTCAAGGTTCATGAAACAATAAACAATATAATGTAAATAAATTATAAAATTACTATTTAAAAGCTTAAAAAACATCTTGATATACTTAGTTGGTGAAATGGGTGAACTGTGACTACCATATAGATGACTCTGATGAGGCTTGGTGAACTAATGGGTGAACAAACAAGACAAGCATGTGTTATTGGTCCTCAAGAGTTCAAGCTCTGTGT
Organism: Torreya grandis; assembly: GCA_037957365.1. Classification (NCBI taxonomy): domain Eukaryota; kingdom Viridiplantae; phylum Streptophyta; class Pinopsida; order Cupressales; family Taxaceae; genus Torreya; species Torreya grandis. Next base: position 5,737,477 of record JARHVA010000326.1, read on the forward strand.
ATTGTATCAATTCTTGATCTGGATCAATTTGTGTAGATTAACAATAAGCCTATATGTTGAGTGATGTAGGATGATATGATTACCAAAATCTTATGGGTGAATCATTGATTTTTTAACCTGAATACCAACTTGGAATTTTTATTAAGTAATTGATCTCGATGATCCTGTCGATGTCATCCAAGAGTTGACCAACAGCAGCCGCATGAGAATAGGTTAAAGGGATATTTTTAGCCCATTTTCTATTCCTTCTCTTTCCAAGTGTGGTGACCATTAGAAAATAGTAAAAATGTGAGGTTATGAAAAATGTAGTTAGTTAGGAATTTGTGTTAGGAGTGAGAACAAGTCATAGGTAGTCAGGATCAAGAGACTAGGTCTCAAGGTGACTCAGAGGGTAAGAATTAGTCTTAGGATGAGGTGGCTATATGAGGTGTTATAAGTGGTTTTAATTAAATTAATTGAATATTTTAAGGTGAAAACATGGGTTAAGAAGGTTAATTATTAAAAGGGGATTAAGGGGGGTTTCAACATAAGGAGTCACACAAGTGTGTGACATAATTTTGGTGTCTACATTTGTCCCTTTTTGTCTTGTAAATTGTATTGACAAGTTGTGAGACAAAAATAGGAGTTGGATGCTCTAGGTATGGGACAAGATATTCCCCCTCAAAATGGGAATTAATGGAGGAGAATCTAGAATTGGGTACCAATTTTATAGGCAGTAAGTGGATGGGTAGATGGTGAGTGCAAACATGGGAACATCATTACTTGCATGTATACTACTACTAGTTATAGTCAACATAATCAATAATGGGTAAAGGCAAGGAGGACTTGGATATAAATAAGTAGACCATAACTTGTTAGTGATAGCTAATAGGGTTAAAATGATCAAAGTTATAGCTTAATGGTCCATGTGTTCTAGGTATCTAAGGTAGGAAGTGTTCCTAGAAAACAAAAAGGGTTACAAGTGATAGAACTACCAAGGTCATGATCTAAAAACACCTGATATACATGTGTGCATACAATAGCCAACTATAGCATAGTAGCATAAGTGATTAGAATGATCAAGGTAAGGTTGGCTTAAAAGGGTCATTAGTCGAGGAGATATTTTTGATCTTCAATCAGAGTTATCATGGGTGGAAATTTAAGTGATCTCCAAGGTTGGTTATCATGGGTGGGGAGATATACATGATCTCCAAGTTACCCCATAAGGAGTCTATGTGAACCACTAAAGTCATATAATTAGGGTGATTTTATAAAGGGTGGTGGTTGGGGTTGGAAACCCTAATTTTAAGATGATCAACATCGATTAGGTCACCAATGTTGGTAGGAAGTATGTTGACATCGATAGCTTAGGATAGGACTGCTGACATCGATGGGTGACTAAACCCAATAAAAGGGGTTTGGTAGCCCACCAAAATTCATTTGTGATGTTGGATTGGAGGAAACTAGAGCTCTAAGTGTCATGCAGCATAAAACATTCATAGCTTGTCCTATTATGGTGAGGTGGTGATAGGTGATTGGTTAAGAAGAGTGTGTGAGAGCAAGGGTGTGATTTAGTGCTTAGTGGGCCATGATGTGATCAAGGGAGAATTATTGTGGATGGAGATGGTAGATTTATGAGGGGACCCAGCTAGAGGTGTTCCACTATAGATACCAGTCATTCCATCCTAGAGGAGATGAAGAGATGAGGTAGGATCTATTGATTGTTAATTTAAGTTAGGTTTTGATCATAATTTGTTGGTTAGGTGAAATATGAATGTGTGGGGGGAGAGAGGGTAATTAAGGGGGTAGTGGATGGGTTAAGGGTAGGGATGGGTGGATTTAAGGGGGGTTGGGGGTAGTTTTTAAGAAAAACCTTAAATTTTGGGTATAGGTTGTTCAGCCCTAGGGCTGAACCAATCACTAATATTAGTTGGGTCTATCAACATCAGCTAATAACTGACATCGATGTTGGCTGAAAATCAACACTGATGTTAGCATATAAGATTGACATCGATTGAAATATAACTGATTTTAGTCACTAGAAAACCTAAAGGGGCAATTTTAGGAAGAATTAGGGCCAATTGTGCATCCCCATGTTGACTAAGTACTACCTACATATCCCATATTAGGGCCTCAATCCAATGTAGTTCTCTTAAAGGGAAGAGAAAAAGGGGTTAGATATGGGTTAAAATTATTAAGGCAAGTGGTTAGGAAAAAGTAGGTTGAAATAGGTTGTGGGACCTAGGGTTAAAAATTAGGTGTTAGGCCTAGGGTGTGAGATATAGGGAATGGATCCTAGAGTTTTTAGAATAGGTAGGTTGGACTAGGGTTTAAGATATAAGCATTGGGGCCTAGATTTTTTAGAATAATCAGGTTAGCCTAGGGTTTAAGATATAGGCCATAGGGCCTAGAGGTTTAGAATAGGCTGATTGGCCTAGGGTTTAAGATATAGGTCATGGGGCCTAGAGGTTTATAATAGGCTAGTTGGCCTAGGGTTTAATAAATAGTCCATGGGGCCTAGAGTTTAAGTGGGTCAATGGGCTAGATAGTTAGGTGGGTAGATGACTGAGCTAGCCTCAAAAAACCTAGTGTTGACTGAGTGTTGCCTATATAGCCTAGATTAGGGCCTCAAGCCAATGTAATTCTCCCAAAGGGAAAGGGATTAAAAGAGGAGGTTTATAACTTAAGGTGTGTGGCTTGATGGGGTGTTTTGTGTGTGTGGATGTAGGCTAGGCAGGAGTTGACATTATGAGATCAACTACCTACATTGTTGAAGAGGATGAGGAGGGATGTCACTATAGATGAGTGGGAGCACATGGTAACTATAAGGTTAGGAGGAATGTAAAAATATTGTAGAGTTGCATGAGATGTTAGCTTGATGGTAGCCTTGATAAAGAGGTGGGATCACACCACCAACACCTTCCATCTACCTACTAGAGAATTGATAGTGATGCAAGAGGATGTATATAGGATTTTATGATTACCACTCTAGGTTGAGGATCTCTTCTGATGTTCAAGGGAGGATCATGATATACATATGTCCACATTGTTTGGGGAGCATGTCAGTGAGGTGACCTATCATTCAGTGAGCTTTGCATATGAACCACTTTACACTATTGATGAAGAGTAGCATCACCTAATTATCTTGATGATGATAGGCATTACATTGTATGTACTACCTAACGTGAATGGAGGGATATTCCCTATCATAATGATTTGAGTTTTGGCATAGATGTTTGAGTAGTGGATAGTCTTTACATGGGGACTAGCTTTTTCTTTCATAACTATATAGGGAGTTATGGGGTGTGAGGTTACAACGGTGATACAGTCTTTGTGTTAGGAATTTACTTTATTATTGCGCATATGTGCACATTATGGTGACACGACCACTAGGGCTACCAATCATGATTTTGACTAATTTTAGGGTTAGTTTCAAATGATGGAGAGAGAGTATGGCACAGACATGAGTAGATGGCATCATGTGGGATATTGATTATTATATGTGGTTGATGGATGGATTGATTCTTATAGATATTATTTGGAGGACCTACTTGACATATCCTAAATTTAGAGGATAGGTAGAATAGCTTGTAGGCTTATAGAGTATGATATGGGTTAGGGGGAGGCGAGTTGGAGAGTTGGAGATGATACCTATAGTCAAGATTAGGAGATAGTTTGGGTTATTATAATATGTACTTCCTACTTTTCCTTGATATAGGAGGGATGATATAGAGGCACCCCTTTCATTTCCCCAAGAGATAGAAGGGCCATATTTTGAAGAGCTGTCAATAGGCCTAAGTGTGATAGATCTAGGGTCTATAGTAGCTTAGCAAGTGTGGTGGGTAGGTTTGCACCCTGTGATTCTAAGGAGACCATGACAAAATTTATAAGGATTGGTAAGAGAGAAGGATGTATTTTTGTAGGCATGAGATACAACATAGTCATAGGTTTTGGTCTTATAGGGATAGGTGATGTCACTACAGACCTAACTGACTGTATCATAGGCACAAGTTTTGGTTCTATAGGGATAGGTGATGACACTACAGAGACAAGTTATTACACTAAGATTAGATAGAGATGGTTTGAGAGTAATAGGGTAGGCTACCCCCCCTCCTCCACCATGGGGACTAGTATAGGGTCTTATAGTAGGTTTGATGGATCCACCATAGACTATACCGCTAGTGAGGTACAACACTACTTTAGATGAGATTGCATACTATGAGAGAGCCATCAGGCAATTTCCATAGATTCAAAGCTATTATAAGGCTAGAGAGCAAGAGAGATCAAAGATACACACCACGACCTCTAGTTTATATAGACGTAGATAGGTAGAGGGTGGTGATGATACTACCACTTCACGACCACAACCTTGAGTATTGTGAGGGATAGCTATATTGTGATTTTTTATATATATTCTAACTTGTGAGCTGAAGTTGAGAGATGTATGGTGAGAGAGAGATGATACTAATATGATTCATTGATGTATATTCATATTTAGTATATATATGAGATTTTGGTATTATGAGATGTTATGATGATGTTATTGATGATGATGGTATATTATGTTTATGTGATGTTATTTGTGGTTATGTTAGTGATAGTTAGTGTGTTATGCTAACATTTCCCATATTCATGATGGTACATGTATATTTGAGTAGTTGGTTTCATTTTAGCATTTTTCATATATGTGATGGTGTATGCTAAAAATGATTTGTTTGATTTCATAGTTTCTCAATTTATTGTTGCTTAGATAAGCTATGTTGGTTGTATTTCACATGAGGTTGTATGAAATAATTTAGTTAGCAAATGGTTTATTAGTATTAGTAGAGTGTGATGATTGAATAATGTATTTTTAATACACCATGATGTTTATTGATACTGTTGAGCATCATTGCTTGAAATGGATATGTAAGTAATAGTATTCTTAAACACATAACTTTAAGATGTAATAATAGATATTGACAGCTAGGTGAGAAGTTAAGTGAATCTTATTATGAGATGTCACCTTAAAATATAAATTGACATATGATAGAAAATTAAAGGACGTGATGCTCTTGTATTGGCAAGGAACATAATGACCATATAAATAGGCATGGGAGTATGAGCTTCATTCATGCATTTTAGTATCGACCATTCATTTGGTAGAGAAATTTCATGATCACCTTGTGTCAAGTGAGTTCAAAATCCCTTGATTATGAGGGAGTAAGAGGGGGAAAAGGTAAAAGGAATTAGGGTGTTTGGGTAGCATAACCTTCTTAGTGGGGATGGTATGCCCCTTTTATATGTAACCTGAGAGCTACCATAGGCAAGTCCATGACTAAAGTTTTTCATGTCTTTTTCTTATGTACGTTGATCAATGCGGAAGCCTTAATTGGGATGTTGTTGGTTCCTTGAGGTCATGTGATGTTGATCAATGCGGGAAGCTTCTAAGTCATTATTTCCTTAATAACAAAGCTTGGCTTATCCATCCTTCAAGAGAGTAATCTAAGTTTTCTTTTTTAGCTATCCTTTTAGGGATTAGTCTATTTATAGTAGAAATGAGAAGTTACATATTTGTCCTTCAAGGGAGTAGTCTATGTTGAGAATCATGACCTGAGAGATAATAGTTTGTCTATATATCCCAATTTTTTTATTGTATATATGTGTGTGTGTGTGTGTGTATTATTTTTATTTTTTCTAGTCATGGACAAGACTATAGAGTCTTAAAGGTTTTTCTTTACGAGGGCAAAACCATAACACTTGGAAGGTTAACTAAGTGTGCAGGAACAAGGATTAAGAGGAAGGGAGGTGAATGTAATAGGGTTTCTTAATGGATGATCTCAAGTTAGACATGAAGTGAAGCATCAGTTGATTAACAAAAGAATGGTCATAGGTGCAAAGCATTTAAAGGCTCAGCTTCTATCTTGCCTTCAAGAGAAGATAAGTGATAAGTTCCTAAGCCAAACTTGTGAGTTTTAGATTAAGGTAAAAATAGGTTTTGAAGGAACCCCAAAACCCAAGTACAAGGAAAGAAAGATAAAGCATCAACGACCATAGGAAGAACCTAAATACTACTACAGAGAAGTAGCAAAAATAGGTTTTATATGGACCTAAAACCACCAGAGAGACCACCGGTCAATACCCAGATTTAACATAGATCTGGCTACACCATAGACAGAAGATTACAAAAATCAACTAGAGAACAAGACCAGAAAACATAAACAACAAGAAGAACCAGACTATTCTTCCAGTTCCAAAATCATTTTCATAGTTTCTTTACCTTTCACAACTGTATCCTGAGTGGTAGTTGTCGCCAACTTGGCTCCCTCTTATGTAGCCTTCTTTCTTGAGCTTTGTCTCATCCTTTTGCTAGGCCCCTCCAAGGATTTGGTCTCCTCGTTAGCTCTTTTTCCAATATTGACAGTTGCAGCACAAATGTTGGATGTTACTTCCTCCATTTTCATTATGTTCTCCTTAATGAGTTCCCAAAGGTATTCTCGTAATCTTTGAGCTTGACGGGGATATCTCTTATCTATTTTTCCATGTTGTTAATTTTGTTCCATGCAGCTTTCTGGTTATCTTCCATAATTTCCACTTTCCTTTTGAGATCCTTAATCTCCTTACACATCCAAGAATCAAGTTGGAGAGAAGCCTCTGGTTTTCAATTAACCCAACTCATAGGTGTGTGCATTCCATAGTTCTACCTTTTCTCTCTCCATTCCTCAGAATTCTTATTGGGACTGTTCCCGCCTTCTTCAAAGTGATCCTCTCGGCCCCTTTGATACTGTTCTTTTGTTCCAATTTGAATTTCCATGTCCATTTCTTGATTGTCATCCTGAACTATATTTTCCCTTTCATTTCTTGAAACAGGGTCCTCAACAGGGCCATCCTGGACAATATCTTCCTCCGACACTTTCTGATTTTCCTCAGTTTCTTCTTTACTATTTTTAGATTCCTCCTCTTTGTTGACTCCTTCTTTCTCATTCTTCTCTTGACATTCTTTGTCCTCATTTGAATTTGTGTTCCAGCTTTCAGTTCCTTCTTCTTCCTCCAAATTTTCCTCCCTAGGTTTATCAATTCTCTCCTGCTCTGTATCTTCTTCTACATTCTAATTTTTGGAGCTAAGGAACTTGATTTTGTCTTTCCCTTTTACAATTTCACTCTTTTTGCTCCCAGACTCCTTATTTTTCCCCTGGTTAGGGTTCTTAACCATAGCTTTATTCTTGCAGTAGCCTTCGATTAACAGAATTAGGCCTTCATGCAGGATAGGACGCGTTTCCTTCTTCCTATGAGCAAATAAACTTTGGACCAAAGAGAAGCGTAGGTAAAAGGGAAAAGACAATCTTACCTTGTGTCTGAAATGATTAAGGAAAACAAAGTGGAATTTATGCACTCTCTTGCTTCTTTCGTCCAGGATGAAATACTCCCTTATACAGCATAAGACATCCCTCCATATCCCCTTAATCTGTTCCAATTCATAGAAATCCCCATTCTTGACCAGCTTCTGCTCTTCCACATCTGTCTTGGGGAACTTATAAAAGGCCTCGTTCAAAATGCTTGTCTGCTTGGAGAATTTAAGTCCATCCGTAGGCAGCCCTGTAACCTCTGCTATAAAATCCTCTGTTAGGTTCACTATGATACCATGCAAAGTGACCCTTTCATCAATCCAATTTTTGAAAAAAGCCGTAGTGATATGCGGTTTTGACGCATGGAGCCTTTCCATATAGTTCACGACTTTTCCTTTCTACAGAATTCTCCAGACATCTTGTTTCTCTCTCCATTCATCACAATTTTTGGGTTCCTGCTTCCTTGGTTCTCCCTTCCTTTCGCGAGCCATACTCATTTCATTTGAAACCCAGTCGTTATGAACTTTACAATGATCCCACCTGCTGCCAATTTGATTTGAAAGTCGGCTTTGTTTGGGCACGTTCAGGATCTGCTTCTCACTCTCAAGAGCCTTCCTCTTTAATGATTGTAGACCTTTCCCCACGAAGCCACTCCTCCAACTCATTATATTTCTATTACAATCTAATCTTTCCCTCCTTTGCATGAGCTGCATCATGAAGAATGAGCGCCCTCAGTTCCACATTCTTTTCTAATGTTTCCTGCCACCTCACTTTTTGTCCTGTCTGGACTGCACAGTTTGCTAACCAATCTACAACTCCATTGGCTTCACGATAGGTGTGGGTTATAGCCATACTTGTGAGTTATGATTTAGGGTCCAAGCCAATTAGGAGCAAACTTGCCCCATTTGCTTTTCTCCATTTTCGTCACATGTTGATTTTCCTTTAAGACAAGATCTCTAATATTGAAATCTCCCTCCTTGAGGTTTTTATTGTAAGCATGTTTGATATGCTATTGATAGATTTGGAGGTGATTGAGGGTTACTAGATGGCGTTCATTGAGTAGCTCAAGTTGGACCAAATGTTCTTAGTGAAAGTCATCATTAGTAAGTATGTCTTATAGAGAGATGTGAAGAGAAGGAATATATACCTCAAGAGGCAAGACTTCTTCCATCCCATAGACCAATGAAAAAGGAATAGCACCCGTGGGGGTTTGAATTCTAGTGCAATAAGCCCATAAGGTGAAGGGAATGTGTGTATGTCAATCCCTATCAACATTGTTGACTACCTTCATGAGGATTTTGGTTAAGGTTTTGTTAGAAGCTTCTACCTGTCCATTTGATTATGGATATTATAGTGATGAGATGCTTAATTTGATTCCAAAAGCATCATAGAGCTTTGGGATAGTCTTATTTTTGAAATATTTACCATTTTTTATAATAATCTTATGGGGGACACCAAAATGATAGATGATGTGATGGTTGATAAAGTTGACAATTTTGTTGGCCTTAGTGGAGATGAGAGGAATAGCCTCAACCCACTTCATGAAGTATTTAGTAGCAGTAATGATAGATGATGCTAAAGAGATGAATGAGGGTTAATCTCATCGATTAGATCCAAACCCCATTATGAAAAGGGATAAAAGTCTCTAGTGACTTGTAATAAATAGCTTGGAGTGTGAAGGAGGTTAGCATGTTGTTGAGATTTGACACAACAACAAATGTAATTTTGATAGTCTTTGTTGAGTGTCATCCAATAGTAGCCAATTCAAAAGATGCATTTGGCAACTGAGTTCCCACTAAAATGCCCCCCATAAATTCCATCATGGACTTCCTTAATGGAGAAGGGGATTTTAGCACGAGTGAGGAATCTAATGAGGAGACCATTAAAGCCTTGTTTGTAGAGAAAGGCCCCCAGCATAGTGTAGTAAGCAATAATTTTAATGAAAGCACATCTCCCATTACTGGAAAGGTTTGATGGAATGATAGAATAAATGAGATCATCAACAAGCTATTTGTTTTAGACATCATGTGGATTAGAATCAACATTTCCCAAAAATAGGATGTTAGTTGACACATGGAAGGGAAATGTGAGGTGATACACGGTGACATAGATTTTCAAAGAAGAGGACAAGGATGGAATGTGGAGGTAAGGGATGCCATCATGTTGACAAACTTGTTTGTAGATCAAGGAATAGTCTGCAAGAGGTAGTGGTTAAATGATTCCAATAGCACATTTACACATTATTTATATCATTGTAAAACTTCATTTTTGTAGAGGTAGGAACCGTGAACAAAATTAATCACTAGTTGGGAATCACCAAAGATGCTGATTGATTTAACACCCAAGAAAATGGCCATTTAAATCCTTAAAACTAAAGCTTCATATTTGTCCATATGGTTAGTACATTCAAAATCTAGTTTAAATGATAGAGGCATAGGCTCGCCATCAAGAGGGATGAATATGACCCCACACCCCCACCGAGTTGACAATTAGACCCATTAAATAATATCATCATTTGATAGGAGATGTCATTAGTGGATATAATTATAATAGACTCATCAGGGAATTTGAGGTTAGAACATTGGTTATCAGGTAAAGGGGCATCAGTTAACTAGTCAAAAATTGTTTTCCCCTTGATAGACTTTTGTTGGATGAATTCCAAGTCAAACTCAGCAAGGAGCATGATCTAATAAGTCATATGCTAGTTTTGGTATGACATAGAATGCATGTATTTGAGGGGTTGACTATGGGTGATAATGTAGGTTTTGTGATTTAAAAGGTAGTGGTATAGTTTGGAAGTTGTGAAGACCAATGTGAGGTAAAGCTTTTGAATATGAGTATATCGAGTTTCACAATCAATAAGCATTTGACTTATGTAGTAAATAACTTGCTCTTTATGTTGATCATCTTGATGTGAAATCAAAGCACTCAAAGAATTGTCTATTGTATACATGTAGAGGTAGAAAGGTTGGTCCTCTTTAGGGGGAATAAGAACCGGTGGGGAAAGGAGATACCCTTTGAGTGCATCAAAGGATTTTTGACAATCCATGTTCCATTGGAAGGAGACATCCTTTTTAAGTAGATGATGAAAAGGTTGACATCGATCTAAAAATTAAAAAATGAAATAGTGGATCGACTAAATTTTTCCTTGTAAGCTACAAAGCTACTTGAGATTAGTGGGAAGAGGCATTTCTAGTATTGCCCAAACCTTAGCAAGGTTGACTTCGATACCACAGAGGGAGATAATGAAGCCTAGAAGCTTACTTGAAAGGACCTTAAAGATGAATTTATTTGGGTTTAGTTAAATTTTATATTGGAAGAGATGAGTGAATATGATTTTGAGAATTTTCAATTGATCTTGGTGATGTTTAGACTTTCTAAATAAGTCATCCACATAGTCTTCCATAATTTTGTGTAGGAGGTCATGAAAAATGTAAGTCATGGTGTGTTGGTAGGTAGCGCCAATGTTATTAAGGCCAAAAGACATGACCTGATAATATAAAGTCCCCCATGGGGTGATGAAGGTGGTCTTGTGTTGATCTTTAGGAGAAATCAATATTTGATTGTAGCCCAAGAACCTATCCATAAGAGATAGCATCTCATGGCCAACCGTCAAGTCAACAAGTTGGTCGATGCTTGGAAAAGGGAAGTCATCCTTTAGACAAGTGAGGTTTAGATCATGGTATTTGGTGTAGATGTGGATTTCCTAAATCACTTTTGTGATAGGGATGATATTGGAAACCCATTGTGGATAGTCAATGGGTTAAATAAAGTTAACAGAGAGGAGGTGTAGGAGTTCTTATTTAACAAGGAGAGCAATACGAGGGTTCATCTTATGAGCCTTATGCTTAATAGGATTAGCATCATGGTTGGTTAAAAAATTGTGGGTGATGATAGAGGGGTCGATACCATGCATGTCATGATAAGACCAAGTAAATGCTTTACTATTATCAAAGAGGAAAGTGGCATAATTGGTTTGTTCAAGGGAATCTAAAGATTGGCCAATCTTGAGGATTTGGGGGTTATCTTAAGAGGGTAGATTATTGTCAATGGTTGATTCATTTAACATAGTTTGCATTTTATAAGGGAGTGATCATTGGATATAGGAATCATCTACACCCATGTAGGTGATAATAGCATCATCATCCTAACACTAGATAGTGTTAATAGTGAGAAAGTCTTCGTCAATCATTTCAAGATGAACGAGAGGAAGGGACCTTGTTTCCTCACCCAAATGATAGGTCAGGGGTCCTAAATGAATGGAATTTATTGAAAAAGATAATTAGGTATGGATACCTCTAATTTTATAGGTGATGATGGGGGAAGAGGAGAGGATGGAGAAAGAGAGAGTGTCTCCTCGATATGAGAGACCTTGGTGGGTTTCGTTGGTTTGTCAAAACCCACACCATACCAATTTTTGGCATCTATAATGGTCTTTTTGGTGGGGTATTCAATGGGTGTATGAGTTCCCTACTATTAATGACCCAACCCAAATCTTTTCCAGGTGCACCTATAAAGATAATTGTGAGAAAAACTAGGTTTACCTAAGAAGGAGAAGTTATAGGTAAAAGGTTGTGATGAAGAGGAGAGATTTTTGACAATAGAAGCCTGATCAATTCCCTCATATGTGAGATTAGTTTTAAGTTTAGGGGGACCATATGGGATGACCATCCCAATATGGGGATCATAATTTGGGTGCATGTGAATTTTTCCATACTCTTGTGGAGTATGGAACATGTCAAGTTTCAATAAGAAATATTCTCTAAGTGAAAGGTGTTTGAAAGTGTCTTCCATGGGGTCCTTATCAGGAATTTATGTCATCTATATTTGAGTAATCAAGGTAGTCAATCTTGTTGAGGCTTCAATAGTATAAAGTGAAGAGGAAGATATTTTTAATGGAATGAGGAAATCATTGGGATGATAATTCATGTTGCATGTTTTGAAAAGAGGCAGGTCAGTGAGAATAACATGCACTTGCCCACCATGATCAAATTTGACACAATGATGTAAATTCAAGGGTACACATGCCATGGCATGTATCTAAGGCTATCCAAGAAATATGTTGTATTGTAACTCTCCTTTGATGACATAGAAGAGTTTAGGGATTGAGTGAGTACCCACACAGATATGCAACACTATAGTACCCACAGTGGTCATTGTAGTATCATTGAAGGAACAAAGTATCGCATCAGATTGTGACATATAATTATCAAAAAGTGATATCTATTTGTAGGCATGGGTGGAGATAATATTAATACTATCACCTCCCTTGATCATGACTCTCTTAACACAAGTTTGATCGATATATATGGTAATAAAAAGTGTAGGGTCTTAATCTCCAAGGTGAAAAGCTAGAAGTTTTGAATCACTGAAGGAAACTAGGGCAATATTATTAAGAGAATCTACCAAATCTAGAAGAGGTTGAGGATCGTTGGGTTTTAACTCAATAGCTTGTAAAGCCTTTATCAAGGATTGGTGGTGCTGGGATGAGTTTTGGATTAACTCATATAAAGACATCTTTATAGGGGTTTGGTGAAGTTGTTTAACCATTGAGTTTTGAATGACTTGTGAAGATGTGGGTTATGGGGCACCAAGAATAGAGATCTTGGGATTTGGTAGAGGAGCATCCTTTAAGAATAGATGAGCCTAAGGGGTGGTGGCTTTCTCTTTACCTTTATCCTTTTGATTTTGAGACTATGTGGCCACATTAACTGTATTGATCTGGAGCATAGGCAGAGAAGGTGGTGGAGGAGGCATAACCTCATCATTGGTATAGGACTCAGGTGAGGTAGTAGGTGGAATTTAAGATGCAACTAGAAGAATAACTAGGAGGTTAGAAAGAGGCTCCATAATGAAAAGGTTGTTCATATCAAAGTGTTGTTGGAGAATAGTTATGAGATCTTTACAGCTTTATGTATCATGTCTAGGCAAGTGATGATATAAACAAACTTGTGTGTCATTGAAACAAGATGGTTTTGGTCCAAGAAGATGATAAGGCTTGATTAGAGGAAGGGTTATGGTGAAGGATTACAACAAATGGCATAGGAGAGAGGCCTAAGAGCCTACCATGGGGCTAGTACTTATTGTCATAATAGAGGTGGATACCTTCTTTGATTTAGGAGGCATGGATGTGGTTTTTCATGGCACCCTTTTGGGTGAAGGTATAGCCATTGGTTTTGTTGACACCTTTTTAGTCATAGGTATCAAGGTGATAGATATGTAAGGGCCACTAAGTGGTAGAGGCAAAAGAGGAGTTAGTTTTGCCTTTTGTCTTGCTTAGAAAGAGAGCACTCTAATTAAAGTGGAAGGATGGGGTACCGAGATCGAAGGCAAAGTTGAGGGTGGAGGAGGAGTGGAACAACGAGGCCTAGGAAGCTTAACATTATTCCTTGGTTCATGTCATAGAGCTCCAACTCATGGTTGAGGATTCAAATATAAATTTTCCTATGGATGAATTATATTAGACACTGAGTGAACACACAAAGATCTAATTTGCTTTAGTGTAGTAGATGCCTGTGATGGTGATGGTTCTGATGTAGAAGGCTAAGCTTCTGATGGTCTAGACAAATAAATTCTACCTTTGTCAAAAACCTTAGGGTAAATGGTATTGAAAGGATTGGTGGTAGAGGATGACATTTATTGTGTAGGATAGGGAGATTTAAGTTGGTCCCAAAATGCCAAGTGGTCTAGCTTCTTGGAGTCAAAAAAGTATAAATTTCCTACCAACTGTGAGAAGAGTTTAGACAAAGTTGTCGTAGGCCTTACAGTTGCTTTCATAGAAAACTTATGTGATTAGGAAAGAGGGAAGGTGTTGGATTATGTTGTTTTGGGCCAAAGATGAATAACAATCATAACCAAGTCTTCATCAATCGAGGTAAGAGAAGAGGCATGGTCCTCCCCAAGTGGGAGAGGAACTAGTGAAGTTGGTTATTCTAGTGGATAAAGCATGGGTATGATTGCTTCCCCAACATGTGGACAATGAGTAGGCAAGGTGTGCTCTTCTATTGGCAAGAGAAGGGGTAAAATTGGTTCGATGGGTGTAGGCACAATAGGTCCCTCGATTAGTGTAGGGATAGATAATGTAGACTCCTCTATATGTGAAAGAGGAGTGGATGGGGAATTATCCACCATTGGTGGAGGAGTAGGCAAAGAAGGATCTTTAAGAGGGTAGAGCATAAGAATGATACCCCCCTCAATATGGGGATGGGGAATGGGCATGGCATGCTCTTCTAAAGGTAGGAGAATAGGAAAAATAGGTACAAAAGGAATAACCATTGTGGGTTCCTCACATGGTAAAAGGATAGGTAGAAGAGGCCCCTCCACATGTGGAAGAGGGATGGGTGAAATAGGCTCCTCTACTCATGGAAGAGGAATAGGTAAAATAGGCTCCTCTAGTTGTGGGAGAGGTTGGATTGGAGGTAAAGAGAAGACCATATTGACTGTATGAATATTGTGATCAGGGGAGTTGATGGTCATGGCCTAAAAATTTATTTGATTGATCGAATGGTTAGGAAAAGGTTGTTTAAACACATTCATACTTTGGTTAGTAGGCACATTAGGGTTATCTAAGATAAGCTCACCTTTATCAAACATATCTTGAACAATGTTTTTGAATATTTTACAGTTGTTAGAATTGTGGCCTTTAACTCAATGATATCCACAAAACTCATCCTCCTTATACCAAGTTGGGATAGGATGGGAGGGATTAAAATGTATAAGAGGTCTAATTTGGGGAAGGGTAATAGCTCCTTGATGTAATAGTTTATCTAAAATGAAAGTGTATGACTCTCTAATAGGAGTGTATTATCTTTGTTCATACCATTGTTGGAATTGTTTGGCTGGATTTTGTGAGGTGGATGGCCTAGACTGGTTGACTGTGGTAGAAGAAGTTAATTTAACCACCACAACATTAGCAGAGCCTTTTGGCTTTTGATTGGAAGAAGAGGGTTTAGAGGAAGAGTCATTAGGTTTGGAGTTGGTATTTTTATTATGTAACTTAACCCTATCTTCATCTATAGCTTGAATCTCTAAATCTCATGCCATTGTAAAAGCTTCATCAAATGTATGGAAAGTCTAGATGTGGAGGGTAGAAGAGATGTGTTTGGCACATGCTCTTGAAAAAATCTTGATAATTTGAGGTTGAGGTAAAAAAAGGAGACCTGATTGATTAAACCTCTCCAATGAGTGACAAAGTTAGCAATGGACTTGTCATCAAACTATTTAATAGAATAAAGGTCCATAATAGAGACCTTTTTAGAAATATTGATAGAGAAGTGGTCCAGGAATAGTTAAGCAAGTTGGGTAAATGAGAAAAGGGAGTGTCAGGTTATGGAACTATACCAATCTAGGGAAGCACCTAAAAGAGACATAGGGAAAGTATGAAGCAATAATGCATCATCATGCCCTCTTAGGTAACAATCATGTTGAAATGCTCGTAAGTGCTATTATTGGTCCTCCTTACTCTAGAAATGAGTAAATTTAGGGAGCTCCCATTGACTCAGGTAGGGGAAAAAAGGTACATAAGGATGGATGGGTTCACTACATATTTGATCATAAGATAGAACATTCTCTCAACCTGACATAGATTTTTCTAGGTTAGACATCTTATCCATCAGCATCTTGATGAGATTAGGAGAAGGATTGGTATGAGAAGCACCACCTAAGTTATAGGGTGCTTGAAGGGATCTAGAGGTGGGATATGACACACCTTATTATGGTAGTGTAGATGTAACATATTGGTAATGAGTCATGGGCTAAGGGGTAGAAATGAAAGAGGTTTGTCTTGTGAGGTTAGAGATTATGCCTTGGTTGGGTGCCATCACCAGAGGGTGGGTTGGTGGCACAGTTACATGGGTTGAAGGGTGAGTTGTAAATCTTGTAATTATGGGTGCAAGAGTTGATGGGATGGGTACTACTAAGTTTTGAAATGGTGTTTGACTTGGTTGGGCTAGTAATGGCTATGAGGCTAAGGGATCTATTATAGAAGTTGGGTTAAGAATATGAGACTGAGTGATTGGGGTGGTTAAATTTTGAAGGTTATTGATGGTTGGGTCAGTTTTTGAAGTAGTGGTTTGGGTGACCATAAATGGAATGGTGGAAACCACCGAGACTATAATTGTCTCCATCAAAGAAGTTGACATGCCATAAAGGGTATTTCTCACAGTGTTATGATTTTGGTTCATGGTGAGATAATGTTAAAGGGCTACAATGTTATGATAAAAAAATATCATCAAGTTTGGATCTCTTTCAGGTACAAGGGGGTTTGGTTAGGACTGGTAGGCACAGGGGTACTCTCCATAGCCAAAGTATGCTCCATGGTAGAATCAAAAAGGAGAGGGGAAAAGGGGAGTGGTTGTTAGCTCACATAATTGACAAGAATTTTGGCTTGGATATGCATCAAGACCATGCAAAAAGGATAAAGGCAGGACTCAGACTCTATATTAGTGATAGAGCATCAAAAAACCAAGTTTGAGTGCAGGTAGGTAGGTAATTTTAACTTATTGTTTTAAGCAAGATAAAAATTATAAAATCACATAGTCACTAATATCAGTTATATGATCGATGCTGGTAGATAATAAGGTCATCAATGTCAGTGGCTTTACCGATGTTAGTTATTGTGGAATCTAAAAAGTTAAAAAATCTAAGGTTTTGGCAACCCAAAGGTGAAATCTAGGTAAAATAAAGGATACAATAGGTCT
Source organism: Torreya grandis (assembly GCA_037957365.1). Lineage (NCBI taxonomy): Eukaryota > Viridiplantae > Streptophyta > Pinopsida > Cupressales > Taxaceae > Torreya > Torreya grandis. Next base: position 5,754,479 of record JARHVA010000326.1, read on the forward strand.
GTGTAAGGATAAAGGACACAAAAAAAACCTGAAACCAAAGGTTAATAGAATATAAGAGGTAGAAATGCCTAGATCCTATAAAGTGATAATGGAAATGTCCTCACTAACTCAAAAATGCAGAAGACAAAAGGAAGCAAAGAAAGAACATGCATCCACTAAATTTTAACTCCTAGGAATTAATTTTAGTCTCTTGATGGATTATGCCTTAGAAAGTAGAAGAGTAAAATTGGTTTGTGAAATAGGTACTAGATAAGAAATCTACAGATGGTTCCAGGTTAGTTTTGATGCTCAACAAAAATCTATATTAGATCAAGTATGTGTCTTGTTATAGGGGCTTAATCCCAACATTTCATGGTCTTCAAGCTAAGATGGGCTACTTAGCTAGAATTTACCACTTGTCTAGATTTTATACTCCATCAAAGAATGGAGTGGGTCCTCCCTTTAGTGGTGAAATCCAAGTGGGATTGCTAGGTAGGGAAGGTGATCCACTGGGTGATGAAATCCCAATGGGCCTTGTCTCAAGTGAGTTTAGATGTTTAATTTTATGAGAGTGATATAGTTGTGTATCATTTATGTTCTATGATTAATTCATGATGCTTTATTTAACTAGGTGAGCTAAATGCAACAAGCAAAACAATGACATGCAGTGAGTTTTAAACCCAAATTAGAAATGTTTAAATTCAAATGAAAATAATGGTGAATAGAAGAAGAGGATGAATTTCACTATCCTAATTCTCAAAAGAGGTAAACAAAATAAGGTATTTTTTTTAGCTTGAAATAAAATAATGAATTTATTTTAGAGGCAAAAGAAGAGGAGAACGATAGAGAAGGAAAATTTTAGTTCTTTCTTTAAACAGAAAATAAAAAGTTTAAAATTTCATTTTTGAGAAAGATAAAGAGAGGAAGTGCAAGGAATGAAAATTTCACTATGGTGCACCTATATGAATATCTAGACACGTAATGAACCCAGGAACACTCTAGGGTCCCACTAGGCATGCTAAAATGTTTCACTACATTTTGAACTTATTTTACATGCAAAGAGAGAGAGAAATAGAAAAGAGAGAGTTAGGGATAAGTGATTAAAACCTAGATAAGTGCACATTGTTCTAGATTTTATAGATTCTCCTCTTTGGCTATAGAGGAAGACACTTGTAGATAATAAAACACTACACAAAATAGTTGTTAGTGGAGATATGCACAGACTGCCAAGCTACGTGCTTGTTCTAGGAAGCATGAAACTTCCTTGGGATGATAGTCTACTATTTTAAAACAAAGTTTAAAATAAATGCAAGTAAAGAGAGAGAGAGAGAGAGAGAGAGAGAGAGAGAGAGAGAGAGAGAGAGAGAGAGAGAGAGAGAGAGAGAGAGAGAGAGAGAGAGATAGAGTTATATTTATCGTGCTACAAGTCTAAGTGTAGCAGAAGATAATATAGTGTAGGCTGATAAGTCAGTTCTACATTTTGGGAAGGTTTTTGGGTGGTTTTAATATTGCTAGTTCAAAAACATAGTAACCAACATCAATTAATGGATTGATGTCAGCTAGGGTCACTGATGTTAGTTAGGGTCACCAATGTCAGTTAGGGAAGTAGTATTAGAATTAATTAGAGAAGGTTTTTCTAGGAGGGGAAATGGGAGTATGGTCAAGGTGTGAGGTTGGGAAGAGTCATAAGGGGGTGGGTAAGACTCAGGTGAGTCTGGATAGAGGGTTGGTATGTTAGGGCAAAGAGAAATGGGTGGGGAGATTTACAACTCCTCCACAAAAAGAGTTAGGGTTTGTGAAACAATAAATAGTATAATGTAAAGCAATTATAAAATGATTATTTAAAGGCTTACAAAACATTGAGATATACTTAGCTAGTGAAATGGGTGGACTATGACTATCAGATAGATGACTCAGATAAGGCTTCATGAGTTGATGGGTAAACAGACAAGACAAGCATGTGCTACTGGTCCTCAAGATTTCAATCCATATGTAGTGTATCAATTCCTAATTTGGATCAATTTGTGTAGAGTAATGATAAGCTTGGATGTCGAGAGTGATGTAGGATGATATGATTGCCAAAATTTTGTGTGTGAACCATTGATTTTTTGACCTAAATACCAACTTAGAATTTTTCTTAAGTAACCAATGTCGGTGATCCCACCGACATTAGCCAATGATTGACCAACATTAGTGGCATGAGAATAGGTAAAAGGGCTATTTTTAGCCCATTTCCTATTTTTTATCTTGCCAAGTGTGGTGACCATTAGAAAATAGTAAAAATATGAGGTTATGAAGAATGTAGTTAGTTAGGAATTTGTGTTAGGAGTGAGAACAAGTCATAGGGAGTTAGGATCAAGAGACTAGGTCTCAAGGTGACTCAAAGGGTAAGAATTAGTCTTAGGATGAGGTGGCCAAATGAGGTGGCATAAGTGGGTTTTAATTAACTTAATTAAATATTTTAAGGTGAAAATGTGGGTTAGGAAGGTTAATTTTTAAAAGGGGATCAAAGGGTTTTTCGACACAGGGAGTCACGCAAGTGTGTGACGTAATTCTAGTGTCTACAAGTAGCATAAGTTTGATGAAGCAAACTAGAAGGAAAAAATTATAATAATGTTTGGGGTATCAAATGAGGTAAAACCTCATATTCGTGAGGCAAAAACAACAAAAGATGTTTTGGATAAGCTCTAAATTATCTATGAGGCCAAAAATGAAGGCACCATTCTCTATTTGTAGAGTTAACTTCATTCACTTAAATTGAAGTTTAGAGAAAAGTAGAAGCTTTTCTATGTCATGTTACAACAATGAGGCCCTTGCAAGCAGATGACATATACCTCTCTCTTACCTATTGTCTTGAGATCACTGTCACCATCCTAAAAGATATTCATAATTACATTTATTGTCACAAAAGATAAACCATATTTTGACAAGTTCTTAAACATGTTGCAACAGGAAGTGATTATGCATATAGAAGAAAAAGAATCAGATGAATATGCTCTTGCCTCTCATCAACATAAAGTGAAGAGATAGATCAAGTCTTATAAACAAAATTAAGGTCATTATAAAAATACCCAAGGGAATAAACAACATAAATTTTGCTTTATTTGTGGAAATAAAGGCCTTGACCTGAAAGATTATTGGTATAATTCATTTACACATGTATACTCAAGCAACAAGCATCCCAATAACCAACAATAATCGCATCCACAAAAATGTCAAGGTCAGAAGAAAGGAAATTAGAAGAATAAATCCAATCAGTAAGGAAACATTATTGAAAAAGAAGACACTCACTCTGATGAGGACTTCCTTTATGCCTCTTAGTCTCATGAAGAATCAACATCACAAATTTATAGCTCATATGTTGACTCAAGTGCAATTTGACACATGAATGGAAGATAAAATTGGTTCTACAGTATGAATGAGACTTCTTTGAAAAATCATGTTTCTTTGGGTAATGTTTCATCCTATCTTGTTCAAGGCATTAGGAATATCTCCTTACCATTTGGAAAAAATGCTTGTAATATTTATGATGTCTTGTATGTTCTTGAAATCACCAATAATATACTCTCTATCATTCAATTACTTGACCATAACCTCAAGGTTGATTTTGATAGCAAAGGTGGTAAAAAGATGTGTTTGATCAAAGATAAGTCAAAATTATTGAAAGTTATTGCATGAGCCTTAGTAGTTGGGAAAATGTTCCAACTTGACCTTATTCATTCAAACACTCAGGCACTTTAGCCAATTTGTGGCATCACAAATATTGTCATGTTAGTTTTGGATACTTGAAAACACTAAGTCATTGTAACATGGTATGTGGGCTTCCTCATTTGCATAAAAATACCAATCTCTAACATAGTTGTTTAGCTAGGAAATAACATTAGACATATTTTGGTTAAAGTTCCTCAAAAGCATCCAAAAATCTAGATCTAGTGCATACTGATCTATGTGGACTAATGAGATATAGTCACTATGGTTTTCAATATTTCATGCTCTTTGTTGATGACTATTCCAAAAAATGTGGCTATACTATCTAAATACTAAAGACCAAGCCTTTATTACTTTCAAAGAATTCAAAGTAGTGGTGGAAATTGAAACCAATCATAAAATCAAGGCTCTCCACTCAAATTAAGGGGGATAATATACTAATAACACATTTTTTGCTTATTTGAAAGAACATGGAAGTCAATGGTAGATGACTCTACCATACACTCCTTAGTAGAATGGTGTTTCAAAATAATGGAAACGTACAATCATGGAAATGGCATGATGCATGATTGAAAAATTAGGTTTGGCATGAACATATTAGGCAAAGGCAGTGAAAATAATAGTTTATTTATTGAACAGGTCACCCACTATAGCTCTTGAGAATATGACTCCACATGAAGCCTGGATAGGGCATAAACTTTCCATTACTCATCATTGAGTTTTTGGATGTAAGGTTTATATGCATGTTCCTAAAAACAAGAGAAAGAAATTGGATAACAAATCCATGACTTACATCTTCTTAGGATATAGTGAAGATTCATTATCCTATAGACTTATGGCCCCTAAAAAATAAAATGTCCATAAGTAGAGATATAGAGTTTGATGAGAAAGGTAAAACTACTTTGCCTTCCACAAACTCATTTGATTCATTAATTAGACCTATAGACAATTTATAAGGTCATGATAACATTGAAGATGACAATGATAATTGGGATGATTAATCATATAATGTATATCCACCCACAAAAATAGTGCAACATATGCCTAAATAATATACAAGTACATTAAGAGATGCTAAACTAGATAGAGTTATAAACACATTGACTATTATACCAAGGTCTCATAGCATGACTCAAGATGAGCTCAATTTGAACCTAAGGAGCATAGTTTTAGAATCAATAGAGCCCTAAAAAATATAAGAATCCCTAGAGTCTAAACCTTGGAAGGATGCCATGGATACATAATGTTAATCACTGTTGAAACATAAAACATGGTATCTTGAATATCTTCCACCAGGGAATAAGCCAATAAATTGTAAATGGGTCTTCAAATCTAAATACACAATAGATGGTTGTACTGACAATCACAAGTCATGACTTGTGGCAAAAAGATATGAATAAAAAGAAGGCATAGATTATGAGGAGACATTTGATCCTATAGCCAATATCAAGACTATCAAAATGATATTTGTTCTAGATATACAATTTAAATGGAAGATTAACCAAATTAATGTAAAGAGTGCCTTTATCAATAGAGATGTATAAAAATAAGTTTACATGACACAACCAGAAGGTTTTATCACAGCTAGTAATGAAGGAAAACTATGTAAACACATCAAATTTGTGTATGCACTCAAACAGGCTCCCCAAACCTAGTACATTAAAATAAATGAGCATCTCATTCAACATGGATTCTAGAGGAATCCCTATGATCCAAATCTCTACCTCAAAAATTAATGGGGGAAATTGTGATTGTTGTGGTGTATGTTGATGATCTAGTCATCACTGATAGTTTAGTGAAGATGAGTAATGTAAACAAGAAATTTCTTAACTGATCATTTGACATGATAGATCTCAATCTTCTATAATATTTCTTAGAATGGAAGTATGGAAAAAGGAACACCACATATTTGTGTCTCAAATGAAATATGCTAAGATAATTCTTGAGAAATTTTAGATGATGGACATTAATCCAATTACTACACCTATAGATACAAGGATTAAATTATCTCATATAGATCCATCACCGTAAGTGAATACAACTCTCTATCAGTAGTTTATTAAGAGTCTTATTTACTTGACACATACTAGGCTAGACATCAGCTATGTTGTTAGTTATCTCTCATGTTTCATGCAGGAGCTAAAGATGTCTCACTAAAAAGTAGCAAAGTGGATACTGATATATATCAAGGGTACAATGGATTTTGGCCTAGAGTATAATAATAATGATAATTTCTTCTTGACAAGATATTCATACTCAGATCATGTAGGAAATATTGGTGACATAAAATCCACTTCTAGATATGTGTTCTTTTTGGGATCTAGTCTTATATCTTGGGGGAGCAAGAAACAAAATTTTATTTCTCAATCTTCTACTAGAGCAAAATATTGTGCTACAAGAGGAGTTGTTTGCAAAGCAATATGGGTGTGTCACATACTGAAGGATTGGGAGTACCACAAAATAAATATACCATCATGTACTATGAAAATGAGGGTGTTCTCAAACTTGTTCATAATCTAGTATTTCATGAACTCACAAAGCATATTGAGGTGCAAGTCTATTTTATACACAAACATGTATAACAACACAACATCTAGCTCCAATATTTCCCAATATAAGAACAACATGCAAATGTCTTCACTAAGTCATTTGCATGTGACAAATTTGAAGCATTTAGAGAATTTCTATCATGTTCACTTCAAACTATGTTGAATCAAAGGGGAGAATGTTAGATTATATTATAGGGTGATTAATACACCATATAATATTATTATTTCATTTATTATTAATATTATACCTGTGACTTCTATTTTGGGTTTATTATTTGTGCACCATCCTCTTTTATAGCATATAGTTGTGTTATTATTATGACTATATAATAGGCCATGTATTAATTTACTTCTAGACAAATATATTGTTATTTCATGATCTCATGCTCCTTGATTTCTTTTAAATTTTTTCAAATTTAAACTATAGCTCAGATTTCAAATCTCATTCTATAGACATTGACTATTACATGTTCATTGCAAGTTTTTCTATAGTAGCTTCTCCTAAAGACAAAGTGTGATATCCACACTTAGATATATCTTTACCCTTTTACTCTAGTATTTTTATTGAATTGTAATACTATAATAAAAGGGGAGAGTTTTTAGATACTAAAATCTAGTATTAGAGACTTGGGTAAGTGTAGAAATATGGTGGACAAAAATGGGCCTCTAGGTGGACATAGTTTTCTTGAAAATTAGAAATCTAAACTTTTGTAGATAATTTGATATGGCTACACTAAAAATTTGAAGAGGGCATAAGAACATGAATTGTTTCATTTCATGTCTAGTATCCAAAAAAATATTTTTTTAAATGGTTAAGTATAACTAGGTCAAACATCTAAAATTTGAAGAGGAACTTTTTTTTTAGGAAAACAGGGTAGATAATCAGCCATGCAGCCCCTCATTTCTTAACATCATTTAATATTGTTTGAAACCTTTTGGTGAAAATTTAGATAAGATCATCTAGTTTGTGACCTATATTTTTATTTTATTTTTTTCAATGAATATTTTTTTATTGATTTTACAAGTAAATAGATCCTAAAAACTGATAAAAATGGATAGTCAACCATGTGGACCCCTCTAACTAACTTAAAAAATGAAAAATAGTTATTTTTAATGCACGTAGAATTAGGCCCAATTTGTGAACATATAATTTTTTTTTACATTTGGATAAATGAAAAAAAACACATAAGCATATATAGGCATGTATATTTTTGGCAAGTAATGGCTTAAAAAATCCATAGTTAGAAATTAACATAGATGGAAACTTTAAAATAGTCTAAAAATTAAAAAAATCCTACATTTGGAAAGAGGAGAGCATGTTCATCATAGTGGTAATAATCTTATGAATTGTCTCATTTAAATTATTTGGTGATGAAAGTTGAATTTTCATATTTTTTTATCAAAGATATCATATTCATATGTGTGTTGATAGGTCCAAGCCCTTGGCTAAGAATCCAAGCCATTTTTGAGCCAAAAGGCTTGGTTTTTTAATTCAAACATAATATACTATGTATTTGTTATAGTGTGTATGTGTTATATTGGCATAACACCAAAAAAAATTAGTCAATGTATACGTGTTTATATTTATCTATGTCTATTCACATTTATAGTTTTTATATTTTTATTTTAAAGTACAGAGTGTTATTATATACACTACTAGAAAAAGGACATAATGGATATAATGATGTAATTTTGGTGAGTTTGTGCCCATGATAATGATTTTAATTATATACATCATGATTTAGAGGTCAACCAAGCCTAATTTCATTACAAAATGAATGAATGGCTTTAATTTCATTCAAATTGCATCACTAATTCTAACAATCAATTGATTGGATCAATATGCTAGGAAATATGAGATAATTTAGCCCCAAATCACATCCTAGACTCACAGTTAGTTTTAATGAGTTCATGTTAGCCCCAATTACCTTCATGTACATTCATCTGGGATGAAATTAAGGTTTAGGGTTGTAACAACTAAATAATTGGCTCAATATGTTAGGGAATATGAGCTAATTAGCCCCAAATCATATCCTAGTCTTGTAGGTAAGTTTAATGGGTTCATATTGGCCCTAATTTCCTTCATGTAAGTACATTTTTGATAAAATTAGGGTTTATGACTTAAGTTTTAAGATTATAGTAATTGACTAGTTATCTCAATATGTTAGGAAATATGAGCTATTTTTTCCCTAAATCACATTCTATACTCACAGTTGGGTTCAATGGGTTTAGATTGGCCCCAATTATCTTTATATTTGTATTTGTGATAAAATTAAGGTTGATTAATCCATATGTTTCATCCTATACAATTGGCTGAGCCATAAATTAGGTTCATCAGGCTTAATTAAGCCTAAATCACATATCTAATTACAACAATTAACTATTTGGATCAATTCATGACAAAATTAGAGCTAATTTAGCCCCAAATCACATTTTACTCTTGTAGTTAGTTTGAATAGGCTCAAATTGGCCTCAAATGCCTCCTTGATTGAATGAATCAATTATTTTGTTCATTATGTGATGACATAAGGGTTAATTTCACTCCAAACAACATCATATAAAATTAAAAATAGGTTAATGTGGATTAATTTTTTTTTAAATATGTAAATGATTACACCCTTTGACTAATTGGCTCAATCTATGATGAAATCAAAGCCAATTTAGCCTCTAATCACATTGTATGGTAAAAATTAGGTTCAAAGAGCTCATATTGACCCTAATTACCTCCATAATTGAACCAATCAACTATTTCATTCATTATATGATGACATTGAAGTTTATTGAGCCCAAAATCACATCCTATACATGTCAACATTGAATATGTCATTGAACCAAATGATTCTTTGCTTCATTCATTGATGAAATTGGAACTAATTAATCCTAAAATCACATTTTATAATCACAATTAGGTTGAAGGGGCTCAAATTAGGCTCAATTTCCTTCAAATTCAACCAATGGACTATTTAGTTTATTTGGTTATGGTATTGGGTTCAAAAACCCAAAATTAGATCCTTTATAGTCAAAATTAGGTTCGTGAGACTCAATTTCACTCAAATTGCATAATTAATTGCACTAATTCACTGAATATGCCAAGAAATCTAAGCTAATTTAGCCTAAAATCACATCCTATACACACAGTTATGTTCAAGGGCTTCACATTGGCTGTAATTACCTCCACCATTAAAATGATTGACTATGAACCTAATTTTACTTATACAAGATGTAATTTGGGGGTCAATTGACCCCAATATCATAAAAAAATAAACCAAATAATCCACCAATTAAATCACAAAGGAAATTGGGGAAATTTTATCCCTATCAACCTAACTACAAGAGCATGATATGATTTAGGGCTAAATTTGGTTTGATTCTATCATGAATTGATCTAATTGGTCAATTGGTGTAATCAGGGACATGATTTGGGCCAAATTGAGTCTTATGAACCTACTTTATGGCTCAATTGATTGTATAATATGGATTATATTACTTTATCAAACCTAATTTTATTAAAAATGCAAACATGAAAATAATTGGGGCTAATCTAACCCCCTTGAACCTAACTACAAGTCTAAGATGTGATTTGGGGCTCTATTAGCTCATGTTTCCTGACATATAGACCCAATTAGTCCATTATTATAATGAGTGATGAAATTTGGATGAAATTGAACCATGTGAACAAAATTTTGACTATATAGGATGTAATTTGGGGTCCAATCAACCTCACTGGCATAACTCCATAAATCAATTAGTCCACCAATTCAATCATGAAGTAAAATTGGCCAATTTTACCTATTTCAATCTGATTATGAATGTATAATGTGATATGGGGTTCAATCAGCCCTAATTTTATCATAAATGTAATCATAGAGACAATTGGGAGTAATTCAAAACCTATTAAACATAAATATAAGTATAAGATGTTACTTAGGGCTAATTAAACCTAATTTTATCTCTATGGGATGTGATTTAGACATTAATCAAGAGGTAATTGCATCAAATAATATTTTAGTGACATAGTTATATGATATATAACTATGTAAATATCACAAGTACATGTTATAACAAATATGTGTTATATTCAAAATAGACAAAAACTCTTCTTTCAATGACTATTTTTAACCTCGATCAAGAATATTGTCCCCACAAACATTCTCTTTAACCTATAAGTCAAGGAAAAAATTTGTGTTATCATGGGTGATGGATATCATTCAAAGAAGAGGAAGAAATTAAAGCACAAAACTAATTATAAGAGTTGAGATAAAAACAAAAGGTGTGAATTCGAGCATTTCACTCAAGACAAGGTATAAAAACTATCCCTAATGAACCAAATGAAATAGAAAATGATGAAATTGATAATGGTGAATTGAATAACGATGATGAATGTTTACCTAGAAGCCCAAATTATATTTCAAGTCCACATTCAAAGTATAAAGTTTTTTATTTTTTTGATGATGACTCTATGCATGATTATTTACCCCTAACAATGAATAAAATTACATGGAAATGTATAATGATGAAAGTAACAATGAATAAAATTCCATGGAAACACTAAATAATAAAAGTAACAATGAAGAAACTAGTAGTGAACATAATTATTTTGAACCACCCTCTCAACAAATTCTACCATTAATAACACCTCCAAGTAATATGTGTAGAAAAGGCAAGTACTTAATTGAATTTGATGAAAACATTTTGAAACCAATGTAAAAAAAATGTCTTGCTTCCATTCAAGGATACTATCTAAAAACGTGATTTCTTTGAAAAATTAGACTTTGATTGTCAAAAATGTCAATTATTTATTTCATTGATGAAATTGATTAAGCTGATACCTACAATGTACACCCTAGAACTAGATGGATGAGGAAAATAATGAAATTATTGAAAATTTACATTATTCATATCATAATATAGTTGTGACATCATGCAACAAATATTTTAATGCTATTTGATGTATAATTATAACTTGTGCAGTAAGTGGTCAAATAGGGAGAAAAATGATTGATTTCAAAAACTATTCGAGCACTAAACATAAAAAAATTAATGAAAACAATTATAATATGTCAAAGACTTAATTATTCCAATACCAATGAGTTTTAGGCATTCTCTAGTAGAATTCCATGAAAGGACAAGGATATAATTTATTCTCTAAAAGATTTACTTGTACAATTTTGGAAAGACAACACAAAAGTTTCACCCAATACAAGAGATGTAATGAAAAGAAGAGTTGGTTCTTGTAACCATGAAACACATCTAAAACATTTATTTAATATGATCCAAACATAATTGTACTCTAAGTTTTTGGAAAAAAATCCACAAATTTATATTAGTAAAAGATATTTTAATATGGCTAAACCATTTTTGTTTAACATTGTCATTGATTAACGAGGAGATTGTTGAGCATTATAATTGATTATTGAGTCGTTGGAATAAGTGTTGTCATTGATATCAATCTAATGTCATTATTGTCAAAGGTTTTTGTGAAGATACATTGTCAAGTAAGCCTCAAACTATATGTTGATGAGTTCTTATGCCAACATAGTGAGTGTTGCTATTATATGAAAGTAGTAATGTGAGACTACTAGTTGATGAGTGTTAGTTATATTATTGAGATCAGCATGAGTGAGTATAGGTCAGTATGTCAAGTGTAAATAAACTTTCAAATATTTGTCTATACCTTGTGAGATGATATTTTCATGTATCATGATGAAATGAGTGAGATCCTAAGAATAAATTATATGCTTTGAAGATCTATGTAAGTAATTTTAAAGATGCTCCAAATGAGATATGAAGATCCTTAGTGAAGCTTTGAATAATTATTGATATTATTTGAGCATGAGATAGGTTGGTTGATTTTGTACATGAGGCATTGAGGACATTGAAAATGATTAGAAGGTCAGCTCTGAAGATATATATATATATATATATATATATATATATATATATATATATATATATATATATATATATATATATATATATATATATATATATATATATATATAGCTCTAAAGATGCGCTAAGTGAGCTATGAATATCCTTAGTCAAGCTCTAAAGATCTATAAGAAGATTTTAAGATGATCTGTTGAAGCTCTAAATAAGAGTATTTGTATAAGGTTATCATACCATACATAAGAGTCATTATAACATGAGAGTTTTAAGGTAAATCCTATAGGGTGCATATAAGGTTAGTTTTAAGACCTAATGAGACTAGCAGGTTAAGACCTAGAAAGCAAGAAGAGAGATGATGACTAGATGAGGTATTTATACTAGTTTCCATGACATGGGTGAGTAGGTGAACATTGACATAGGTGAGCCAAATCTTATTAAGTATGTTCATGATGTTTTAGGTTAGATTTTGAAGGTTAAGGCTTGAAAAAGTGTTTTGAGGTCTCTCGAGTACACATAATGAAGAGTTATTTACTTGAGAAGGTTTTTCAAGTGCTCATTGGAATGTGCAGCTTTTACATGAGAAAATAATTATTCATGGTAGATGAAAAAGGATTATAGCTCAAATTTCTAAGCATTGGTTTCTAGAAATAGGAGATAAGTTTTATGAATGATCGTTAAGAATAGAAGATGGTATAAATCATAAAAAAACCCCTAATAATGAACCAATGATTGAAGATCCTATTCTAAAGTACTCACAATAATTTTGTATGGATAGTTAAGTTATTGGAGTTTGAATTCAAATCTTTCAGGCATCTCTAGGTGTGATTGGTTTCTCAGGTGAGTGAGCAGACCCAAGCAAGTGCTTATTTTTCAAAGATCTATTGTAGCAAGTAGAGTTGACCAAGTCAAAGTTACTCAGTAGATGAAGGTCAAAGTGTGAGACTTGTAGTTATTATCAATAAAGTTTTATAGATAGGTTTAAAATCATAGGAGTTCAAATTTAGTGATCCAATTTGGCCAGTTGTTAATAGACCTAGTAGTGCAAACAGTAAGGAAATCAATCTAAAGTAAGAAGATGATTCTTGATGTGTTTTCATGTAAGAGTGATTGATTGAAGAGTATGATGATATTTTTTGGAACATAAATAATCTATCCAAGCTTTAAAAAATCTTGGAATTCATTGTAAAAGGTTGGAAAATTGAAGCCAAAATAAGTTATCTGGTTGAGTAGAGTCTATGAGAGATTAGATCAATAGATTGGTCTACAAGACTAATAATTTCCATAAGAGCTTATGATCTATTGGGTTAAGGTTGACCTGAGGATGCTATATGATCTTTTACATGTGTTTAAATCCATTGAATTTTTTTAATCAAGTGTTATAAGTTCATGTTTCCTTGACTGTGTTTTGAAGTCAGTTGGTAGTTTTGAGTAAACATCTTTAAAAGAAGAGTTTGAGCCTATATACCTTGAGTTGAAGCATATGATGAAGTTTGTGATGAACCTAAGATCATGAGTTTTTTGAATATGTGATTTTTTTTCCATATTTTTTTAGTAAAAATGTGTATATGTCTCAGTTGTTCAAGAAAAATTTTGTGTATACACAAGTCTTTTATGAACAGTGTTTTGAGAAAGGGTTCAAGTGGTCGTTGGACCTAAAAGGTGTTATGGAACCAAAGTAAAGTTGTGTGAGTTATATTAAAGTGTGATATGATTTTTTACTATCGTGTGAGGTTTTTTAATATTATTCAAGAAAGATCAAAGGGTAACATGTTGATAAGAAGGCCTATTAGGTCTCCATAAAGCCTAAACGAGGATTAAGGGCTAATTAAACTATGGCCAACCTAATGTATTGATTAATTAATTATTAAGGTGTGTTATTTTAATATTATAATACATATTCATGGCCAACCTAAGAAGATAAGAATGTGTATTTGACTAATAAGGATATGATCAAGTGACCTGTATAAAAGCAAGACAACTTAGGCATGTTTGTGTCTGCTTAGAGAGTGAACAAAACAAGTGAATGATATAAATATTTTTTGAGTAGAAGGAGGTCATGTACACCATAAAAAAAAATTAATGAATATATAATTGAGGTTATGAATATGACGATCAAGTTCAAAAAACATAATCAAGCCATAAAGAGGGTTAGTTGAGCGAAGAAGGTTGAAGGCTAGTTTGAGAGGGATAGAAGTGAGCAAAGAGATGAAGGAGAAAATCATCATATATTATGTGATAAATAAATTATTATAAAGGTTATAAAGTGTGTCAGGTTGTTAATTTTGTTTTGAGTCATATAGAGGGTTGGTTCCTCCTTGCAAGTGAGTGCTTGTTAAAGCCTAGTTGAGTTTGTGTTGAGCTAGTTGGGATTGGTGTTCCATGTGAAGTGGGTGCTTCACTATAGATTTATGTTTGTATTATAGGACTATAGTCCATTTTATTCATCAATCATTTTTTTCTCTTTAAGTTTTTTCCATGTATATGTTGTGTTCATGTGTTTCATGCTCTTATGATTTGATGCTTATGCTTGCTAAGATGTTCATGCTTGTTAGAATGGTTCATGTATGATTAAGTGAAATTGAATGATTTTTTTTGAAGAATGATTCACCCCCTCTCAATAATTTTTATTCCAATAATTGGTATCAAATCATAGTCTTTTTAATTAGGTATAAAAGCCTAAAGGAGTTCCTAATAAGTAAGGATAACTAGTTAGCAAGCTCAAGGTGGTTTCTCTACCAGTAAGGCTCTGTTGTTCAATGGATCTAACTATGCCTTTTTAAATGTTATAATGAATATATATTTGATGTCACAATGACATGGTATTTGGTATTCAATTGTGGATGGCTATATTTCACCTCTAATTCCACCAATAGATACACCAGGTAAGAAATCTAGTGAAAATAACTCCAAGGCAATGAATGGCATTTTATGTGGCCTATCAGAGGCAAATATTTTAAAGGTAATGCATTGTGTATCATAAAAATATATATGGGACAAATTTAATACAATTTATGAAGGAGACAACAAGATAAATATGGCCAAGTTATATACCCACAGAAGATAATTTGAAAGCCTAAAGATAAATTAAGATGAAATTATTGCATCTTACCTATTGAGGGTTGATGAAGTTATTAATATCATTAAAGGATTGGGAGAAAAAGTTAAAGAGTCTAATATTGTCCAAAAGGTATTGAGATCACTAACTCCTAATTTTGACTCTAAGGTGTCTGCAGTAGAAGAGATGGAAGATTTGGACAAGTTAGAGATGGATGAACTTCATGACATATTGACTACCTATGAGATGAGAACCAATGAAGGAAGACCTCCAAGTAATGAAGTAGATTTCAAAGTTGAAAAGAATTCAAAATCTAAGAAGGTCAAAGATGAGGTATGATCAAATATTGATGATGATGAACTCATAGCTATGTTTGGTAGAAATGTAAGGTTTGACTTGAGTATAAGGGTAAGTTACCATTCAATTTTTTTAGTTGTAGTAAGATTAGTCACTTTAAAACCAAATGTCCTAACAAGGACAAATCTGAGCATATTGAAGAACATGATGAACATCATGAAGATGATAAAAAAGTCTACAAGTCTAAAAAGAACAAGAAATATTTCAAGAAGAGTGAAGGAAGGAAAAGATCATTAAAAAATAAGAAGAGTTTCTATACCAAAAAAGACAACTCATCTGATGTAAGTGATTCAAACACATCTGACAGTGATGATGGTAATAATGATCTTAAACATTACAATAGTGAAACTTTATTCATAGGCATAGAATCAGACAATGAGGGTTATTCAAATGGGAAAGGACTTATGATTGATGTATAATCAGATGAAGAAGTATACTATGATTGTAAATAAGGATAAGCTAAATTAAATATTGAGACAAAGATGGTAAGTGCCTTAAAGGATTTGAAGTTTCAAAGAAAAAAGAATCATAAACTAAGGTCATTAGTCAAGGATTATGAGGAGCAGATTGGATTGTTTGAAGAAAGGTGAGAAACACTTCTAAGGAGTATGATGTGATTATCAATCAAGTTGAGGCATAGATGGATATTATGATAGTAAACCTAAAGGTTAAAGAGGAAGATTTCATCAGAATTGAAACTAAATAGAATCTCTAAAAGCTGAGTTGGATCAAGAATCAAGAGATATGAAGAGATTTACTAAATTTGAAAAGAGTACTGAGGCTCTAGATGATATCTTGAGTAGTCAAAAAAATTCAAGTGACAAGATGGGTTTTGGTTTCAAATAAGACCAAAAGGAGGAACCTTAATTCAAGAAGAAGACTATTGAAGACAAAAAGGTCAACATGAAAAGACCTATCAAAAATTTATATAAGGTATGCCAGTTATTTCAATGGTTATTTTTTTGTCTGCAGTCAATTTGTTCATAGAGCAGGAGAATGTAGAAGACTCTCCAAAAATGAGTACTCATGGAACTATGAAAGGAGTCATAATTCACATCATTCAAATGGTATGTATAAGGTGGTGTGTTAGAGCTATCATAATGTAAGACACATTGCAATATTATATCCTAATAGAGTTATAATGTCATCAAGTCAAAATAAGAAGTTTGAAGTTCTTAGATTGCAAGAAAGAAGGCAAATGAATGTATAGAAACCAAAGGTAGTAAAAATAAGTAATGATCAGTCTACAAGCTCAAGTGGACTACTTTTTGAGATAGAGTATGCCTCAAATGAGAAATCAAGTAAATAATGTCTATTTTTAACTCACATTAATGATCAAATAGTTGATTATGAGATCAATCCTATAGTGTCAATCAAGTCTAGAAAGATGTTGAAAAATATTCAATTTTGTAAAAATATGGAGATCTAGGAATCTCGTGAGTTCATGTTGTTTTAGTTCCCTATGAAAATGAGTGGCTCCATTAAGCTTCATGGAGATATTATTCTATCAACATAAGCATGAAGGTATAATCAAAGAAGGTTTCTTTTTGAAAATTCCAAGTTATCTATGTTACAAGCAAGGAGTTGAAGATGGATATTATCCATTCCTATGTTGGTAGCTCTATGGTTTGAAGTATAATAGGTAACATGATGAGAGATCTAAGGTTGTTATTAGGCATCTAAAATCAAAAGTGCAGATAATTATTATATAAGAGGTAATCTTTTGATATTTTTTTATTTGAGTAATTGAGCTTGATCTGTGAAGACAAAGGAGTCCCTAATTCTGTAGTTGGTATCAAGTATGGATAGTTTTGTGTATGGTCAAGAGTATGATCTTATTTTATCATATCAAGGAAGGTAAGTGATTTGAGTCTCTAGTTATTTTAAAGAAGATATGCTTATTCTAAGTGGGAGATTGGTATCTTTGGGTTCTTTATAAAAAAATGTGATTACTTTTTGATATGCATGGAGTTAAGGAGAGATTGTGCCTGAGATGATTCATAGACTCTATTTATTGAGCTTTTGATGGATTAGCTAGGGGAATGATCTAATTGAGAGAAGTTTTTGAGAATGATTATCATAGGTAGTTACCATAGTTTCTAAAGACAGTGTGCCATCTAGTGTCTTTGAGAGATAGTATCATATCCAAAGGAGAAAGTATGATTTTAGTAGTTATAGGTGACCCTTGATGTCTACTATAAATAGAAGCATGGTGGATGCTTGGTTTGAGGGGGAGCTATTTAAGTTATTGCCTGAGCTTGATCTATGTTAAAGAGATCTTGTAATCTGAGTTCATTTTGAAAGATCATAAGGGAGAGAGAAAAAGCAAGAATTAGGTCTAAGAGATGATTGACATCAAGAGTGGTTGACATAATTTTTTGAGTGTGTTTGCCATCAATGATAAAGAGGAAGATTATTGAACATTATCATTGATTAAAGAGGACATTGTTGATCATTATCATTGATTGTTGATTTGTTGGAATAAGCATTGTCATTGATGTCAATCTAATATCATTGATGTCAAATATTCTTGTGAAGGTGCATTTTCAAGTAAGCTTCAAAGTATATTTTGACAAGTTCTTATGCTAGCATAGTGAGTATTGTTGTTGTATGAAAGCATTAATTCCAGGGTAATAATTGATGAGTATTAGTTATATCATTGAGATCAACATGAATGAGTACATGTCAGTATGTTAAGTGTCAAGAAACATGCAAAGCTTTATCTAGACCTTTTGAGATGATATGTGCAAGTAGAATGATGAAATGAGTGAGTTCCAAAGAAAAAATTGTATGATCCGAACATCTATGTAAGCAGTTCTAAAGATGCTCCAAATGAGCTATGAAGATCCTCAATGAAGCTCTGAAGAATGCTTGACAATATTTAAGCATGAGAAAGGTTGGTTGAGTTTGTACATGAGGTTTTTACGACCTTGAAAATTATTAGAAGCTTAGATATTAAGATCTGCATATGCAACTTTGAAGATGCTCTAAGTGAGCTATGAAGATATTTAATCGAGCTTCAAAGATATATAATAAGCTCCAAAGATGCTCTATTTAAGCTTTAAAGAAGAGTAGTTATATATCCAAAGATGATCTGTTGAATATTTGAACAAGAGTAATTGTATAAGGTTTTTTGATCATATATAAGAGGCATTAGAAAATAGGAGAGTTTCAAGGTAAAGACTACAGGGTGGCTATAAGGTTAGCTTCAAGACCTAATGAGATCAGAAGGTCAAGGCCTAAAAATCAAGAAGAGAGATGATGGCTAGATGAGGTATCTGAGTCAATTTCCATGACATGGGTGAGTAGGTAAACATTGAAAGAGGTGATTCAAGTTGTATTAAGTATGTGCATGAAGTTTTAGGATAGATTTTGAAGGTTAAGGCTTGAAAAAGTGTTTTGAGGTCTCTCAATTACACAAAATGAAGAGTTATCTATCTGATAAGGTTTTTAAAGTGATCATTGGCATGTGCATCTTTTGTATGAGAACTTAAGTTGTTTATGATATATTAGGAAGGTTTCTATCTTCCAAGTAGTGGTTTATGAAAATAGGAGCTAATTTTTATGAATGATCATTAAGATTGGAAGATGGTCTAAACCCTTAAAGAACCCTAATAATGAATTGATGATTGAATATCTTGTTCTAAATTTATCATAATAGTTTGGTATGGCTAGTTAAGTAATTTGAGGTTGAATTCAACTCTCCCAGACATCTCTATGTATGATCAATTTCATAGGTGAGTGAGTAGAGACTACATGCAAGTGTTTTTTTTAGAGATCTACTATAACAGATAGAGTTGACCAAGTCAAAGTTTCTCAATGGATAAAGGTTAGAGTGTGAGACTTGTATTTATTGGTCATGAAGGTTTCTGGATAGGTTTTAGATCTCAATAATGCAAAGTTAATGATCTAAGTTAGCCAGTCACTAACAGACCTAATAGTGTAGACAATAAGAAAATTAGGTAGAAGTAAGAAGATGATTCCTAATGTGTTTTCATGTGAGTGATACATTGAAGTGTATGATGATATTATTTTGGACTTGAATAATCTATCCATTCTTTGAAAAATCTTGTAAGTCAGTGTAAGAAGTTGAAACATTGAAGCCAAAATGACTTATATGGCTGAGTGGAGTCTGTGAGAGATTAGATCAACAGATTGGTCTACAAGACCAATAGTTTCCATAAGATATTATGATATGTTAGGTTGAGATTTCTCTTAGGATGATATAAAATATTTTTCATACATTTATATCTATTTATTTTATTTAATCAGGTGTCAGAAGTTCATATTTCCTTGACTATGTTTTAAAGTCAGTTGGCAATTTTGAGTAAACATCTTATAGAAAAGAGTTTGAGCTTATATACCCTGAGTTAAAGAATATGATAAAGTTTGTGATGACTTGAGATCATGATATTTTTTAAAATATATTTTTTTTCCATAGTTATTTGGATTAAATATGTATATACCTCAGTTACTCAAGACAAATTTTCTATGTATACACATGTCTTTTATGAATGGTATTTTGAGAAAGGATTCAAGTGGTGGTTGGATATAAAAGGTGTTATGGACCTAAATTAAAGAAATATAGAATGGAATATGAGGTGTTACTACCATTTTATGTTTTTTAATATGCTTCAAGAAAGATCAAAGTGTAACTTGTTGATAAGAAGGCCTATTAGGTCTCCATAAAGCCTAAAAGAGGAGTAAGGGCTAATTGAGCTATGGCCGACCTAATGTATTGATTTATTAATTATTAAGACATGATATTTTAATATTATAAGACATATTCATGGCTAAAATAATAAGATAAAAATGTTTGGCTGACTAAAAAGGATATGATCAAGTGACTTGTATAAAATCAAGGCAACTTAGGCCTATTTGTGTATGCTTAGAGAGTGAACAGAACAAGTGAATGATATATATATTTTTTGAGTAGAAGGAGTTCATTTAGACCATTAGATAAGTTCCATTAATATATAATATAGGTTTTGAATATGAGGATCAAGTTTAGAATACTTAATCAAACTATGAAGAGGGCTAGTTGAGCGAAGAAGGCTGACGGCTAGTTTGAAAGAGACAGAAGTGAGAGAAGAGTTGAAGGAGAAAATAATCATCTATTATGTGAGTAGCAAATTATTATAAATTTTATCAATTATATCAGGTGGTTGAGTTGGTGCTAAGTCATCTAGGGGGTCGTTGCCTCCTTGCAAGTGGGTGATTGTTAAAGCCTAACTAAGTTGGTGTTGAGCTAGTTGTGGTTGGTGCTCTATGAAAAGTGGGTGCTTCACTAAAGATTGATGTTTGTCTTATATGAATATAGTCCATTTTATTTATCGATGGTTTTTTCTCTTTAAGGTTTTCCCATATATATGATATGTTCATGTGTTTCATTCTCTTATCATTTGATGCTTATGCTTAGTAAGATGTACATGCTTGTTAGAATAGTTCATGTATGAGTAAGTGGAATTGAATGAAAAGTTTTAAAGACTAAGTCACCCCCCTCAGTCATTGTGCTTCCAACAATTTTATGTAAAAATAAATCACACATGCACCACTTATTTTTGTAGGCAACATGTTGAATTTTCAATACAATATGTTGTTTTTCACCATATACGTTATACTTTTCATACTAATAACATTTTGTAGGATTGTGGCATATATTTTTTGCCAAAACCAGTTAGGGAATTTATTCCAACCACTTATTTTGAAAGACTATATGGAGCGTTCTTTTATAACAAAGCATGTTTAGATGGAAATTGTAACATTTATGGTGGATTGCCAAAATTAAAAAAATTATATCCATGAGGAGATTACAAGTGTAATAGATATGAATTAGTTGGTTTTTTTAATACAAATGTGTGACTTATCAACTAAAATATGGAAAAGAATCTAAAAGGTGTGAGATTGTTACAAAATAGATACTTGTTTTAGAATTTATAGTCAAATTTAGGGAGGAAATTACTTATGAGTATGCAAAAAATGCACATTGGGCTAGATGATTGAATGAACATTTCAATCTAATAAAGGACACATTTTCACTTGATTATATTGTTTCAATAATCAGCTTTTTTGATTATTACACATTCAAATCACAAATAGAATTTTAGTCACATTATTATAACTCAATACAGGTTGTCATATTCATGCATATAACATTCATGCATGCACTTGATAATACAAAGCAAGATAAAAAAATATTAAGGAAGAACCATTTCTATGTCAGTGATGATCGGTTACATTGTATAGAGTACATGCAAGGTTATTTTGAGATGTTCTATGGAAAGTTGAATGGGGGGAACATTACTTTCAATAATCATTACATTTAGTCAGACAATTTCACATCATAATTCAAGAATCTATAAATATTTTATTGGTTGAGAATATGCATGTTACCATTGGTGTAAAACATATTTGGAGTTTCATTGAGGTTGGCCATGGAAAAGGGGATCATGAGGTGTTGGATCGTGTGTAAAAAGAGTCATTGCAAGAGATGAGTTGAATTTTGAATATGGTGTGGTTTTGACTAATGTAACAATCATTGTTGAATGGTTTGATGATAAAATGGACCATGGTGCTCAATTAAATTTTAATATTCATAGATACGTATGGTTGATGGAGGAATAACACTTGGCAAAGTATGAGGATTGTATGACTATAATAGGATCAAGTGAGCTCCACCCATTTTGTAGCTCAAATGTAGGTTCTTGTGCTATTCATACAAGACAATTGGCATGTTTTTGTTCTACATGCATGGACTCTATTTTGAATTATTATGAGTCATACGAGTGAGTGGATGAATGGAGTTGCATACCTTTAATTCCAATGGACACATATCAGGTTCCATCAACATTACAACTTACAAATATGACATTATCACTTGACTTTGATCATGTATATGATATAGTGAAACTACATAAAATATTAAATATTATGTACTATTTATTCTCATTATCTATCTTGACAACATCATTAAAAATTATTTTTTGTGATATAGGGTATGTTTTAATAGTTTTTGTTGAAGAAGACAATGAAGAGGGAACACATTTCTACTTATGTCAGTATGTAGAGGAGAACAATTGTCTTCCCCAGTCATAGATGGAGAAAACATTAACTATCCTACTGGGTCTATGGTAGCCACTAGAACTTGGCTTTGATATCAAAAATATAGATGTATGGTTATTTGAAGACTTTGAAACACATAGGAAGATACTTCACTATTTAAATTTTGTTCTTGTAAAAACTATTCAATTGGTCAAATATCATGGGAGGCCATTAGACAATAATATATGGAGCATTTGTGAGTCAAACCATGAAGTTATTCTTGATACTATCAACATTAGAGTAGATCTTAGTGGTTTAATGGATTAAAATTTCAAGGTATGTTGAGTTCTCAAATGTAGATGTACTTAATTTTACCAAATTTTATTTATTTTATAGGTGGCACATATAAATTTCTTTTTTAAATAATTACTAAATTTTTTTTTGTAGGTTAGTGGTGCCAAATAAGCTTCCACCTTCATGTGGTTGGCACTATTAGTAAATAATTTCATATTCTTGAAGCTAAGAGAAGCTTAATATAAGTACTCAATTATGACATGATGGGTATTCTTGAGGTCAAAATGGGTAGTGGGTCTCTCGATCGAGTGTGATGGGAGGCAAAAAACTTAGTCTTAGATGTTATCTACCACCCCAACTATGTTGGTAGTGCTAGTTTTGAGCCACAAAGAACTAAAGATGGAGTTCTTCAGCTACATCTTCAACTTTGACATTTGTTATCAGTGTTTCCATACTCTTGAACAATAGAGAAAACATGCATATGGGTAAATTTAGACATTGTGGTCATGGGAGCATATGTCATTTTCCTATATAGACATGTTCAAAGCGATGGACTTGCACCTATAGGTCCCGAAGGCAAAAATGTCAAGTGGAGGATGAGAACTTGTCTATTCACTATAAAAAGTTATATTTTAGGACCTATTATTATAATGTGTACCAAAAATTCATCTCAAAGGTTCCATCAATTTTATATGGGGTGTAATTATAGGGATTAGACATGCATGTGAGGTTTCTTTTAGTTCGTTCAATAACTTGTACAGTTTCTAATTTATGCACATTTGAAGTTAGGATAAAAATTACATTCTTTTTGGTATTGGAAAGACCATTCTTGAGGTCGGAATCGGTAGTGGGTGTTTCTATAGAGCATGATGGGAGGACAATAACATGGTCTTATATATTATTCTCCATCTTAGATGTGTTGGCAGTGTCATTTTTAAGCCACTAAGCATTGGGGATGGAATTTTCCAACTGCAGCTTCAACTTTGACAACATTTATTGTCAGTGTTTCATGCTCTTGAAAAATAGGAAAAAAATGCATATGGGTGGGTTTGTATGTCATTTTCATGGGATCACATGTCATTTACCTATACATATGTTGTCAAAGTGATGGATTTTCACCTGGAGGTCCCAAAGGTGGAAATGTTAGTTAGAGAATAAGAACTTGTCTCTTCACTTTAAAAAAGTCACATTTTAGGACTTGTTACTGTAATGTGTGCCATGGATTCATCTCAAGTTTATATTAACATGATACAGGATGCAATTAAAGGGTTTTGACATACATGTGAGAGTTCTTTTTGTTTGTGCCAATGACTTACAATTTTCATTTTATGTGCATATGAAATTAGGCTAAAAAATTACAATTTTCTTATATTGAGAAGGGCATTCTTGACGCCAAAATGGGTTGTGGGTATCCCAATCAATGTAATCAGAGAATAAAAACCTAATCTTGGATGTTATCCACAACCCCAAATGTGTTGGAAGTTCTATTTTTAAGCCACAAAGCACTGAAAGTGGATATATCAAATTGTTGTAGTTGTAAAAGTATATATCACCCCATAGTCATAGGTGAAGACATTTGGTTTGCTCATTTGTCATGGCATAGGGAAGGGTTTCCCTCTTTAAAAACATCATCATCTTAACATTTTAATAATAATAATGAATTTTTTATGATATTTCCTTGTTATGAGGGCGCTTTTCTAAAAAAATCATGTTGAGATTCTTTGATAGTGCAAGGGTATGTATGTATGTTGAGCAATATATGATGACAAGAAAAGAAATGGTGAAGCTGAGTGTAGTTGAGAGGGAGAGAAAAAAGTTGAGGAAGTGAAACAAAAGAGTTATAACCACAAAAATATTCCAAGGCCTCGAGAGACATGAAAATTACAATCTTGCACTACTTCAAAGGGCCAAAGAAGAGTCTCTAAAAGAAGGTAAATAATTATATGAATAAGGGGATAACACAACATCACTTCATGATTAATTGACCCCATTTGCATGAGAAGGTAAGGAATAAATTTTATCTTCAAGGGTGAATATGGAGCATTTGTCAATCTATTCAATAAGAATAAATTAGAGTGGCCCATTTCATCAAAGAGGTTGTATCATTTTAAAAATTCTCATGTTGGCATATGATGAGAAGAGAAGAAATGGCCAAGTTGAGTGCAGTGGAGAGGGAGAGAAAAAAGTTAAGGAATCAAAACAAAATAGATATAACCACCAAAATAATCCAAGAAGTTAAGAGACATGAGAATTATAATCTTGTACCTAGAGCAAATATAAATGAGGTTCTTCATGCCCTTGTTGAAGACGCTAGTTGGATTGTCAAAGTAGATGGAACTACCTATATAAATGTGACATGTCTATAAATTTAATGAATAAAAAATATGAATAAGACATCCCAAATGATATTAAACTCATATATCAATGGTATCCACATTACAATAGTGATAAATGGTGTCGACCAATCATGATAAGCACTTTACACTAATATATGGCTCTAGATCTCAAACATTATACTATTTTCTCCCATATAGTTTTACTTGCAACACAAATTTAAGGATTGTAAGTTAGTTTTAATAATTACATGAAGGAAATATTAAAAATTATCATATTTAAATATGGACATACAACCATCAAATTTAGTTTTGTGATAATAATATGAGCCAAATTGTACGTAAAAGATGATCACCACAAAATGTGAACATATATATGTATCCATAAAATCATTCAAAATGAGAATATAATAAAATATCAGGTACATGCCATATAGGCAGACAATGCCAAAAACACATACATTACCGTATAGTCATATAAAAAATTACATCATCTAAGAACATAAGACAGTGTTGGGTGAATTCCATATAGGCATATAATGCCAAAAATGCATACATTTTCATATAGACATACAAACAAGTACATCATCTAAGACATCCTAATAATAAAAAAGTATCTCTCGCTTTGCCTTCCTTGAAGAATACTCTCCCCGGGATGCCTTGCTCATATATGGAGACCCCTCAGATGCCTTGGATTCCTTTAAGGTCTGACTGCATGTCCTTTGAGGCTCATAGCTTGCTTGTAGATGAACCTATTTATATACAAATATTATTAAAAACTTTACATACTAGACATGCATCCAAGTTTAAAAATTAATTTTAAACTAATATAAAAATTATTTAAACATGCACTTACCACAATCTTGTGGTCACTTTCAATTTGCCTCCGATGTTCAACATGGTTAATGACATGTTGAGGTATATGAATAAGCATGTGAAAGGGGGAGAAAAAATAGAAAGTGCCATGCTAATCATATGAATGAGATTGTCATATGTCATCAGACAACCCTGCTTATGCAATACATTCACATAAGTTATATTTGCCCAAGTATATAGTAAAACAAACATATATTTATAGTTAAAAATTAACATGTACCATAGTGAGTGTCTGTGTAGATGAAATTACAACAATAATGCATGTGTCTATTTCAACATGTAGAGATAGAGTCCCCATTGTTGTCATCAACTAAACAAATAATATATGATTGTTAGTTGAGCTACACACACACATGTACATGAAGTATAATATTAATGAAAATTTGCCTTCGTATATATAAACATTGGTTGAGTAACATCAACATATGTCATAGTGGATGGCCCACAAACACGTTGTGAAGATGATGACATTGTCTCCTCCTGCAACATTATATATATATATATATATATATATATATATATATATATATATATATATATATATATATATATATATATATATATATATATATAAAATTGAATTCTATGTAAATTAATTGTTATTGTTTAAATACGAATATACCTAAAATTTAACATGTTAAATATATAAGATACTTGTATATGTGTAGTTGACGTGTGCATACCAAACGTGCATGCCAAAAAAACATCACTCAAAGCTATAACATATAGGCCGTTTGAATTACCACTATCATCATCTAAAGGTCTAGTTTTTGGGTATGCACACTAGGTGGAGTCTCCCCATGTCCACTCTCTCCAATATCAGTCTCAGAAAGCTTACTCATATGCTAAATGAATGTGTCTATAAGTACACAAAGCACAATCAAAGTGTTAATCTCTAAAACCTCCTTCACTGTAGATGGGATCTCAAGATGAAGTGGCTATTGGGTAAGGACTCTTTCAAGTTGATTAGGCACATGAAATACACTTGGTCTATTATGTGTAGAGCCTTTCCCTTAGCCTTGAAACTATGAGTAGTCAAAATATATGAGAATCTCATTGAGGACAAACTTGCAATAGATTTTCCTACATAATACAATGGAACCTTGTGGTTGTTGTAAGGTGGGTAATCAAAGACCATCCATCATCGATCCCAAAAACCATTTCTAGTCAAATTATGCATGCATCGATGGATTGTGAACCAGTTTGTGGATAGTGGAAAAGGTGCATTGGTTTTTGGATCTATGAATAAGGCACAAATTAGGTATTTTGATTTTTTTTGTCCTTCAACTCATATGCTAACAATTTATTAGCATGATAAACCCTACATCTATCCATATATGATGCCCATCTATACATTTGACTCATTATCAAGTTAATTTGGCCTAGTATTGACTCTAGAGTATTAGCCAAAAATGTACAATGGGTGTTGGTTGAAGTGGGGTCCCTCATTCTCCTAATTATCTATTCAATTTATATGTTGTTCTTGACTATGTGTGAAGCCAAATCCTCCTGACTATCTGGGTGGGTTTGTGGAATTGTAGGAGGTTTAGTCAAAGGGCTATGAGGAGGGTTAGGCTATTTCTTTACACTTGAATGGGTTGTTAAAAAAATGGTTTTAACAATAAAATGATGTAAATAAAAAAATTGTTAAAATATAGTGTTAATAGGTCTAGTTCTTACTTTCTTACCTCTCCTCTGCAATGGCATTATTGATTCATAGAGGTAATAGGAAATGCTAGTGTGTTTTATCCTGCTCCAAGCACAACATGAACACGAACTAGGGCAGAGCTGATGGAGGCCAAATCAAAATAAAAATGAAATAACGTGGCCATGGGCTTGGGATTTTTATGTTTTATGTGTAGTTATTATAATGTGTATGCATTATTTATAGTATTAATAATGCATACATGTTATGTATATTATACATAGCACATACATTTGGATTTTTTTTTAATTTCTAGTTGTTATAACACGTACACATTTTGCATACATACATAATGTGTACGTGTTATGTATAATATGCATAATGTGTATGTATTATGGTTCAATAATTATTGAGCCTAAATCCAAACAATGTATACATGTTATTACTATAACACTTACACATTAATCAATACCATGTACATGTCATACTAAAATTTCTACAAAATTATCCATAATCTTCATGCACTTACCCACTTTGAAATTTCAGTTTGGCCTACCTTCTCTCTGGATGACTTGTGCACACATATATATGCCTCTTGTTTGTCATTCTCTCGCATCCACATGCTATGGATCCAATATTTTAAAGATATTGTCAGCCACCTACATGAAACCTACAGTTTGTGTCAAACCAACTATCTATCTTACTTAGATATTTGCAGATCATCATATAAGTACTCACGTCTCCTAAATGAAAGCATCAATTTGAAACATATCATCTAAAAAAATTTGTCTAGATCTTATGGTTTTGTCTCTCGCCAAGCAATAGTTAATTTTCAAAATCACATTATTCGTATGGGTTGACCCATTTGTGTAGCATGTCAATGGTGTGAGAAATTACCCAAATAGACACATATAAATACAAATCAAGTGTAGATTTATTAGACATCTGACACTTATCTATCAAGCATATATATATATATATATATATATATATATATATATATATATATATATATATATATATATATATATATATATATATATATATATATTGTATTGCACATTGAGAAAAAATGTCTTGTTCCTCCCAAATTGAAAATAAATCACTAAGAGTAGTCATCAACGAAGTCTGAAGCACACCAAGCCATTTCAAGAGCAGATATTTTCAAGTGTCGAAAGTCAAATCATTAGGTGCATTCATATAAGAGTAGTCATCAACGAAGTCTGAAGCACACCAAGCCATTTCAAGAGCAGATATTTTCAAGTGTCGAAAGTCAAATCATTAGGTGCATTCATATAACAAATGAACATAATTGTACATTCACATTAAGGGGAAGAACTATGTGTGGCTTGATTTTCCTCTTCAGAGTATTGGACACATAACAATCAATCATCAACAGGGGTGATTGGGATTAATTGAGTCCATTACACATCTCAAGTTATTGAAATTTTTATCCCCTCATAAGTGGACATATGGTTTTGGATGGAGGATGAATTTATGGTGTTGCACATATGATCAAACCTTAGGATTGCACATAAAGTTAAAATAGAAATAAAAACAGTTGCTTGTGTCAAAATAAAGAAGAAAATTTATCTGAGGATAGAACCATCCAACACAAAACATAGTGGCGGATGTTACCAAATTGAGGCTGATGTTACTGTCTAGGGATGCATAGAGATATAGAAACTACATCGAACAACTCATAGCCTTGTTTCCAGTGTGACACATGTCTCAATCCTACATAGTACAGGGTATTGTAAAGTATCTCATCCTTTATTATGCTTTCCATAATTGATAAGCTTGTGTGCCAAATCAATTTCAATTTTGTATATTCAAATATATGCTTGATTTCCAAACATTATGATTTGAATTATACATGTTGTTTCTATCTTAATTAGGATTAACATTAATTTAAATTAGAGTAAAACATATATTAAGAATTCACATGGTTCCTTTTGATGGTTTATGAAATTCTTATTCTATAATTATTCTTGTTATGGTTTTTTGATCTCTAAAATTAAAATTGTTTGCACCTTTATTATTAATCCTTGGCACAACAACTCATCATTTAATAATTATTTAAATGCTAATATAATCATATGGATGATGTGACATCTCCCATAAGTTCCGTTTTTTAAAGTTTAAAATTTTCATAATTATGTTGTAATGAAATAAATAAAACTTTTCTGAACTCTTTTAAAAAATATGATCTTTAATAATATATTTAAATTAAATATTTTCAATTTTTAATAAAATTCAAAATAAATATTATTTAATAATTTTTAATAATATAAAAAATTATTAAATATTAATAAGAATTTAAAAAAAAAAATGATTAATTGCAAAGGGAATTCCTTATTCGATAAGGAATGCCTCCGAGATTTCCAATGCAATAAAAAATACTAAAAATAATAAATAATTACCTTTGTTTGAAATGAATATTCGCACTCCATTTTTGAAAAGAATAATTGAGCAGTGTCATATATTTATGTAAGATTGGCAAAATCCATGTTGCCAGTGAATATCTAACATTTTAACAACCGAATCGCGGAAAGAAAAGGGAAATTGAATCGAATAAAAAGATATAAATAGAAAATTAAAGTCTTTAGCTTTAGCATGGAAAAGTAGACCCACAGCGAATTTAGGTGGTGACGGTGACCGTGGCAGCTTTGTGGCTGTGGCTGTGGCAGCGGCTGTGGCTGTGGGTGTTGCTGTCCCTGTCCAAATGTGGTATTAAAGTCGTTGAACGTGTTGTAAGTGAATTAGACAGACGGCATGATGTTGTCCACATTAACATTTTGTTACTAAGAGGTTCCACCTTTTTCTTTATTCAGGGCCTCCAATCACCTTTCAATTGCTTTAAAAAAACATATCACAAACAGGGGATTGACACGATGTTCCAAAACAGTTAACCAGAGTGGCAAATGCGCGAACTCGGGCGTGCCAAGTGATGATTAAACGCAGAGAAAGCATCCCTTGTATAACCACCGTTAAACTTGCGTTGGATTACAATACCCTCGATGGCCGACAGAAGAAATCTACGCCAAATGACACGAAACAATTTTGATGCGCGTGCAATGGACGTTACCTGATTAATTTGCCAACACCGGCAGACTGCCCTTAGATGCGCTTTCCAACGTATAAAACGGTTTCCGAAGGATGGAATTCAATTCCCTGCAAGTTAGTGTGTTTTTTCAATGCAAACAATCTCCTGATGAAGCTGACATTTGGCATTTCTAAAGTGAAGTAGCTGCTTCTCTCTGACGACGGTAATGACGATAGCATAGGTCTGCCGGGCCGACTGACTGCAATTTGAAAGGCGGGCGAGGGTGAGCCACTGCACAGCAGACTAACAACACGTAGGCCGAGACCTCCATGGATTCGAATAGAGAAAATTCAAAGGGCGACTATGCCTTCAAGGGTTTGTCAGGCAGTGTATCAGTGAGGAAGCTTCTGATGTATGCCGATTCTGTTGATTTAACTCTGATGGTGTTTGGCTTTTTAGGATCAATTGTAGATGGGGCTTCCACGCCGATCTCGATACTCCTGTTAAGTGATTTCATGAATGCTTTAGGCAACGCTCCATCGTCGTCGGACAATTTTCTTCACAGTATAAACAAGGTGAGTTAAATGTGTTTTTCATGCAATCAGAAAAGGGCAAAGCTTATTTTGAAGCGCTACTTATTTGAGGATTTGTTTGTTGCGGATGGCAGAATTCGGTTTACCTTCTGTATCTGGCTGTTTGTCTATGGATTGCCGCCTTTTTGGGTATGAATCTATTTTCACTTTCGCCATTTTGAGCCAGTGTTGATTTCAGAATAACATTCGGTAGGATTTCAACTTTTGTCTTTGTCTTTTCAATTTTGTCAGAGGCATTTTGCTGGACAAGGACCGGTGAAAGGCAGGCTTCTCGCATGCGGAGGAAATTTCTGAGCGCTGTTTTGAGGCAGGATGTCGAATTCTTTGACACTCAAACCACAACCACCTCTCAAGTTGTTACCAGCCTCTCGAATGACACCCTTGTCATACAGGACGTATTCAGCGAAAAGGTGTATCTTCTCGCTTCGTACTGGTGGTTTTTTAAACAGTATGTATGTACCTTTGTTTAACTCGATCGTTGCCCTTCAGGTCCCCAATTTCGCCATGAATATTTCGACATTCTTGGCTAGCTACGTTGCTGCCTTCTTTCTCAACTGGAAGCTTGCTTTAGTTGGCTTTCCTTTCGTCGTGTTACTGATAATTCCAGGAATGATGTATGGACGGACGTTGATGGAACTCGCCCGCAAGATGCATGCGGAATACAACGTAGCCGCCAATGTTGCAGAGCAGGCGGTATCGTCAATCAGAACGGTGTATTCCTTTGTAGGGGAGCAAAGGAGCATGGCCAAATTCTCTGCGGCACTTGAAGGCACCGTCAGGCTTGGGCTGAAACAGGGCCTGGCCAAGGGTATGGCAATAGGGAGCAACGGCCTCTCCTTTGCCATCTGGGCAATCCTCGCTTGGTATGGAAGCCTACTGGTCATGTATCACGGAGCGACCGGTGGGACGGTTTTTGCCACGGGCGCTTGTTCGATTCTGGGAGGCTTGTAAGTTGATGTTTTCATTGTTTCTACTGATGAGTCCTAAATTCCTAAAAAGGTTAGCCTGATCAATGAAAACGGATTGATGAATTTTCATTGCAGAGCTCTAGGGACCGCGCTTCCGAATATAAGGTACTTTTCGGAAGCATGCATAGCCGGACATCGTATCTTGGAGATGGTTGATAGAATACCCGGCATCGATTCGGAGGATTGCAAGGGACAAATACTGGATTTGGTCGCCGGCAAAGTCGAATTCAAAAACGTGGAGTTCGCGTACCCGTCGAGGCCGGAGAACAAGATATTCCACAACTTTTGTCTGACCATTCCTGCCAAACAGACGGTGGCTTTAGTGGGGGGCAGCGGGTCGGGAAAGTCGACGGCCATCGCTTTGCTGGAGAGATTCTACGATCCGATGGCTGGATATATTCTGCTGGACGGAGTCAATATCAAAACCCTCCAATTGAAATGGCTGCGCGCTCAAATGGGTCTGGTGAGCCAGGAGCCTGCGCTCTTTGCTACGTCAATTACAGAGAATATTTTATTCGGAAAGGAGGCGGCCAGCATGGAGGAAGTCATTGCCGCCGCAAAGGCGGCCAACGCGCACAATTTCATCACCCAGCTCCCACATGCCTACGACACCCATGTCAGCCTCTTTTCTCTTTTCCTCATACTCATGTAGGTAGCATTGTTGTCGAACTTAAATCGTGTATGTTATTTTTATACAGGTTGGAGAGAGAGGAGTGCAAATGTCTGGTGGGCAAAAGCAGCGGATAGCAATTGCGAGGGCCATGGTGAAAGATCCTCGCATCCTTCTGCTTGACGAGGCCACCAGCGCTTTAGACGCTGAATCAGAGAAGACGGTACAGGATGCCGTGGAGCAGGCTTCCATGGGACGAACAACTGTAGTAATTGCACATCGTCTATCCACCATCCGCAACGCAAACCTCATTGCTGTGGTTCAAGCTGGTCGTGTGGTCGAGTCGGGTATACACGAAGATCTCATACAGAAAAGCGACGGGGCATACGCTGCACTGGTGCAGTTGCAGACACAACACACGGATGTAAATCGGTCGAAAGCTGTGGATGATGATGATGCACGTATATCCGCCACAACGAAGAGCATGAGCAGCAGGTGGGAGAGTCGTTCGGCGGTGCAGGTCGATATTAACCCTCCTCCTACCACTCCTCCTCCACCTTTCCGCCGTCTATTGCTTTTGAACGCCCCAGAGTGGAAGAGAGCTCTGTTGGGGGCCGTTTGTGCGGTGGGTTTTGGCGCAGTACAGCCCGTGTATTGTTTTACGATGGCAAATATTATTTCCGTCTTCTTCCTCCATGACCACGATGATATGAAATCAAAGATCAGAATGTATGCGCTCGTATTTGTAGCCTTGGCTATCTTCTCTTTTGTGGTAAATGTGGTTCAGCATTACAATTTCGCAGCCATGGGAGAGTGTCTTATCAAAAGAGTTCGAGAGCGCATGTTTGACAAAATCCTATCTTTTGAGATTGGATGGTTCGACCAACAGGAGAATTCAAGCGCTTCCATCTGCTCGCACCTCGCAACAGAAGCCAATGTGGTGAGTTACACCTCAATTCTTTCCCCTCCCTTGAATCATTTCGCTGTCCAAATTCGATCATGATTATAAAACTCGTGTTGTTGATGCAGTTGAAATCTCTTGTGGGAGATCGCGTGTCCCTGATGTTTCAGACGTTGTCAGCAGTGACAATAGCGTTTACAATGGGATTGATTATAGCGTGGCGCCTTGCCATTTTGATGATTGCCGTGCAGCCGCTGATAATTGCATGTTTCTACACACGGAAGGTTCTGCTCAAGGCCATGTCCGCCAAGGCGCTGAAAGCACAAGGTGAGGGGAGCCAATTGGCAGCAGAGGCGGTGGCCAATCAGCGCACCATCACCGCTTTCTCTTCTCAACAGAGGATGCTTGACATGTTTGAACGCACTCAACAAGGCCCGCGCAAGGACAGCCGCAGACAGTCTTGGTTTGCAGGATTGGGTCTGGGAACAAGCCAATCTCTTGCTCTCTGTACATGGGCACTAGATTTCTGGTACGGTGGAAAGCTTGTGAGTCAAGGACTTATCACTCCCGATGCTGTAGTCAAAACTTTTCTTATATTGATCAGCACCGGGCGAGTGATAGCCGACGCAGGAAGCATGACGAGCGACATAGCTAAAGGTTCCAACGCCGTCAAGTCAGTGTTGGCCATCTTAGACAGGAAGAGCCGCATAATCCCAGATGACCCTCAAGGAATAAAGCCGGACAGGATTGACGGAAATGTGGAAGTCAGGGATGTAAGCTTCGCATATCCTTCCCGTCCAAATATCATGGTTCTCAGAAATTTCAGTTTAAAAATAGAGGCAGGAAGGAGCGTGGCGCTTGTGGGTCAGAGCGGGTCGGGCAAATCTACCATTATTGCACTGGTGGACAGGTTCTATGATCCCATTGCTGGCAGCATAAGCATCGATGGCAACGACCTCAGAAGCTTCAATTTGAGGAGTTTCAGACGGCACATAGCTCTCGTAGGACAGGAGCCCACTCTGTTTGGAGAAAGCATCCGGGACAACATTCTTTACGGAAAGGAGAATGCCACAGAGGCAGAGATGATCGAAGCTGCCAAACTTGCCAATGCTCACGCCTTTATAAGGCAAGTACTATTAATTATTGTTAACATATTTCACTTTACCGCTAACGGCAGCTAAAGTAATTATAGTTATAATTATAATTATAACCCTGTGTGCAGTTGCTTAAAGGATGGATATGATACCATGACTGGAGACAGGGGGGTGCGACTGTCGGGAGGGCAGAAGCAGCGCATTGCCATAGCCAGGGCGATTATAAGAAAACCCACCATTTTACTGCTGGACGAGGCTACCAGTGCACTGGATAGCCAGTCGGAGATGGTGGTTCAGGAAGCCCTGGAACGAGTAATGGTCGGAAGAACGAGCATCGTTGTAGCACATCGATTGACGACCATTCAGAATGCAGATTCCATCGCTGTCATTGCAGATGGTATTATTGCTGAGCAGGGCAGCCATAGTGAATTGATGAGCAGGGGTGAAAGCAGCTCATATTTCTCCCTCATGAGACTCCAACAAAAACAACAACATCAAAGCGCACGCTAGCTGGCTTAGTGGAGCCTTCTCTTTCGCTTCAAGAAACCGACCTTTTTTATTCCCTCTGTTTCTGGCCGCTCACGACCCCATCCAAATCACAGAAAAAGGCATTGCCATTAAAACATTTGTCGCAACATGAATGGATTTGGGCCATTCAAATCAAAAATATTTTGGGTACCATCATGTTAGGCCGGTGACATGTGATATAAAGCAGGAATCCAGTATTAATTTTCTAGTTAGAATTTTGCATAGCCACTTTGAATTTAAAACACTTCTTCTCTGGCGCATCTTGTACCCTTCAAAACCGGACAAATCCAACGACAGAATATTTTCCGAGTTCTGAAGAGATGTGAAAGTTTCAAAAAAAAAGTAGATCTTGATGCAATGAACCACTAAATGCGCCTCTTTTTCTTTCGGTTCAGGGATCAGGGACCAGGGACGAGTGACCAGGGACCAGTCCAGTTCTCTTTCCTCGTACAGCGTCCCCATCGAAGCCTGGTATCCGCCCACAGATGAAAAGGATTTTTCATTCATCATTGTTAATTATTTGCTGTCAAATCCACACACTGAAAACTAACGTGTTACCCAATAACCTACCACCACCTTTGATGTTATGCAAAATTCCAAACCCTAATGAGTGGCACGCTCATTCCCCAATAATTGAAACTAATACTAATAATACTATCACTACTATCATTGTCACCCATGTTTTCTGGTTTCTGTGTCTCGTGTTTATCGCTTTATCCAAATTTCCTTTGGCTCTTAGCCTAAGACAGACAATAAATAATGCTCTCTATTCATCGTAGTGAAATCCATCATGCATTAAGAGAGTTTAATTTTTATATCTTTCAAAAGATATATATGTGTGTATAATGACAATCTTGTTTTTTTTAAAACCAAATCCAATTTTACGCACGCGGACATCATTTTCCATCATTGGCGTGAAAATTGGACTATAAGACAAACCCCACTACCATTAATGAAAGTAGAAACATAAATTATAAATAATTCGAACGATGTTCAATCAAAATATTTAAACTTAGCTAAAAGACTTCTCTTGGCATACGGGTATTTTTTGGGAACGCATCGAGATATATCTATTAAAAATTAATAAATTATATAAATCATTATAATAAGAATAACAATATCAAGATAACATTACAAAACATTAAAGTAATTGTAAAAATCATGTATAAGTAGCTCTATTGGAAGGTGGTGTGGCAGAGCATTTTTGGGATGATAAAAGTTTAAGAAGAAAGCTTTTTCGAAGGAGACCCATCATGATTTTTCTACATAAGACCTAGAAGTACCATAATGCCCCACCTAGAATATAAAGGCATCATAACACCCATCTCACCATACATTAGTGAAGACCAACAAGATAGCTCAACTGAAACTTTTTCATATAACTAAGGACTCCAACCCCACTGAGGACAAGAGTGGAGGAGAAGCAATGTGAGAGTGACTCCACAACCATTTGAGCATCGATGGAGGAGACCCTTGCATTGATAAATATGGAGGAATCATGTGCGTAGTACATGATGTGCTCCTCAAATGGTTGAGGAGCTCCTAAAGATGATGAAACTCAAGGATAACCTTTTTTGTTTGTCCGTGTATCTACAAACAAACATAGGAGATAAAAAAGTTATTGTTAATTGAAAACTGACATGAAAGGCTCACTATTGAAAATGGAGGCATTCCTAGATTTCCAAAGCTAAAAAAGAATAATAATTATCTAAAAAATGATATATATGTTGGCCACTGAGAACTATCCCCAAATTAATAGGCTATAGGTGGAAACATTGAAATAAGCTATGAATCAGTTGCCAATCTTCGCAAGCATAAGGACAAGTATGAAATAATTGTAAATGACTCGGGTCTAGAAAATGCAAGGCACTTGGGATTAGAGATCCCGATTTGTTTGAATCTTTTCCCTAGAGACAAACCTTGGTAGACAAGACATCAAATAAAATGAGCGTGTTTGGGTTGCAACGTTGAATTCCTTATTTGATTGAGGTGAGAAAGCCACATTCGAAGAGAAGAATTCAAACTCCATCAAATGTTTAACTTGCCAAGAACTGAGGAAAAATGGTTCGTAAATGGTATCACAATTCCATCACCATTCTTTCCACTTGGAAACCAAAAGTTGTAGTCAAAGTTTATGCATCATAATATTTGTCTTCAATTCACAAAATGGAAGGCAAATCAAAAGCTAAAATCTTTTATTTCTCTATATGGCCAAGGAATCTAATCTCTATAAGAGAGAAGATCTTTAATAGTGGAAATGTTCTCTTTTTTCAAGATTTGATTCTCAAAGTTTTAACAAGCAAGATGTAGAAATAAGACATTCTAGGGGCAAAGATAAATTGTGGTTGTTAAAAAGAAATCCTACATCAAAACCCATCTCCAACCCACTTGAGATAAGGCTTACCAACTTCAAAATATTTTTAGATACTTTTCACAATAAAAGACCCGTCAATTTTGACTAAGGCTATAAACAAGGTATCATATGAGCTCTTTTTTTCAACAAGTCTTAACATAGGGAGATCATGTGAAGATGCAATGCCTTAATAATATTTTCCATGCTTTTGAACCTTTTATAACAAGGACTAACCATTCAATGCAAAGATCATTTTTTTACTATAGATATAATTGATTCCCATACCATCCTTATCATAAGAGAGGAAATAAGCATCTTGTACTACTCTACAAAAGCCTCTAATTTAATTATCATTAGCCCAAAGAAAATATTTGACCAACTTAGTGAACTTATCTTAAGAATATTTTGAGGGATCCAAACATGAATAATAATAAACATGGGTTGTAGCAAAAATTTTGATGCAAACTTGAAGCTTTGTTGTTAATGACAAAGGCTTTATGATCCAATAAGCAATCTTATTTTCAATCCTCTCAAGCATGCATTTACATAGCTCAGTGTTAGCAATGCACCCTTGATTTCCTCATTATGGCATGTTATGGTTGTAATCTATAGGTTGTGATGGGACCTACAAGATGTTAAGAGCTATCATACTTGTGTATTAGGTGATTGCTTGCACTCTAACACTTATTCATTTAATTAACTTAATTAAATAATGTAGATAATATTTTATGGTTATATAGCACCTCAGTGTTGTATACTAGAAAAACTTAGACCTTGGTTTTTCCTCTTAGTTCTATAACTTTCCCATTTCTACAAGTCTCATATCTACTCTATCTTTTTTACCCTTAGCCTATATCTCTTAGTTTTACCAGTCTTATGTTGATTATCTAGGTCTTATATCTTGCGTAGAATACTTAAAATGTACTTATCTTCCATTTCTACAAGTTTCAAACTTGTACTTATTTTGTTTCTCCTTAGATAATGTCAATGATAGACAGTAACATTGATGTTACTATCCTATCCTAACTTAAGTGTCTAGTGCCCTAAATTCATCCAATTTATAAATAAAAATGTATTATAATGGTCGACCTAAGTAATTTAATGTGATTTATCAATCTAAAGGGATTGATATAAATACACAATCAACCCTCATTCATTCCTCACCTAGAAAATGACCAAAGAGACCAAGGCAACTTATCAAAAGCACTCTATCAAGCATTCTATTGAACAGAGATTCTATATTTCCACATCAGTCATAGGTAAAACACATCTACAAGTCTGAAGTATTAAAGGAGCAGCCCAATAGTTTGAATTGATAAGTTACAAGCTAGGTCATTGTTGTACTTGCTTTCCATATATTGCATGATTCACACACAAGCCAACACATAAGGAATAACTACTTGAGTCTAAGGCCCTCTTATAGAGTATTAGCTATGTAGGCAATGCCCTTTGACAAGGGGTCTTTTAGGTCAGCTTGACACCGTGTGCCCACTAACCCATTTTTCCCCAAGGTCACTATGAAGATGGAGATTTGGGGTTTTTCCATTTTATAAGGAGTGATAGTCCATGATCCAACTCAAAATGAACTAGAGTGAAGGTGAAGCAAAACCTAAAAGCATCCAAGTGGTCGAATCCTTTTCCATTAGGTATTCCATACAAGATGCTTACGTTGAACCTAGATAGTAGTGTCAATGCAACTGTCCCAAGTTGATGTTAGTGTCGAGAGTGCCATAAGTGTCAGATCTAGAATTTGATGATTATTCTAGAACTATCTTCCAACTTTTTTTATTGCTCATTCTAAATCCATAACTGTATTAACATCAAAACAAGCTAAGTAAATTAATTCTATACTTAGCATAATTATTCTTTCATATTTACTCTATATCAATTTTATAAATTTATTGTATGATTCTATCTAAGTTTAGCATCTAATTGACCTATTATAGATATGATTATCACTCTTATGCCATTTCATTTCTATATACCCTTTAATTCAAATCTAGGGTTAATGATAATATCACCTTATATTTCATTTTAAGGTTCAACATCTAGTGAACTCGATCCATGTGAATGCAAAAAAAAATTGATCTAGGGCTTTCAAGACTCCTATAGTTTTAGCTGGTTGTGATGAATCTTTAGATTTGAAACTTTACCTTACAGATTTACCCTCCTCTAGTCACAAGGGCTTTGTGGGCTTATGCTTGCAAGTGGATTATTACTTGATTGGTGCATTTTATCCTTGAAATAGGTTATTTTAAAACTTCCTCAAATTTATTTTATACTCATATTTTTATATACAAAAACCTCTTTTTGTTTGCCAAAATTTGTTACAGATTTTTCAATTTTTTTAATTTACTATTTTAGTAAATATCAACATACAAGGTTAATGGTGTACTTATGTTGAAATTAATTTCTGAGTTTAATCAAAAATCATATTTTATTTAAAAACCTCTCTCAGATATTTAAAAACTATTCATAATTTTTTACAATTGTTGATTCTTTATTTGTAATATTCTAGGGTTTGCCTATAAAGATTCAAAATTATTTGGTATATTTTTTTATTCATATTGGATCAAAATTCAAATTTATCAGAGGGTTTTCATAAATATGTTAATATAAATAAAAATATATTTCCATTTTCCAAAATATTATGTGAATTTTACAAATTTAACATTTTTTATTTTTAGTAAATATAGATCTACAAGTTGTTCATGCACTTTTGTTTCCCTATTTTTTTGGGTTCATCTTATTTTTTTATTTTTTTAAAGAAACATATCCCATATTTTCAAAAAAAACATCCAATAGTCTAAAATTTATATATCCATACTATAATGATTGATTGTTCCTTGGCAATTGTTTCTTTTGCTTATCCATTTCTCATATTAATTTTCAAAAAATTTCAAAAGGATACATAGAAGATCCTTCCTCCTCCTAACCCTAAGGAGGGTGATATATATCATCCCTCTAACGAGGTCTAGGTTATCACTTATCCAAGGGATAAGGTGGCCAATCCTATAGTTTCAAATGAAACTAATCAATCTCAAATACCTATGGTTTGTGCTTATGAAACCCTAAAAGACCAAATCAATACCATGACCAAGCTAATGCACGAGTTACAAAATTAAAATCAGTCTCTAAATTCAAAGATAACTTTATTGTAAAATCAGATTTCATATACAAATAATCCATATTATGTTAATGTGAACCATGTGTTTGCATCTTTGCATACCAATTATGTGCCAAATAAAATTCAATATTGGAAGCGAAAACCAAAGTCACCTAAAGACAATGATTATACAAGTGAACAAAAGCCTACCAAAAAGTAAAATGAGATTCTAAGGGATATTCTTAGAAATAATGAGATCAACTTACCTCCTATGCATCCTATACAAAAATCTAAATATTACTGTGTATATCATAGAATTTATGGTCACCATCCAAATTCTTGTTTTGCATTGAAAAGGAATATACAAAATATAACTTCTCCTAAATCAAAGGTACCAAATAAAAAAAAATGGGTACCAAAAGATCCTCCAAAATAAAAGGAGAAACCTTTTCCAAATCCACCGTAAGATTCAAATTATAAATCATTAAAGGTGGATGAACCTTCACATGATGTGCAAGTTTACAATGTTCCAAATTCTCCAAAAGACATGCCAAATATTCCAAAGATTGATCCAAAGCAAGAAATTTTGAAAGAAAAATCCCAACTGGTAATGTTACAAAATGACCAAAATACATTTTTTCACTTGATTATATTGTTTTAATAATCAACTTTGTTGAGTATTACACATTCAAATCACAAATAGAAGTTTAGTCACATTATTATAACTCAATATAGGTTGTCATATTCATGAATATAAAATTCATGCATGCACCTGATAATATAAAGCAAGATCAAAAAATATTAAGGAAGAACTATTTATATGTCAGTGATGATCGATTACATTGTACATAGTACATGCAAGGTTATTTTGATATGTTCTATGGAAAGTTGAATGGGGGGAACATTACTTTTAATCATCATTATATTTGATCAGATAATTTCACATCATAATTCAAGCATCTATAAATGTTTTATTGGTTGAGCATATGCATGTTACCACTGTCGTAGAACATATTTGGAGTTTCATTGAGGTTGGCCATGGAAAAGGGGATCATGAGGTGTTGGATCATGTGTAAAAAGAGTCATTGAAAGAGATGAGTTGAATTTTGAATATGGTGTGGTTTTGAATAATGCAACAACCATTATTGAATGGGTTAACGATAAAATGGACCATCGTGCTCAATTAAATTCTAATATTTATAGATATTTATGGTTGATGGAGAAATAACACTTGGAAAAGTATGAGGATTGTATGACTATAATAGGATCAAGTGAGCTCCACCCATTTTGTATCTCAAATGTAGGTTCTTATGCTATTCATACAAGACACGTGGCATGTTTTTGTTCTACATGCATGGATTCTTTATTGAATTATTGTGAGTCATAAGAGTGAGTGGATGAGTGGAGTTGCATACCTCTAATTCCAATTGATACATATCAGGTTCCATCAACATTACAACTTAAAAATATGACATCATCACTTGACTTTGACCATGTATATTATCTAGTGAAACTACATAAAATATTAATTATAATGTACTATTTATTTTGATTATCTATCTTGACAATGTCATTAAAAATTATTTTTTGTGATATAGGGTATGTTTTAACAATTATTATTGAAGAGGACAATGAAGAGTGAACAAATTTCTACTTATGTTAGTGTGTAGAGGAAAACAATTATCTTCCCTAGTCATAGATGGAGAAAACATTGACTATCCTACTAGGTCTATGGTAGTCACTAGAACTTGGCTTTGATATCAAAAATTTAGATGTATGGTTATTTGAAGACTTTGAAACACATAGGAAGATACTTCACTATTTAAATTTTGTTCTTGTAAAAGATATTCAATTGGTCAAATATCATGGGGGGCCATTAGACAATAATATATGGAAAGTTCATGAGTTAAACCATGAAGTTATTCTTGATACTATCAACATTCGAGTAGATCTTAGTGGTTCATTGGATTAAAATTTTAAGGTATGGTGAATTCTCAAATGTAGATGTACTTAATTTTACCAAATTTTATTGATTTTATAGGTAGCACATATAAATTTCTTTTTTAAATAATTACTAACTTTTTTTTTGCAGGTTAGTGGTGCCAAATAAGCTTCCAACTTCATGTGGTTGGCATTGTTAGTAATTAATTTCATATTCTTGAAACTAAGAGAAACTTAATATAAGTACTCAATTATGACATAAAGGGTGTTTTTTAGGTCAAAATGGGTAGTAGGTCTCTCGATCGAGTGTGATGGGAGGCCAACAACTTAGTCTTGGATGTTATCTACCACCCCAACTATGTTGGTAGTGCCATTGTGAGCCACAAAACACTAAAGATGGAGTTCTCTAGCTACATCTTCAACTTTGGCAACATTTGTTATCAGTGTTTCCATACTCTTGAACAATAGAGAAAACATGCATATGGGTGGATTTATACATTATGGTCATGGGAGCATATGCCATTTTCCTATATAGACATGTTCAAAGTGATGTACTTGCACCTATAGGTCCCGAAGGTAGAAATATCAAGTGGAGGATGAGAACTTGTCTCTTCACTATAAAAAGTTACATTTTAGGACCTATTATTTTAATGTGTACCAAAAATTAATCTCAAAGGTTACATCAATTTTATATGGGGTGTAATTATAGGGATTATACATGCATGTGAGGTTTCTTTCAGTTCATTTCAATAACTTGTATAGTTTTTAATTTATGCACGTCTAAAGTTAGGCTAAAAATTATATATTTTTTGGTATTGAAAAGGGCATTCTTGAGGTTGGAATGGGTAGTGGGTGTTTCTATAGAGCATGATGGGAGGACAAT
Source organism: Torreya grandis (assembly GCA_037957365.1). Classification (NCBI taxonomy): domain Eukaryota; kingdom Viridiplantae; phylum Streptophyta; class Pinopsida; order Cupressales; family Taxaceae; genus Torreya; species Torreya grandis. The sequence continues at coordinate 5,798,228 of JARHVA010000326.1, forward strand.
AACATGGTCTTATATATTATTCTCCATCTTAGATGTGTTGGCAATGTCATTTTCAAGCCACTAAGCATTGGAGATGGAATTTTCCAACTATAGTTTCAACTTTGACAACATTTGTTGTCAGTGTTTCATGCTCCTGAATAATAGAGAAAAAATGCATCCGAGTGGGCTTGTATGTCATGTTCATGGGAACACATGTAATTTACCTATACATATGTTTTCAAAGTGATGGAGTTTCACCTGGAGGTCCCAAAAGTGGAAATTTTATTTAGAGGATAAGAACTTGTCTCTTCACTTTAAAAGAGTCAAATTTTAGGACTTGTTACTGTAATGTGTGCCATGGATTCATCTCCAAGGTTATATTAATGATATGGGATGTAATTAAAGGGTTTTGACATACATGTGAGGGTTCTTTTGGTTTGTACCAATGACTTACAATTTTCATTTTATGTGCATCTAAAATTAGGCCAAAAAATTACAATTTTCTTATTTTGAGAAGGGCATTCTTGAGGCCAAAATGTGTTGTGGGTCTCCCTATTGGTGTAATCAGAGAATAAGAACCCAATATTGGATGTTATCCACAACCCCAAATGTGTTGAAAGTTCTATTTTTAAGCCACAAAGCACTGAAAGTGGATATATTAAATTGTCACTGTTGTAAAAGAATATATCACCCCATAGTCATATGTGAAGACATTTGGTTTGCTCAATTTTCATGGCATAGGGAAGGGTTTCCCTCTTTAACAACATCATCATCCTACCATTGTAATAATAATGAATTTTTTTGTGTTATTTCCTTGTTATGAGGATGCTTTTCTAAAAAAATCATGTTGAGATTCTTTGATAGTGTAAGTGTATATATGTATGTATGTTGAGCAATATATGATGACAAGAAAAGAAATGGTGAATCTGAGTGTAGTGGAGAGGGAGAGAACAAATTTGAGGAATTAAAACAAAAGAGTTATAACCACAAAAATATTCCAAGGCCTATTGTACTTGCTTTCCACATATTACATGATTCACACACTAGCCAACACATAAGAGATAACTACATGAGTTTGAGGCCCTCTTCTGAAGTATTGTTTATGTAGGAAACACCCTCTGATAGTGGGGTCTTTGGGATTAACTTGAGACTATGTTCTCACGAACCCATTTTTATCCAAGGTCACTATGAAGATGGAGAACTAGGGTTTTGCCATTTCACAAGGAGTGATAGTCCATGGCCCGATTCTAAATACACTAGAGTGAAGGCAAAGCAAAAACCATAAGAATTAGATGGTCACATCCTTTTCTATCAGGTAGTCCATACATAACACTTATGTTGAACCCAGATAGTAGTGTTGACACAACCATCCCAAGATGACATTAATGTCTTGTAATATACCTAGAGAGGGGTAGAATAGTAGCATAAATAGTAGAATAATGAATAGAATGTTATAGAGGAATAATATCACATGTATAGATTAGAATAAGTATAAATACAGGGGCATAATTTATTTTTGTACATCTAAGCAAATATAAATCAGCTAGAGCATTGCTTTGATAAGGAAGTAGCCTCTGAAGTGGCAAGCGATTATGGAGTTATTCCTTCCCACCAATAAGGAATAAAATATTTATATAAAAATATATGTAATATTTTAGTTATATGAGTGTTATTTTCTATTTTATCATATAGGCTCTTAACATCTGATATCAGAATGCTTTACATGGACATTTATATGATCTTTGTTGCAAGCACATTTTAGAGCTTCATTGCATCTTGAAGATTTTCATTTTCCCCCTCAAAATCATGACTATTCTTGTTCAAACTAATCTCAAATAGTAATGAATTGTGCCAAATAATTTATGGGTTTTATGCACCTCATTTACAAATTTCTAGAATGTTTTGAATTTTTTATTTTTGTTTAGTATTATAAAATTTATCATAGTTTTAGTAACTGCTTCTATGTTAAAAAAATAAGAGAGGAAAAAAAAAATGGAAATTTCCATTTTATCTAGAATAATGCATCAATTAAGAAATGATATGAATAAATTTATCAGTAATATGCATACTAATTTAAATAGATTTGAGCTTCACTCTCATATACTAACAAAGTATGATAAGGAAATTAATACATCGCTTGATTGGGAAAATAATTATAGTAAATTGTATGGGGATTTATTTCTTATAGTTGAAGCATATGAGATGGACATAAATATATGGATATATTTTGGTGATTATTGTAACATATAGTATGTTGATTTATTTTATTTGGCCATGACTACTTCACATTTGGATGCACCCAAGCAAGCACCTAAGCATGCCATCAATAAGCCCACGTTGGCCACTAACGCTTCAAAAAAAAAAATTACATTTTTTGTTGGGGTTAGTCACTCTTAAAAAATGTCTATAATGAGCAATTCTAAGGGGGGTGGCATGTATCTTTCATTGGCTCATCAAGCAGATTATTTTGAGCATCCTTGTTCTAGCATTGAGGTGATAATCATTAAGTTTCAAATTTTAGTTCTTGATACTAATATCATAACTATCATATTTTAAGCTGAGGTTATTCCATCCATAGATCTTTGTGTACTTCACCCTCATGTTATAGTACTTGATTTCATATTGTACTTGCACATCTCCAAGAATAAGAGGAAGAAGTAAAAGAAAAAAAGGATGCATGGTCAGGCTTCCATCTGGTTCTCCACATATTTTTTATGTAATTTTTTGCATGTTTCAAGTGAAAAAAATTTTCAAGGGGGATGGAATGTAATATACCTAGGGAGGGGTAGAATAGTATCATAAATAATAGAATAATGAATAAAATTTTATAAAAGAATAATCTCACATGTATATAGTGGAAGAATGGGATAGATTAGAATAATTATAAATAGAGGGGCATAAGCTATTATAATACATCCAAGAAAATATAAATCAATTAGAGCATTGATCTGATAAGGAGGTAGCCCCCTCGAAGTGGCAAGTGATTATGGAGTTATTCCTTTTCATCAAAAAGGAATATTGTATTTATGTCAATATAGTTAGTATTTTATTTATATTAGTGTAGAGGTTCTTAACATGTCTAGAGTGCTAGAAGAGCCAGCTCTACAATCTAACAACTATTATAGAACTATCTTCTAGGCTTCTTCCTACCAAATCCAAATCTAGAACTGCATTAGCATTAGAACAAGCTAAGTACATTACCTCTTTATTATTTATATACTTAGCATAATTTCACTTTCCATATTTATATTATCTCAATTTTATAAATTTAGTGTATGCTAATATCTGAGTTTAGCATGTAATTAGCTTTCTATAAATATGATTATCACTCTTGTGTCATTTCATTTCAATATACACCTTTAATTTAATTATAAGGTTAATGATAAGATAACCTTAGAATTAATTTTAGGGTTAAAAATTTGGTGAACATGATCCATGTGAATGCAAAAAAAATTTGATCTAGGGTTTCCTAGCCTCCTAGAGTTTCATCTGATTGTGATGATTCTTTAGATTTGAAACTTTACCCTATGGTTTTACCCTCCTCTGGTCACAAAGGTTTCATGTTCTTATGATTGAAAATGGATTTTTCATTAATTATAATTTATGCCTCAAAATAGGTTCATTTAAAAATTTCTCAAAGTTATTTTCTACTCATATTGTTAAATAAAAAATCCTTTTTTATTTCCACAAAAATTCAGTACGATTTTTTCAATTTTTGTAATTTACTATTTTTAGTAAATATTAGCATACAAGGTGAATGGTGTAATCATGTTGAAATTATTTTTTTGGTTTCATTAAAAATAAGATTCTATTCAAAAAACCTCTCTCAAATCTCTAAAAACTATATCTGATTTATTGGAATTATTGATTCTTTATTTAAAATATTCTAGGGTTTCCCTTTAAAGTATTCAAAATTATTTGGCCTATTTTTGATTCATATTAAATTGAAATTCAAATTCCTCAGAGGTTTTTCATATATTTTTTGATATAGACAAACAAATCTTTTAGTTTTTTTTTTTATATTATGCATATGACAAATTTAACATTTTACTATTTATAATAAATGTAGATCTACATGTTGTACATGTACTTTTGTGTCCCTATTTTTATGGGTTCATCTCTTTTCTTATTTTTACTGAAAAAACCCATCACAATTTTTTTAAAAAAGTTAACCAATAGTCTAAAATTTCTATATCTTTACTGTAATAATTGATTGCTCCTTGGCATTTGTTTCTCTTGGTTATCCTATTCTCATATCAATTTTCAAAACAACTCAAATGGATACAATGAAGATCTCTCCTCCTCCTAACCATAATGAGGGTGATAACTCTCATCCCTCTAACTAGGTTTAGACTATCACTTATCTAAAGCATAATGTGGCCAACCCTATAATTTTAAATGAATATAATCAATCTCAAATACTTAGGGTTTGTGCTTGTGAAACCCTAAAGGACCAAATTAGTACCATGACCAAGTTAATGCATGAGTTACAAAAATCAAAATTAGTCTCTAAATTCAAAGATCACTTTATTTTAAAATAAGATTTCACATACAAAGAATCCACATTATGTTAATGTGAACCATGTGTTTGCATCTTTGCATACCAATTATGTGCCTTATAAAAATCAATGTTGGAAGCCAAAACCAAAGTCACCTAATGACAATGATTCTATAAGAGAACAAAATTATACCAAGAGGTTAAATGAGATTATAAGGGAGATGCTTAGAAATAATGAGATCAAATTACCTCCCCCCCCCCCATTCATCCTATACAAAAATCCAAATATTACTTTGCATATCATAAAATACATGGTTACCATACAAATTCTTGTTTTGCATTGAAAATAAAGATAAAATATAACTTCTCCTAAATCAAAAGTGCCAAATAAAAAAAAAAGGTACCAAAAGTTCCTCTAAAACAAAAGGAGAAGCATTTACCAAATCCACCTCAATATTCAAATGATACATCATTAAAGGTGGATGAACCTTCACATGATGTGCAAGATTCCAATGTTCCAAATTCTCTAAAATACATACCAAATATTCTAAATAATGATCCAAAGCAAGAATTTTTTGAAAGAACAATCTCAACTAGTAATGTTACAGAATGACCAAAATACATCTTTTTATAATGAGCAAGAGAAGATGTGCAATGATTTTTTAGTTTATATTCCACAGCTTGCCAATGATGAAAATAAACAAGAAAAATCTATTTCCAAGAATGAATCTTAAACCTATGATGTGGTTGTTTTTTCATACATAGATACTCAAATTGTCAAACCATTTATTTAGAAGCCAGTTATTCAAAATAAACCACCATAATTCTTGATGTTACCCTCAAATATTGGTTACATATTTGATCCTAATGGTGGTACACATTGGAGTAGCCTTTATAATAATTGATGTGATAACATTGTTCTATGTGCTTTAATAATACGTCTACTTAGACATATTCCTTATATGTGCCACATGGTTACATTTATATATTATACAATTGCCTTATCCTTTTGAGGAGAGGTAACTACCATTTCCTATCTTCCCTCACCTCAAAGTGGGGCATGCCATAGATACATGTTCTTTACATTTGGCATAATTTTTAGATTCACTGGGGTCATGTCACATACACATGGATTTAACACATTCATACTATTTATATTTAGTATGGGTATGCAGAAGCATGTTCTCCACACTTATTCAATATTTAACATCTCTAGATTACAATAAGGGCATGTTTTAGAAACATGTTATCCACATTGGCACTTATTTTAGTCTTTGTATTTCTATACATATAGTGGGGGCACCAGGTTGTATGTATCATTGAGTTACTTATTTGAACTAATCTCAATTGCCATGTCCTAACCACATTTTTATCCAAATTTGGGGGTATGTTACTTCCAAACTCTCTCTCCTCTCTCTCTCTCTCTCTCTCTCTCTCTCTCTCTCTCTCTCTCTCTCTCTCTCTCTCTCTCTCTCTCTCTCTCTCTCTCTCTCTCTCTCTCTCTCTCTCTCTCTCTCCTCTCTCTCTCTCTCTCTCTCTCTCTCTCTCTCCCTCCTTGGATATATGCACTTTCAAGATTTATCTATATTTATCCTAATCTTAATTTCAAAGCCTTAAAATGATAGATATTTTTTCAAAATAACTTAAAAGTAGGCAAGGTGATTACATCAACACATAGGTCAGTCACTAGTAAAGCACTCAAATTGGTCATATGTAAATACATTGTGCACATACACACACAAGTATGCATTTCTTTCTCTTAAACTAAAAATTGCATTAATGATTTAAAGGGGGGGTGTAAATTTAGATGATATTTTATGATTTTATAACACCTTAATATTTTACACATGGAAAACTCGTACCTTGGTTATTCCTCTCAAATCTATACCTTCCCTGCTTCCACAAGTCTCACATCTATTTATTCCCCTTGGTCTTTAGTTTTAGTTTTACCAGTCTTATGTGTATTACCCAAGTCTTTTCTCTTTCTCATAATGCTTAAAACATACTTATATTCCATCTCTACAAGTTCTAAACCCATACATGCTTTCTTACTCCTTGGATACTAACATCTGGTATAGACATTAGTGTCGATATTACTTTCATATCTTGATGTAAGTGTCTAGTGCCCTAAGTCATCCACTTTTACAATGAAAACATATCCTAATATCCGGCCTAAGTTTTTTAATGAAAGTTGTTAATACAACATGATTGATATAAATACAAGATCATCCTTCTATATGCACCTAAATCTGCTCACCCTAATAATACCATTGAACCCACTAATTTAACCCATAATCATATTACCTAGCTAATTAGTTAATATACCAATTCCTACATGAAATCCCCTACATCCCATGAACCTTAATACAACCTCAAAACAAATTAATCACCCTCATTAACCCACTAACTAATCCTACTTAGCTACTAACCTACTCATTAACCCACTTGCCAATTTAAAATTCACTTTTATTCACCTACCCATCTACCACCCCCTACTAAACTAGCCTTTCCTACACCCCCTACTCCCTAATGGATATTCTAGAATTAGATAATTATATAATATCCTTAAATATATGCCTTTTCCTCTAGAATTTTCTATTCTATAGGTTTCTAAGGAATAAAAAATTCATTAAAAATTCCTCAACCATTGATCTCAATAGCTCAAGATTAAATATGATCCATTGATTTCCCCTCCCATGAATTATATAAACAAGCCATACCTCCATGACTAACTGACTTGAAAACTTGGAAACTTAGAGAGCTTACTTATATCCATCATTCAAACACTCCCATGGAATTGTAAAAGTCATCAACAATCCAAAAAGTCGTTGAAGCCATTATCAAGCTCAATCAAGCAATCCAACAATCTACTCATTTTGTACCCAAATCGATTTGACAATCTTGAAGATGAGCTATAAGAGAAAAAAATGATGGTAAGTGATTCCATTTTAAGTATATGATTGTCTCTTTATCCCTTCCTTTTATGTTTTTTATTTTTGGGTTTTTATTTCTAAAAATAATAATATAAGGAATAATCCAAAATAAATTCAAACACCCTCATTCATTTCTCACCTAGTAAAAGACTAAAGAGACCAAGACAACTTATCAAAATAACTATATCATAGGTACAACATATATATAGGTCTAAATTACTGAAGGAGCATCCTAAGAGCTTGATTTTCCAAATTACAAACTAAGTCACTCTTGTACTTGATTTCCACATATTGTATGATTCACATACAAGCCAACACATAGGGGAGAACTACATGAGTCTAAGGCACTCTTCTAGAGTATTGGTTATGTAGGTAGTACCCTATAATAGTGGGTTTTTTGGGGTCATCTTGACATCATGTGCCCACTAACCATTTTCCCCCAAGGTCATTATGAAGATGGAGAACTAGGGTTTTTCCATTTGAAAAAGAGTGACAGTCCATGACCTAGATTTGAACACACTAGAGCAAGGGTAAATCAAAATCCAAAATTTTTTAGGTGGTCACATATTTTTCTAGTAGGTATTCCATAGGACACTTGTATCAAGCCTAAATATTAGTGTCGATGTAATTATCATAGGGTGATGTTCATGTCTAGAGTGATAGAAGCATAGGATCCAAAATCTGGCAACTGTTCCAAAATAATCTTCTAGCCTTCTTCCTACATGTCATAGTCAAACACTAGCATCAAAGGTAATGTCCATATTCGATGGTAGTGTCAATGGCCACATAAGTATAATTTATATAAGTTGATGACTAATATAGAACACTGATCCTACATATTTATTCCCTGATTCTAGTTTATATCTACCTACACATAATAAACTAATTAAGTAATATTATTTCTTATTTATTATAATATCTTTTAATAGTTGTACTTTACTACTTTTAACAATCTCAATTGTATAAATTTAGAATATTTTTATTTGAGTTTTATATTAATTGGCTTGATATAGATTAGCTTATGACCCTTGTGTTATAAATAATTTTATATTATTAGTCCTAGATCCCCTACATACCAAAATTTAGGGTTAAACATTTGGTGAACCAAACCCTTGGTCTTCAAACCCTAGATTGACCTAGAATTTTCTTGATTTACTATTTTCTTAAATTTTTATTTATAATTTCACAATATTCAAAATTTAAAAGTCAAAGTTTTCTTTTCCTAAAAATAATGTTATGGTAAATCAGTCAAAGACATCACCCAACATGGAATAAACAAATCAATCAATATAAAGAGAGAGTTTTAAAATAATAATCAAAGATTAATGTCTCTTTATGACTCTTTTTATAATAATATATAACCACTTTCCATGTCAATATGCTTATTCCCAACTCTTTCTTCCTCCTAGATCCTATTATAGTGACAACTACCATCCCACTCCCATTATTCACACCATAAATTATATTAGATTATGTAGTCCATATTATCATTAAACGAAGAGGTAAGGATTCCAAAACCATCCCACCACTTATTAATATACAACAAATTCATCTTAATATTAAATTGATAATCAAAAATAAAGTATGTGACCTTGTTGACCAATTGAGTAATATTCATGCTAATATTTCAATCCTTGAGTTGTTAAAACAATATACTATCTATAAGGATATCCTATATTAATCATTGTGTGAAATAGAAAGTATGAAGTGATATAAAAATATGCTTAATTCACAAATATTATACAAGATCTCAAAAATAATGCAAATATCATTACCTTCGATTTTAAAGATTTACCATCAAAATATATTAGTAACCAAGATCTGCTATTATTCATACAAGTGAGTATGATTAAAAAGGGAATCAAAAGGGTGATATTTGATAATGGATCTGGTCTAAATATTTTTGGCATAGAATTATTAACCACCATGGTATTTGCACCAGTCTTTTTGAAAAAATAGACATGCATATGAAAGGATTTGATAATTCATTTAGCCCTCCAATTGGACAAATCACATTAGATGTGACATTGGGATAAAAAATGTTCCAAATAAATTCTAATTAATGTCTCAATCACTTAATTATAACTTACTCTTGGTTAGACCTTGGATACACACAATGGAGGCCATCCCATCTACATTGCATTGATGTGCTAAATTCATACATGATGGGACCTTGTTGAAAATGTCAACCGATAATGAACCTTTGAAATTTTTTCACATGTTACATTGTGACATGGAAAGGGTTACTAAATCCATACCACCAAATCAATACATTCCACTTGAAGGCATACCAAATTATGATATGGAAGAATCAATAAAAATAACTCATTTATCTCAATATGATTATAAGGCACTACATACTGAGGTGCACAAGGATATAAAATTAGAACAAGAACCATTACCCAAAGGAGCCAATGATATGAAACCAAGAAGGAAAACCCAACAATTGATCTTCCTTTATTGGTTAATATTGAGCTTTAAGATGGAAAAGTTTTGAAATATTATGATAGTTATGATGAACTTCCTCCTAAAATTATGGATGAATAATTAAAAAACTAAAATTTGATACTTGAGCATATTTCACATAACCAGTCCTAGTACATACAAGTTAAATTCATCATCAGAGGATAAAAAATCACATTTAAATAAGGGCATGGAAAAATTAGTAAATGAACATGTATATGTTTGATATTCAATCCATCCCTCTTGGCTACAAATATTAAGTCAACCCTGCAAGGGACAATGTTGATATATCATGTTAATAATGTGTATACTTCATATAAGTCTCCACAATAGATTTTAAAAATTATATCACAAAAAAATCATCTATAAAAGGGTAAGCAAATAAAATTCCCCTTTCCTAAGAGTCCCATACTCAAAAGGCATTTTCACTATATAAACATAGTGGATTCCACATAATCTTCGTATACTCCTACACAACATACTCAGTTACTAGAGAAACTAAACATGTTCCAATTAAAAATACTCAAAATAAACCACATAGCACTTAATGATGGGTTCCAAAAACCCCTACTCATTATATTATTTCTTCATGACCACATAATCTTATGGCACATATGTATACTACCATAGATTCTACATATCCAAATATGACACTTGTACATGCTCTTTCATAGTACCACTAGTTTCAAATACCATATTCCTAAATTTTATTATCTCTTCAACACTTATGTTGTTTGATTTATGTTAGTACATAGCATATCATTTAATTTATATATACACATATGTTTTATGCATCTTGGAGTGTGATACAAGCATACCCAAATACATGATCTATGCACTTCTAGATGTTGGAAATTTCCTCTACCCATATCATATAACACATTGGGGGCATATGATTCTTTGATCATGATTGATACAAGTTACATATAATTTATGATAATTTTATACATTATCATGTTTGAGCTTATATTTATAACACATGTCTATATCCATGCTCATATCTTTCACAGTATCCTTGATATGTCATACTACATGACATTTTGACTAACTCATATATACAGGGACTAGTATAATATGTTTATGTGGTTGCTTATGCTTCATATATTTTATAATTCCTTGAGTGTATTATATTTATTTTTATTGTCTTGATCATGGAACATTTGAATCTTTTCCTTGATCATTGGCCTTTGTGCCATTATATGTTGATTGGATATTTTAAATATGTCATTCATTTCTATGATATGGCATTTGAATATGCCATTTGTATGAGATATCCTTAGACCATTCCTTTTTACATTACGTTGAGTGCTCTTATGTGTGTGTTTGATTGTTTGTTGATCTTATAATGTTACCCTCTATACATTATCATGCATCTTAGGACTTGATGTGATTGCATACTACGAGCCTAATTTAAATATATACTTCACCAAGTTCATATTATATGGTACATGCTTCATAAATAGGTTATACAAATATGTTATCCTTTTGAGATAAGGTACCTAATAGTTTATATTTCTCTCACCTCAAAAGGGGGGAATTTTAGTGGGGCAAGTCATATAAGGCATGACCTCCAAATTTTCATAGTTTTCTAGATTCTTGTGGGGGCATATCACAAAGGTATGACATCCATACTTATACACTTAGTATCTCTAGACTTTAGTGGGGGCATGTCAAAAATACTTACAAAAAATCTAATTCAATTTCATAATTCAAATATACACTTGGGTTAAAATTATATAATTACACCAATTTTTCATAGATTTGAAACATTTTTTCCTAGATCTATGACACAAATCCAAACTAGACATATTAAAAGGTGAAAATACCATGTTATTGAACTAAAAAAAATTTAAATTTTACTAATTATACTACTTAATAGGATACACCAATTACACTAGGATGTACTGTTATCTTACTTTTTTTATTATAATAATTGGTTCATTCTATAGGTTAAAGTGATTAGATAATAAAAACTCACCATATTTATAGATTAGAGTGATTAAATCATCCAATATCACTATATTTATATGAGTTGATTAAATCACTTACCCTTACCAGATTATATGTATTCACACTTTAGTTATGTGATTGAGATATATTGATCTCAATGGTCATGTCACAAATCATCCTTGCATTAGATTATGGGAATAATACCTTCCAATATCCCTCTTAAAATCTCCAAGGTTTAGGTCTAAACATTCTCCAGCTCTAATTCTTCATAAAGAAGCATATTTATCAAGTTAAAGCATCAAGAGGTGACATGTTTTCATTGACACATAGGTGTACTCCTTCCTTTTTTCTCTTTATTTTAAATCATTTAAATTATTTAAAATTTCATATTATATACATTAATTTAAAATATAGCATGCTATTGGTTACATGCCATACACCAATAAAGAACTCAAAGTGGGATCAAGCAAAGGTAATGTGTGTTATACACACCTAGGTATGCATTTATTTCCTTTAACCTAATAATTTCATCCTAATGCATTACAAGATTAAAGTTGGGGGGGATGTAGATACTAAAATTGAATATTTATAACATCTTAGTCTTTTATTTTTTATAAATATCAATCAAGACTTTATTCTTCATTTCTAGACCTTACTTCTACTGAAAGGTTCACATTCACTATATCATTATGCCTAAATGATTATCTCTTAGTCTGATCCATATCATTCTGATAATCCAGGTATCCTATGTTACAAATAAAGCTTAAAACCTGATAAATTTCATTTATTATTAGTTTTAGATCCATACATGTTTTATATCCTTCAGGACATTACCAACCATAAAGGGACACTATTGATAATGGTAGTGTCCAAATCCTTATATAATGTCCAATAGACAAACTTCATATAAATTAAATGATATAGACCCATGGGTTATCCTATTTGTCTTATTGAATCCTACCATGAGATATTTTCAAAAGGTGTGGTATAAATACAAGTCTAAGTCTTCTCATTCCTCATTTATCAAATACTTCATTCTTCATTTATGAAATATGAAACAAACACCTTATAAATCTAAATCAATCAACTTCACAAGCACTCTATTCTACCCTCTTCATCCCTATTTTCATATCAAGCATAGGAAAAATCATATTAAAGGTATGAAACATTCAAAGAGTAACCCATGGGAGATATTTTTCAAACTACAAGATATATCATTTATGCATCATCATATAGTATATTTCACCCTTGAACACAAACTTTATCAAACATATGGGATACATACACAAGTATGAGGCTCTCATTAGAGTATTGACTATTTAGGCAATGCCCATTGACAAAGGGGTATTTGGGGTAGCTCGACACCATGAGCCCACTAACCCATTTTTCAACAAACTCATTCCAAGGGTGAATAGCTAGGGTTTTATCAATCAACAAAGAGTGAAAAATTGTATCCCATATATGAATACATCAACATAAATGTGATATAAAAACTAGAACAATGAAGTTGGTCACATCCATATCTATTCATTATTCTGTACTAGACACCTATTTCATAGTTAAACACTAGAATTGATGGTAGTGTCCATATTTGACAATAGTGTCAATGACCATAGAAGTATAATTTACATAATTTGATGACTAATTTAGAACACTGATCCTGCATTTTTTACTTATTTCTAGTCTATATCTTCATGTTGATAGTAAATCAACTAAGTACTATTTTCTCTTATTTATTGCAATACCTTTCAATAGCTATACTTTAATATTTTTTTATCAATCTTAGTTGTAAAAATTTAAAATATCATTTATCTAAGTTTTCTATTAATTGGCCTATTATAGATTAGTTTGTCACCCTTGTGTTAGAACTAATTTTATATTATTAACCTTATATCCTCCACATACCTAAATTTAGGATTACTTAGAATCATATATGGTTTGATTTCAACTTTATTTAGGGTTATGATGATGATAACATCATTTTGGTGCATTTCTAGTTGGTTGTCCAATCTATAAATGGTCATGTGACTATCATATGCCTAATTATCTCTTATCAAGGTAGGGTAATGAGTTTAATCTATTTTCATATCAACTACATCAATGTACTGACATAAACTAAGCTTAACCACCTTTATTTACACATCCTTGAATATTCTAATAAGCTTAATGTGACCATAGTCCATGAGACTCAAAGTAACATGGCTATAGCTTAATGTTGGCCTTCTAATAGCTTCATAGGTATATCTTGGTATCCATGTTCACAATGTTCCTAAAGTCAAACATAAAATTTGATATCTCATACCTTGTAATCTGAATATCCATCCTCACACCATGGATTATTAGTCTTCACATAACAAATCATTTCATTTGTTGTTTACTATCCTTTCTTGACAAAATCTAAAATATTATGCAATAAAGTTATTATATTTGAGAAATTTATTCATTATGTCAGGTTATTATTAATTTGAGTAGGTATGTCAAGGTTTTGACCACTCCATATTGTCACAAGATTCAATTTTTTTTCTAGATATATAGGTCTGTATCATCACAAGATCTCTTTCATTCACATTCTTATTATGCAATGACCTTAATAATTGGGTTGATTTATTCATGAGGACCTTTTACATCATAGTATTTGGGTATGTGTCTTCATGTGCATTTATAATGGGCCTCTCTAGAGGAATACATAGAGGAATAAGGATTTATTTTTATTTTTTAATTTATAATGACAACATATATAAAATATTACTCTTTGGGGTAGGTTTTCACCATGTTAACATTGTGCACAAATTTTTATTTCTTCTATTTCCTTGGTGCTAGGAAATATTATGTATTATATTATGCTATGATTTTAGCATAAGTAAAATAAATTTCCTTATGGGGTTTAGATGGGAAATTTATTGTGATATGGCTCAAATCCCCACATAAATATCAAGTGATAGGTTTTACAAGTGTTTGTTCCCATATCTATATTTTTAGTAGCCAAATTGATAACCTGTCTTTATGATGATCTCTAACCCTGTGATGGATTTGAATAACCCCCATACTACCTTTGATGGGATGGAGGTGTCTATTTGGATTTATATTATTGTGTAGGTGGTTTTAAACCTCACTATAGTTAAATTTATGGAGGATTCCATCCTTTTTGGTACTGAGGTGATGGTAGCACCCATCATAATTGATGTTGTGGAGATGGTGGAGTCCTTATGTATTGAAACTATGTTGAGGGAGGTGTACATCCTAATTGAGGATACAATTATGGTCTAACCCATACTCCTAGTTTTAAAATATTGGAGTCTAAAACTAATGCATTTAGATTTGGCATAAGAAGCTTCTATGTAGTGACCATGAAGAAATTTATATTAATATCACCCTCAAGATCCTATAGATATCTAAAAGTATTTTCAGCATGATTACGATATTTATAGAAGTTGTAGATCACACTCTATGGTTAACACACATACTATTGTAGAAGATGGAAATTAGAAGTGGTGTGATCCCATGTGTGATACAAATTGTAGATGTATCTATTGATCCTAGGACACTATATGTGATGGTTACCTCCTTATCCAAACTCAATACACATGAACACAAGCTTATTCTTCTTTCCATATTTAATTTCATCTATTTTGTAGCATACCATATAATTTTACATCATTTTTTGAACTATTGACATGATAATCTCCACAATCCTTTAGTTCTTCCACCCCTATTAAAAATAACGTAGCCTCAACTTTGGTTTGAAATTAGGCTTGAGATATCACAAAACGGATCTTTCATCACATCCCCTCGATTAACAAGATGGTCTTTTCAATGTCTTAAAAATGGAAGGTCACCTTGTTTATTACATCAGGGAATCTTTTATAGTAATCCCACACAAACTTTATAAATTTTTTTCTAATTTATTTGAGCTCCTTAATATATTTTATCACATAATTTTTTATTCTTAGTTCCATATTCAACTTGAATTTACCATTTTTGAATGCAAAAATAATGCCATCATTCTTAGAAAAAAATTCCAATGCTTGACCACTCAATTCTCCTATAATATTATAGCACTTAGCCTCATATGTGGTGACTCCCTTTCCTTACCACTCCATTTCATAGGTTAATAATTATTTATCTAGTTCCATGTACCCATAAAACTATTATAATGTTAAAAATATTAGATAATGGAGTTTAATTATCCCTAGAGGTGGGCTACTTACCTTTGGATTTTTGGATTATTGAAAAGTTACATCTGAACTTGTTGTGATACTTATAGGTATGTTTGGTGTAATAAAAGTAAGCACTGCACTATTTTGACTATCAACTTCCATTTTGTGTCTATATATAATATTTATGACTTATCAAAACCATTTTGGCATTACTAAAATCTCTTTGAATACTTATATATTACCAAATTATTTAATTATTGATGGCATAGGTGATGCATCCTTAAAAATTAAATTAACCCTGGGGTGTTAATGATAGCCACCCCTGAACCTAGGTTAAACCCTTATTAATATAATACATTTCATAATAAACTCCTTCCCATTCCACATACATATGTTGACATTGTATCTACTCAATAAAGTTACTATTAAGATTCTCTAATCTCTCTTTGACTTCCTCTATATCAATTCTTTTTAGTCTCCTCTAGCTACCTATGAGCTTCAAACTTATAATATTCTTATAGAGGTACACTTATTCCCATTACTTGTGTATTTTATCTAATACTCATCCTCATAGCTACCTTCATACTTACATCTTATACATTGTCCCACTTATTACATAATTTGTGTTGTAGCTATTCCTAATGAAGCCCCAAAATATTCATAGTATATTCTTCTCTATTATTTTCCATTGATATGGTTTTCCTTTCAATATTCATGTGGTCTAATGTACTTGGTTCATCTATCCTTCATTAATATTACCTTAATTTTCATCCCCATGCTTCCCTATCCAAATACTTCATCTTAGATGGAATAAACACCATGGCATTTTCCATATCTAGCATCTTCAATAATACTAGAAGTTGCTTCAAGAATTTACCTCTTTTTCCTTTAAAAAAATCATATTTAGTATCAAGTGAAATGTATCCCTACCCAAAAATTTCTAAAAAGGATTTATCAATGGTATTTCTCACTCAATGATACATTTCATGTGTCTATTCAATTTCTAGGTTGCAAAAACCATTCCAACTTCTCTTCCTTTCAAATGAAATTTTCCTATGAGATCTAAATTAGTAATGTTATAACCTTGATAATAACACTACTAGTGGTTGAAGATATCACACCAAATAATTTCATATATATCCATTTATATACAAGTAGAGATGATTTTCTTGGGCATGCACTCCTACCCTAAAATATTCTTCTTTTGTGAACTCATGTGACCTTAATTCTAGTCATTTCTCAAGGTCCCTTTGACTTATAAACCATCTTAAATTTTTTTATATCCCAAAAATGGAATCATTATTCATATTAGTCTTGAATTATCTAATCACAACATGTTATTGTCATAGTCTATAGGTTACAATGCATTATTCCATTAACCTATAACATGTCTATAAATATGTGTGGTTAATTTGTAGTCCACATCACCTTTTATCTTATCTTGTCATATTTATCTATGTTCTAATATTGTTATTAGGGTTAACATATGGAGTAACCATAGACTAAGTAGGGTATATATATGAGGTAGTGGTTATTACTTGAGAATCAAACTATGGATTTTATTCTTTTTAAATGGTTGTGAAATCTTACCCCTTGAAGTGGATTAGTATTATTTATTAACTATTTTTCTTTTTTTTATCAATTATTGTTTTATATAATCTTATTTTGTTATCATTTTTGCACTATATTTATTCTCATGGTGTTTGTATTTATATACATTTTTTCAAACTTTATTTATCTATCTAATTAGTTTTAGTACAAGTGGTATCAAAGATTCAATTTGGAAAAGGTTAAATGGTGCAATTTTTCAATTCTAGATCTAGTAGATCTGTGAGTTTAAGCATAAAATAAAAAGATTATGATCTAATAAGAATTTATTTTTTCCATAAACATAGTCATTGGATTAATCTTAGTGGTATGATCATAAAATTATAATCCTTTGGTACATATTTTTCCAACCCTTAAACCTTGTACCATAAATTCCCAAACCATAAACCCTAGATTTTGTGTATGGAAAATCTAAACACTTGAAGCTATAAAAATGGAAATACACTCTAGGAAAAACACATAACAAGGAAGACATGGAGTCTATGAATTAAGGGTTTATAGGTTAGTTATCAAACTCTAGGTAGATGTGCAAAACATGGTAAAAAAATAATATCTAGATATGGTCAAAGGGGACATGGATGTAGTGAATTTTGAGTTTATCAGCATCAATGGGACATTGGAAACTATCTTGGATCATTTTTTGATAACATAACTATATAATAATCCTCCATGATTCCACTTAGGTACTCCCAACCAAAATAATCATATCTCAAATACTGGTTTGAGGAACATGCCACCAAATGTGGAATTGCAAAATTTTGATGTTGAGGATTTGGTCACCTAGATCAATCAAATGAAAAATTTATTTTATTTATATCGAACCTGATGTGGACAAAAATTAGTCATGACATCTATGCATTTTTAATAATATTAGTTCATTTGGTATTGATTATTATGCACTCAAAATAAAAATAAGGGCATCACTATTACTTGGTTTTTTACTAATGAGACAAAAATACACTATTGTAATAGTGTCATAGAAAACCATTTCAATCAATTAGCAATATTGAGAAAAATGGGGTCTATCAAGAATTATATTCATTAATTATAAAACCAGTCATTATGTGTGGATGATATCAAAGAAGATAACTTGAATTACCTATTCTTAGGTGGGCCTAAGAATATAATCCAACTTGATGTTCACATGTTTGAATCCAATTTCATTATCAGAGTCCATGGTATTGACATGTAAGGTAGAGGAAACAAATCTAGTCAAATGGATGACTTTCACTACTAGTAGAGAACACATTAGTTCAACATAATCATTTCCTTATCCTACCAAATTAAATTGTTATCAATTCTAAGAGTAAATATAAAAAGGATTATGTTTAAATTGTGATATAAAATACAATAAACGACATACATGTGTTGAAAATAAATTGTTTTGATTTGAAGGGGCCAATGAATATGAAGATGATGATGAAGGATCAAGTGAGGGTGAAGAGGATCTAGAAGAGGAATTTAAATATTACCAACCAAATATTTCATGCCATGAAATTTAAAAGATTATAATTCCATAAACCCTCAATATTGTTGTTTTCCTAAATAAATATAAGGTGACAATACTATTGAATCAAGGAGTACATGTAACTCCTTCATTAATAACCTTTTGGCATGCTTGAATTGTTTTGTTTATCTAACTCCATAGTTTTAAGTCATGATTGCAGATGGTGGCATAGTAAGTTGTTAAGGGAAATTTCATAATATCAAAATTACCATGGGATATTACATGATAGAATATCTTATGTATTATATACCCATGAGTGGGGCTCACATAATTTTGGGAGTCTAATGACTCACAAATTTAGACACAATATAGATGAATTTATAGTATTTGTTTATACAGTTTCAATTGGAAGTTAGGAAATTTAAATATGTGGATTGAATGTAATGCCTCCAAACCTAGTTATTTCTCATAAAATGTAGAATATTATTAAAAAAAAGAGATAGATGGATTTGTAGTGAAAATATATTACTTAGAAGTACAACCAATAAATATGTATTCATGACTTGATCTAAAAAATATAATCTATAAACACTATGATGTTATTAGATAAATTAAAAAAGGACTACCATGAAAAATGAAACATAATTGCCATTTTATTTCTACTAGGGACTCAAATTCCAAACATCAAATGATAAAGGTACCCATATGTCTAGAAGAGTGAGATTAAAAATATGGTACAAGAAATGTTTGAGGTTGGTAATATCAGGCATAGAAAAGTGCATATTCATTCCCAATGGTAATGGTGCATAATAAGGATGATACATGGAGGATGTGCCCATATTATAGAGAAATAAAAAATTACACCATCAAAGATAAATTCCCTATTCTAGTAATTGATGATTTTTTAGATGAATTGCATGATGTTGTCTACTTTACAAAACTGGATCTTTCTTAAGGTTATCATCAAATTTAGATCAAAGATGAGGATTTACATAATAAAACATATAAAACTCATGAATTCCATTATTATTTTTTGGTAATGCATTTTTGTTTCACAAATGTACCATCTAATTCTAGATTTTAATGAACGCTATCACTCAACATTTTTAAAATAAATTTATCTTTGTATTTTTATTATGACATACTAATATACAGTAAGACATGAGATGATAAGTTACTATCATTAGATTGTGAAAATTTATGGAATAATAGAATCACCACTCATATATTTGTTGAATAATGAATACTTCCATTGGAATGAAATTATCACCAAGTATTTTGATAAATTTATGGAGGTCATGTTCTCCACTCCATTTTTGGCTACTCCATATTTTTCAAAGACCTTTATTATTTAATGTGATGTGTTAGGATATGGAATGAGGGAATTAATCATGAAGGAAGGGTGAACCCTTACATTTTATATTCATCATCTCAAAGTTAATAATATGTTAAATACTATCTATAATAAGAAGATGATGACTATTATTCATGGAGTCAAATAATGGAGACCTTATCTGATGTGTAGAAACCTTAATGAGTAAATGGATGATGATAGTACAAAATACTTATTAAAGTAGAGGTTATGATCTAAATATAATAAAAAATGAATGTCCAAAATTCTAGGGTATGAATTTAAAATCATATATAAGAAATAGAAGGATAATGTAGTCATAGATGCACTATCCATGAGGGATGAATCCATAGAGGAATTTTTTAGAAGAAAAATGAATAGGGGGTTGAATCAATATTCAAAACTTTTACAACTTTAATTTATCATTCATGAAATATCAAAACAATATAGTGAACTAGAAACACATTAAGATCTTTGAGCATGAGACAAGAGCATAACACATATAACACTTATTCGAGTGGGAAACCCTCAAGGGGAAGATAACCAATTCATGATGAAAATGGAATATAGTACTATAATATAGACATAAATATTTACTAAATCACCAAATTCACTTGAAGCACCAACCCCAACTAGCCAAGCACCCACTTAACTAGGCTTTAGCAAGTGCCTACTTGCAAGGAGGCACCAAACTATAGATGACTCAAAACAAAATTAGCCACTTGATTTCATTAATCATCTTCAAGAAATATTTTTTCTCAAATAACTAATTATGACCACCTCTTTATCTTTTCACACTCTTATCCCTCGTAAGATGCCTTTTAGGCTCCTTCACTCAACTAGGTATCTTCAAGACATATTAGATCATTTGACCTTGATAATCATCTATAGTACCCATATTAGATCTTAATGATAGATTATATGAATTGTGATGATGGTTTAAAATAACTCCTTTATCTCTTTAAAGTTTTATATCTTCAGCTTCAACACTCATATTCTCTAACTAGTAAATTAAGCCTATTAGGCCTTATTTTTACACTAGGCTCTTGATTATACACCTCTTGGTCCACCATACACACTTGAATACTTATATTTTAAATAAAATAAGAATTATTACTTGAAAAAAACATAAATAAAACATTAAAATAGGTCATTAATATTATATAGTACCAAAACCCCTTTTAGTCCTTAAGGAGACCTAATTTAATTAGGCCTTTATTAGCATACATTACCCTTTAAACTCTTTGAAACACTCTTGAAATTATCAAAAAGTAGTAACATATCATATGTCACTAAAATATACCCATAAAAATCTCATATTAGTTTCATTAAACCTTTTATCTACATCCACTACTTGAATCATGCCATTAACACTATTCACAATTAGGCCTATGCATACCCAAAAAGTCTATCTTGAAAAACTAAAGAAAAAACACAATTTTTTAAAAAAATAATGGAAAAAAATAATTTAAATATAACCTAAAATACATAAAAAACTTCACTAAGTTCATAAAACTTCATTACATAGGGAAAAAGGACTCAAAACCTTCTCTACAAGTAGCCCACTCAGAATTGCCAACTAGCCTTAAAACACAATCATGGAAACAATGACCTAAAACACTTGTAAAACCACTTTAAGATAGTTTAAATTAATTTTTATGATATTATTATATCAATATAAAAATATTAGATATAAATATAACATGGCCATATGGCAAAATTGGTCTTGCAGACCAATCTCATAGTTTTGTACCTCACTGTCTCATCTTAACTAGATAGGTCAACTTATGAGCAAAATTTTCATCATATTTACTTATATCTAAAACATGTATCCAAAATTAAAATGTATTATATATATTTAAAAACTTCTCCATGCACTTTTATTCATCCCTTATCCATGATAACATAACCCTAATCAACTTCTCACTTCTACCTAATTTTCTCACTATTTGCATTATTAGGCTTGTTAGCAACTGGTCAACTTGTATTGCCAGTTTAGCACCCCTGATGGATATAAAATACTAAAAAACAATCATGGATATAAAATAAAAGTCTCAATATTTTTCCTCCATTTATTTATCAACTTTGACTTGGTCAAATCTAATTGCTAGAGCAAATCTCTAAGAAACAAGGCATTTCATATAGGGTTCACTCACTCACTTGATAAACCAATCACACTTGGAGATGATTGGGAGAGTTTAATACAATATAAAACCACTTATATATCCATACCAATCCATTTTATGTTTTTTTAATAATATTTTTCACATCAGGTTTGTGTTAGGGTTTTAAACATTATTTCTAGTGTTAACAATTATTCATAAAAGGATTGCCCCTCATTTACAAAAATAATGCCTAGAGATATTAGATATTACCCTTACCCATCTCTCTCCAATATATAAATTTAACATGTAGAGGTTACACATCCCAATGAATGCTTTAAATTTCTTCTCGGGTTGAGAACCCTTCATTATGTGCACATGAGAGACCTCAAAACACTTTTTCTTGCATTAACCTTCAAATTTTGAACTGAAACTTGATAAACATAATTGAAATAAGATTAAACACTTATATAAATCATCAAATGTCAATATTATCCTTGTAAATAGAATCTCATACCACATTAGGACATGCTCTCTCTCTTTGATCTCTAGTCCTTGACCTTTAAGTCACATCAGGCCTTAAAGCTAACCTTCTAACCATTATCTAGGCTCTGAACACCTCATATACAAACTAAATAAACATATATCATACTAAAAAACTAATTTAAATCCTTTATATGCCTTTACAACACCTCATGACACCTCATTAGGTTAGGTAGGGTCTAGAGGTGGTCTAGTTACATGTTAAGTTTGTAGGTCTTACCCTTGTAAGCTTACTCTAAGAAACTCATGAGTGATCCAATGCCTCATATTCATGATAAAAAACTCATACATCATATTATTCATTTTTTCATCCATCTTATTAGGCCACTAAGCTCATAAATTCTTACAGAGTCTCTTCATTCTATGATTAGTGTCATGACTAGGTTTCTCAAGAACTTAAAGCTTGACAACTGCACTTGAAACACTCCTTAATGATTTTACACTTTGAACACATGTCTTACATGATCCTTAGACAATGTCATACCTCTCAATTATTCTATAAAATAATAAAATTATTCAATAACCTCGTGAACACCTTTCTTAAGAACATTTGACATCAATGACAACATCAATGCCAATCTTCAACAATAGGAACAATGCTCAACAATATCCCCCTTTATCATTGATGGAAAAACATAATGTATAATAATCATTATTATCTTCCCAATTTTTATTTCTACCCTTTTGACCTAAATGATAAAGTGATGTCTACAGCTCTTTGAATCACATTCCTTGAAACCAAAATACTCAACACACATGACTTGTGAGTTTATGAGACATAATAAAAACATGATACCCCTATCTCCATCATACCTTCTTGGAATAAATAACCTATTCTTAGAGATAATGAGCATGCTTATATCCCCCTAAGTACTTGAATTTTTCAATGATTGTTAGGGGTAGGAATTACACCCAATTCCTATCGTAGGTGTTCAAAAGTTACCTTTGAAAGTAGTTTGGTCAAAATGTCTACAATCTAATCCTATGTAGAAACATATTCAAGTTTTAAATTTTGTTTACTTAGCTACTCTCTTATAAAATGATACCTAATGGGAATGTGCTTGGTATTTGAGTGCATGACAAGGTTATTTGAGATTCTTATAATACTTGTACTATCATAATAGACAGGGTGAGGACCATCATACTCCACCTTATAGTATTTTAGGGTCTATCTCATCTTTAGGACCTAAGTGAAACATGAAGCTAATAAAATGTACTTAGCCTCACAAGTGGAAAATGTTACTGATGGTTGCTTCTTGCTTATCAATGACACTAAGCACCCACTTATGAAGAAGGCTCTTCCACTACTACTTTTCCAATCATCTATACTTCCCAATTTGCATTTGTGTAAGTTG
Source organism: Torreya grandis (assembly GCA_037957365.1). NCBI lineage: Eukaryota > Viridiplantae > Streptophyta > Pinopsida > Cupressales > Taxaceae > Torreya > Torreya grandis. The sequence continues at coordinate 5,822,614 of JARHVA010000326.1, forward strand.
TCAAATTGAACTCCTTACTTATTGGATACCACAATCCATACTCCATAGTCCCCTTAAGATACCTGAGTATCCTTTTGATTTCTTGCTGATAATTTTCTATTGGATCTACTTAAAACCTTCCCATAAGACCTACTACTTGCATGATGTCAGTTCTAGAGGTAGTGGTGTATAAAAAACTTGTAATCACTCACCTATATGATGTTTGATTGACCTTTGAAGACTAATCATCCTTGTTTAACTTACATCTTATGATCATATGTGTCCTAACTACCTTGTAATCTTCCATCTCAAACTTATTCAACATCTCTCTTATGTACTTGGCTTATGAGAGGACTTCTTTTTTGGATTGAGTGATTTAAAACCCTATAAATAATGATAGTTATCCTAATATAGACATCTCAAACTCTTTCTTCATCAATTTTACAAAAGCCTTGGTCATCTTATCATTATTTCCACCAAATATGATGTCATCCACATAGACAAGTACTATAAGTTGATGGTCATCTTATATCTAAATGTATAGATTACTATCTATAACTCCTATTTTGAATCCTTGATCTAACATATACTTGTCCAACCTAGCATACCAATCTCTATGAGCTTGCTTTAGACCATAGAGAGACTTTTTTAATCCATAAACATAGTCTTTATCATCTGATAATGATAATCATTTAGGTTTCTTAATTTACACTTCCTCTTCCAAATTCCCATTCAAAAAGGTAGATTTAACATCCATATAATATACTTTGAATCCTTTGAATCCTACATATGCTAGAAACAATCTGATGACCTCCAATCTTTCTACCAGTGAAAAGGCAATCTCAAAGTCTACCCCTTTAACTTTTGTATATCCCTTTCATACCAATATATCCTTGTTCCTAGTGAATTATTCATCTTCATGTAACTTGTTTCTAAACACCCATTTTATGCTAATGACATTCTTATCTTTAGGCCTAGGAACTAGTTCCCAAGTCTCATTCTTATCTATTTGATCTAACTCCTAATTCATAAAACCTATCCAAAATATGTCTTTTCTTGATTATATAAGACTCTTAGGTTCAATATTAGATAATAGAGGAACATTCTCTTGATTTATATTACTTACTAGTCTTCTCCTTATTTTCATACCTACATTTTTATTGCCAATAATTTGAGATTTAGGGTGATCTCTTTGAATCTATCTTGAGGGTCCTTTTGAATCCTATCTCTCTTAAAATTCTTACTCATCAGAATCTATAGTCTACTCTTCATTCTTGAAATCTAGATTCTCTAAAGTGTTCTTTGACTGTGAGAGAGATTTCATTATCTCATTAATCTTCACATTGGTGTTTTCCACTATCTTTTATAGTCTCTTTTTATAACATCTATATGATAAGATCATTGATGAGTATCCTAATAATATGCCTTCATCAAATATAGAATCAAACTTACCCAAGCCATCATAATATCTTTTGATGAAACATTTTCTCCCAAACACTCTAATGTGTTCCACATTGGTAGGTCTACCCTTCCATAATTCATAAAGAGTCTTATTACCACTAGTACTTATCTATCCTCTATTAAAAATGTAAACAAAAACACTTACTACCTCTCTCCAATATCCATCAGATAATATAGATTCATTTAGCATAGTTCTAGCCATCTCTTGAACTATCCTATTCTTCCTTTCTATTACCCGATTCTGCTAAGGTGTCCTAGCTATTGAGAATTGTTTCCTTATTCCATTAAACTCATAGAAGTCATCAAACTCATTGGACCAAAAACTCTCCTCCTCTATCAGATCTTATGGACTTGATCTTCCCATTCTTCTCATTCTCAACAAGAGCCTTCAATTCCTTGAACTTGTTAAGAGCTTCTAATTTTTATTTCAAGAATGAAAACCAAGTCATTCATGTGTAATCATCTATGAGTAACATAAATTAGTTATCTCCTTGAATGCTTTGAATTCTTTTAGGCCCATAGAGATCAATGTGTATTAGCTCCAAAGGTATTCTAGTAGATTACTCCTTATATTCAACCTTCTTCTAGTTTTCTTACCATGTTGACAAGATTTTTAAAGTATGTTTATAGGTTTGGTGATCTTAAGAATATTATTCATAGACTTCTTAGTGGTAATATTGACTATATTGTCAAATTTTAGGTCTCCTAACCTTCTATGTCATAGCCAACTTTTATCTATTTTTCTCATGAAACATCTCTCTTTCTTGATCTCATTCAAGACATATAGGTTATTCTCAATCCTCTTGGCATTGACATTAGCCTTCCTAATTTGGATCTCTTTATATCACACCCTCTAACATGAAATGTTAGAGTGTGTCCTTGATTACAAATTTGACTTACACTAAGTAGATTATGGTTTAAACCTTCCACATATAACAAATTTTGTGTCTTGGTCTTTCCATTATCTAAACTCAAGACACCCTTGTCAACTATATTGGTAGTTATGTTATCTCCAAACCTCACTATTCCTAAAACATTCCTATTTAATGAGATGAATTTATTTCTATCTATTTATATGTGGATTGAGTAACCACTACACACACACACACACACACACACACACACACACACACACACACACACACACACACACACACACACACACACACACACACACACACACACACACACACACACACACACACACACACACACACACACCATTTCATGCCTTCATATTTAATGTTAAAGGAAGTCTGAGCTAGCATAGAATCCATTTTAGTCTTTTATTCATACTCAACAAATAGTCCATCTTGCCTTTTGAGATTAATATGATCCATCCTAACTTGCATTGGCTTCCATACCAATGTTTGGTTATTCCTATGCATTCTAGGATATTCATATGCCTTATTGAATCTTGTGGACCTTATAACTCTATTAGAGTATAATCTTGCAATGTGTCCTATATTTTGACAGATGCAGCAAACACCACTCTGATACTTACCATGGTTCCATGATGACTTATCCTTTATTACATTGGGTTGCTTGATTGATATTTTCATGTTGTTACTCTTGAATTATTTTTACTTCTCACAATCTCTCTCAAACTTTCTAATTTTGTCTATGAGATGCTCATGCTCAACCTTCAAGGAATCTAGTTCTGTCTTCAACTAGTCATACTCAATTTGACTTAAACCTTGTGTTGACCCCTTATAATTGACTCCTGAGATATTTTATAGTCTTATTTTTATGTTTAAAATCATCAAGGGAACTTATGAGCTTATATTTAAGGTTTACTTCAGCTTCCCCCTCTTTACTATCATATTATACTTCTTTATCATACATGTTCTCTTCTTCCTATTGATCACAAGACATTCTTGTGATTCTTAGGATCTCCTTCAAGTTGTTATACTTCCTTTAGAGGACCAAGATATGATAAAAATTTTCATAAACACAATGAATTATAGGGAATTTTAATTAGTCTTCAAAACTTTTACAACTTTACTTTATCATTCATGAACTATCAAAATAATATAGTGAACTAGCAACACATTAAGAGCTATGAGCTTGAGACAATAACATAACACATAGAACACTTATTTGATTGGAAAAACCTCATATTGAAGAAAACCCACTGATGATGCAAATGGAATAAACTCATATAAGATAAACATTAATATTTATTGAAACACCAACTACACTTGGAGCACCAACCCCAATTAGCCAAGCACCTAATTAATTAGGATTTAGCAAGTACCTACTTGTAAGGAGGCACAAACCCCATAAATGACTCAACACCAACACTAACACATTATTTAATTTATCATATTTAGGACATCTTGTTTCTTAACCAATTGATGATGACCACCTCTTCATCTCTTCACACTCTTATCCCTCTCAAACTGCCTTATAAGATCCTTCACTCAACTAGGTCTCTTCAAAACATATTAGATCATTTGACCTTGATATTCATCTAAAATACTCCCATTATATATTCATGATATTTTATATTCACCCTAATTATTTTATAAAATACCTCCTTTATCTCTTCAAAGTGATCTATCTTCCACTTCAACACTCACATTCTATAGATAGCAAACTAGGCATATTAGGAATTATTCTTATACTATGATCTTGCTTATACACCTCTTGGTTGGCCATACGCACTTGAATAATTATATTTTTACTTAATTATTATTTATTACATGCCAAAAACATTAATAAAACATTACAATAGTTCGGTCATAGTATATAGGACCAAACCCCCTTTTAGGCCTTAAGGAGACCTAATTCAATTACACCTTCATTATCATATGTTACCCTTTAAACTCTTTGGAAAAATATAAAACTTTTAAAAAATAAGGAAAATATAATATGTCCCTAAATTATACCTATACCAATATCATATTAGGTCCATGACACCTTTAATATCCATCCACTACTTGAAGTATGCCATTAGCACTATTCATTTGTGCATACCCATAAAGTATGTCTTAAACAACTGAAGTAAAAACACAATTTTGTCAGAAAAAATGAATAAAAATCATATAAATAGAACCTTAAAGACCTAAAAAAATTCAAAAATTTAATTATACTTCATTACATAAGGCAAAAGGACTCAAATGCTTCTCTGTAAGTAGCCCACTCAGAATTACCAACTAACCTCAAAACACAGTCATAGAAACAATAACCTAAAAGATGTAATGTCACTGAAAGGGAAACAAGTGACAAAGTAAGAACTGCTCCTACTCTACGCAAAAAAAATTGAAACTAGTTTTTTTCCACCTAGTAGGGCCCCTGAGTGTAACCGAAGTGATCACAGATCCAATGGAGGCTATTGCCAGTGGCAGTGCCTCTGGAGATCTAATCAAAAATCTGATAGAGGATATTCCATCCAACAGATGGAAAAAAGCACTAACAGGTGAAAAGACGTGTCCCTCAAAGAGCATGTTGAGCCTCCTTATTTCCACTGAGGGCATGGCCTTGAATATCCCAGATGATCTAGTAGAGGAAATCATGGAATCCATGGACCTTGCATTGGTAGGTAAGTTTTTCTCCTTCTATCCTAATATTGAAATGGTAAGGAAATGGGTTTTGTCTAGGTGGAAAGTTAAGGGTAGTGTTTTGATCACTGCTATGGCAAGAGGCCTATTCCTTTTTAGATTTATGAATAGGGAGGACATGATAACTACTCTTGCTAGAGGATCATGGCTGTATGGCCCACATTCTCTTGCCTTATGCTCGTGGAAACTAGGATTTGATCCTAACTCAGACCTTAGTAAGTCTACTCCTACTTGGGTAAGACTGCCAAGGTTCCCATTGGAATTCTGGGATGAAAAAATCTTCACGGCTAATGGCTATTCTATTGGCCAATACGTCACTATAGATCACACAACTAGAAAAAAGTCTAGATGTGTGTATGTTAGATTGTGTGTCAATGTTGAAATCAATAAGACTCTCCCTACGTCCATAGAGCTAAACTCTAAATATGGGATTTGGACTTAGCTGATCACATATGAAAATGCTACCACTTTTTGTCAAATATGTAAAAGAAAGGGACATTTAATGACATAATGCAAAGTGAAGCAAATGGGAAGGAAAGATGATTCCTCGGTTGAAGGGGAGGATCAGTCTCTCAATCACAGAAAGACTAGCAATTAGGGAATGGGGAGCAATGTGAAAAACCCTGACAATATAGAAAAGGTAGAGGAGGAGACAGGCAAGGAGGATATCTCTGGTAATGGGGGAAAATCTATCCTAAAGGAAAATAAAGTATCAGATGATAGTCAAAAGGCTACATTAGACATAACTAACCCTTTAGACCAACAGACTAATATGTCTAAGGAAGGTGAAATAGGTACCCAACTGATAGAGGAAGATAATGCAGAACACAAAGTTTCAAGAGATGGATAGGAAAAATTAACTCCAAAAATATCTCTTACTAAAGGATAAGCAGACTTACAGTTAAACACAATCATTTTCCATGCTCTAGAAGTCGGAGACCAAGCAGGAAATTATTCAGCAACAGGTGAAACAGGACAAAATGGTAGTAATGAATAAGAGGAATGGGTTACCCAAAATAAAAAGAACTGAAAAGGTAAAAAATTTACAGATGTTGGCACTGATCCCAAATAAGGGAGACCAACCCTAAGAAAAACAAGACAAAGAGAGATTGCTAGGGAGATTGCCAGTGGGAAACAGAAAACACTAGAGACCCATTCCCTCAAATCCTCTAAATGGGAATCTTATCTTGGAACCTGAGGGGATTTAACAGTCCTTCAAAATAGTTTGAGGTTAAAAACTGCATTTTAGATAATAAATTAGATATTTTATTACTCCAAGAAGTCAAGATGAATGAGGAGAGTTATAGGAAAATTGTTGACTACATATGGCCTAAGACGGTTTTTTTCATCAGTCCAGTTGAAGGGGCTTCAGGGGGGATTGTAACTATGCAAAATAGTGCTAAAATTCAGGGATCTCTTATGGCTTATAATAAACACTTCTTGATTATCAATTTCTCTTTGAACTCTTTGAACTGGTCGTTAATCAATGTCTACGGACTAAATAACAGAGCATTGAGGCAAAATTTATGGATAGACATGAGCAATTTCAAGAATAATTCCTAGAACACTAGATGGATGTTAGCTAGAGATTTTAACACTCCTCTATACCCTTCCAAAAAATAGGGTGGGATTATTGATTACTTGGAAAACATGTTTGACTTTGCTGAATTTATTAATAACTGGGGTTTATTGGATATAGAACTGCAAAACCAAAACTTTACCTGGTCCAATAGAAGAAGAGGAGATCAAATGATTCAAGTTAAGTTAGACAGATTTCTTATCTCAAGTAACTAGAATGATTATCATAATATGCATGTGCAAGCTTTTCCTAGAACCATGTTCGACCATTGCCTGATCTTCCTTAGTTGGAGAGAACAGGGACAATCTAGACCTTCCCCATTCTATTTTGAATCTATGTGGATCAAACACAAAGACTTTAGACAAATGGTGGCCAAATGGTGGCAAATTCCTATTTAGGGCACTCCTATGTTCAGAATAGTCAAAAAACTCTAGCATATTAAACAAGAAGTTTATGGATGGAATAGATACAGTTTTGGGTAGGTCTTTCAGTAAAAGAAAAACATAATGGGAAAACTCAAAGATATTCAGCAATAGATGGCTCAAAGGGATGATTCTGAAGTCACTTTAGAAGAAGAGAATGTCCTATCTTCTGAATGGAAGAATCTTATGGAAAGAGAAGAGGTTTTTTGGAAATATAAATCTCATGTTCATTGGCTTAAAGAGGGTGATAGGAACACTGCCTTCTTTCATCTCTCAGCCATGAAACATAGGAAGGCCAACTCAATAACAAAGCTAGTTCTAGAGAATGGCAACATTATAACTGAAGATAATGAGATAGGGGAACAAGCCAGGGCTTTCTTTCAAAATTTGCTCACTGAAGAAAATAATGATGATGGGAATGATAGACCTATGAACTAATTCATTGATAAAATCCCCTATTTGATAACTGAAGAAGATAATTTGGAGATGTTAAAGCCTATATCCGAGGAAGAAGTCCATGTTATTTTATTTTCCATGGGTGCATTCAAAGCTCTGGGTCCTGATGGCTTCCCTCCTATATTATTTTAGGAATATTGGGAGATAGTAGGAGCAGATATTATGGCTACTATTCGTGATTTTTTTAGATCAGGTAAACTTTTGAAATAAGCTAATAATACTTTCATAGTACTTGTTCCTAAAAAATCACAACCTACACACCTTTCATATTTCAGGCCCATTAGTCTATGCAACACTGTTTATAAGTTATGCACTAAAGTGCTAGTTATGAGGATTCAACCTTTACTAGACAAAATTATTTCAGTTTCATCCCAAGCAGGGAGATTCTAGATGCTGTGATCACCACACATGAGACTATTCACTCCATGGATAAGACAAAATCCCTGGAATGGCTCTCAAGCTAGATATTTCTAAAGCATATGATAGAGTCTCATGGACTTTTCTATTCCAAGTCATCAGAAAATTTGGGTTTAATGATAAAATGTCTCGCCTAATATGGAACGTTGTCTCTTCTGCAAAATTTTTGTTTTTGGTAAATGGTGTACCTAGAGGGTTTTTCTCATCTTCAAGAGGAATTCACCAGGGAGACCCTCTCTTCCCATACTTATTCATCATAATGGTAGAGGCACTGGAAAGATACATACAAGTAGATATAGCCTCAAAAAAGTTAGTGGGCATCAAACCTACCTCCGCCCTTTATCCTATGGTGGTGCAGTAGTTTATGGATGATACCATCTTTTTTGGCATCTCATCAGTGATTGAAGCTAGAAGATGGAAGAATATCTTAAATAATTATGCTATAGAGTCTAGGCAAAGTATAAATTTCCAAAAAAGCAATGTGTATTTCTTTAACACTCCTAATGACCTTAGACATATAATCATTGATATATTGGAATGTGCTGAAGCTACTCTACCAACTACCTACCTGGGTCTACCACTCACGATCAAAGAAGTATCTCCTAGTTTTTGGAATGGAATTGTGGAAAGAATGCAAAGAAAACTTCTTGGTTGGAAAGGGAAACTCCTCAGTAGTGTTGGTAAACTACAACTTCTTTGGGCCTCGTTGTAAGGGATTCCTACATATTTCTTGTCTCTTTTTGAAATTCTTACGTATTTTGCTGACCAACTAGAATAGATTCAAAGAAAATTTTTATGGATGGGGATGGAAGACAAACAGAGAATGTCTTTAGTCGGAGGGAAAAAAGTGTGTCTTCCAAAATCTCATGGTGGACTCAATATTAGGTCTATCAGGAACATAAACAAAGCCCTTCTCTCAAAAATTAGTTGGAACCTAATCCATAAAAATAATGATTAGGGGGAAATAATGTATGCCAAATACATGCATAGCACTGATGATTCCAGCTTTCTTCAATAGATGGGATTACCCCAGGGATCTGTGATATGGAATAAAATGCTAAAAAGTAGAAGCCTTCTTAAGCAGGGAAATAGATAAAAAATAGGAAATGACTAGCATATTAAATTTTGGGATGATATCTGGTTAAAGGACAAGGCTCTCATCACACAAGGAAACTATGGAGAGATTGCTGACTTGGCTACTCAGTTTTTTGGAGATAGAATTCGTGATTATATGGAAAATAACAATGGTATGTAGAGCTAGAAAAATCTATTGGATTATTGTGATCACCGGCCTGAGCTTATCCCTAGAGTGTGGGAGATCCAGTAGTGTGTTCAAGGGATTAGAATCCCTCTCTTCCCCCGTGAAGATGAATAGTATTGGTGACTAGATAAGAATGGATCATTTTCTATCAAGTCTGCTTACCACCTGCTGATTCTTAAGGCTCAAAATAAAGATGTATGGAAAAAGGTTTGGAATTATAAACTTATCCCAAAAATTAACATGTTCTGGTGGGCTACTGCTCATAACAAAATCCTAACATAGGATAACCTTCAAAAGAGAGGGTTTACCCTAGTTAACAAATGTTTTTTGTGTGGTTTAAAAGAGGAATCAGTTTCACACCTCTTCATCCACTGTGATTTTGCCTAGGAATTATGGGGCATAATACTTAATAACTTTGGTATTGAATAGGTATGTAATTCTAACCTTAAAGAAGTAATCCTCAGCTAGAATCCAACCTTCACACATCCTTGGCTTATGGAATTATGGAAGCAAACTCTACCTTGTTTGAATTGGATTTTATGGAAAGAGTGCAACCACAAAATTTTTAGGGACACTGCTAGAAATGCATCTCAGGTGTTTCATTCCTTTGTTAAGACCCTTATGGAAAGTGTCGCCACAACCCATAATTTTGCTACAAAGAAACCCCTATCTCAAATTGAAAACCAAATTGCAGCCAAATGGAAGGTTATAAACTAGATCCCTGAGTATAATAACTCCAAAATTCTATAGAGACTAAATACTGAATGTATTCCCCCAAAGCCTAACTGGATGAAACTCAACTTTTATGGGGCATCCAAGTCTGATGGTAAAGCTAGTGGAGGAGGAATTATAAGGAATGACAAAAGATGGATGATTGTTGTCTATGCTGGTGGAATAGGATGCTAGAGCAATAACTATGTTGAAGCAATGGCTCTCTTATGGGGGTTAAAATTAGCTATATCCCTAGGGATAAGGAACTTGAGTATACAAGGAGACTCTAAAATGGTCATAGATGTAGTTAATAAAGCATCTAATGTGGGAATTAAACTAAAATATATCATTATAGATATCCAATTTCTTTTGCAAAAGTTCTCTGGAGTGGATATTTCTCATATTTACAGAGAGGGAAACAGTGTTGCTGATGCCTATGCCAATCTTGGTTAGCAATTTTTAGGTTGGAGGGTGTGGCGACAAGGTGTTCATATTCCCTTAAACATTAGGGATATTATTCAAAGGGAGATGACTTGTCAAGGATGAGTCAAAGTTATGACAAGGATAGCTCTCAGAGGTGGCCCATTTGGAGGGGCCATCATGGATTTTGAAACTTGATAACTTTTGTAGTCTTTTGACAATAATTCATGATTTATTGTATCAAGAGGTTAAGGTGCACGGACCTCATTATAAAGATCAATGGGAAATGATTTCCAAGCATGGGAGTAGACAACGTCATCTCTGTAGGGTATTTTGAGTAATGAGCCATCACATCTTCATTATGCATAGGCGAAAGCAAGGGTTAGCTATCATTTCAAAGCTGAAGGCTAAATTTAGGAACTCCATGAGTTTGGTTTGCAAATCCAAAATGGGAGGAGACCGAATTAAAATAGAACCAGTCTCCTATTGTGAATTTAAAGATAATCCACTGGTTTGGCATTATTGTAAAGAAGGGGGAATCAACCCATATCTGGAAAGGCTTAATGGGTTTGACAAAAACTTGTCTGAGCAATTTGCGAGATCTTGGTTAAATAGGTGGGTCACGGTTGGTGGAATCAATTTTGAAATCTCAAAAAAGGTGATTGCTATGGCCACAAGAATGACCATGCAGGGGACAAAGCTTTAAAGGAAAACAAAAATTATGGATCTTTCAAGCCATAAACTATTCTTGCGAGAGGGAGAAGAACTTAATCCCTTACCAAGGAGGATTCAAGCATGTTAAACTTTTAGAGCCATGGGACGGAGTTTGCTTCATTCTCATGAAGTACTTCAAGCACAAAGGTCAATTTACCAGGTTTTATAATTACCATCTCCCTCTGTTAAATCACTTTAGGTGCAATGCTATCATTAGTTTTCCTTTTTACCTGCTCTCCTCTTTAGAACACTCTCTCTTTAGGGTGAGAGCAAAAATGTCTAAAAAGCTGGATATGAACCCTATTCCCCTACACCAGGGCCTCATTTACTACTTGTACAACTTTCATCAAGACCTTGAGCCATCCAAGACTATCAAAATTGATAGTGGAGACATCCCTTCCAATTTGGTGTCAGGTGATGCCATTGATGAGTCCTATTTTTCCCTTGCTCCTACCAAAACTAAAGATGTTTCTTTCTCCACCCTAGAAGAGATCCCTGTTGACACCCCTAGCTCCTTTGTGAGCAAGAAGGGTAAGAAGAGGAAGGTTGATGAGGAGGAAGAGAATATTAGGGAGACCACTGAGGGGACCCACAAAAATTTAGGTAGGGCCACGGGGGGCCAAGGTGGTAAATCTTATAAGTCTTCTAAAGTTAATAAGGAGAGCTTCTCCTCCAGAGTTCGAAGGTTAGGGTAGATTGCTGGTAAACCCACCTCAAAGGCCAAACTTATTGATTATTCAGAGAGCGCTTTGGAGGAAGCAACCTAGGAGGAAGAGTATAAGGAGCTAGAAATCTAGGAAATTTTTGAGGACACTGGAGGGAAGCAGGAGACTAGTGATTTTGAGGTTACTGAGGAGCATGGTGCTGACACTATGGAAACTACTAGAAATAAGGGGAAAATGTATGTTGAGGAAGCTGGTGAGGAAATAGAGAATGAGATTGATTGGAAAACTAAAATTGGTGCCCTAAAGGATCATATTCAGAAGCTGGAGTAGAATTTCACCAAGGGAATTCGGAATAAAATTCTCCTAAACATGACTATGCTGAAAGAAGTGGGTAATATTGGGCCTATTGGCAATGCAGAGAATACTGAGAAACTAAATGATCTTCTCAATTCAATGGCTATGTAAGGAGAGACCACTTTGATTTTGGTCTTTTTGTTTCTTGTTTATTTTGTTTCTGTGTCTGTTGGTTCTCGACTAGTGACATCATCTCTCTGAAGGCATATTTTATTTGATTGCCTTCTTGTCTTTTTTGCTCTGTGAAGGGTTTGGCCCCTGGTTTGCCACCTTACCTTATCAAAAACAATAACCTAAAACATATATAAAACCATTTTTAAACAATTTAAATGAATTTGATGATCTGATGAGATAATTATAAAACTCTTAGATATAAATATAACATGTTCATATGGTAATATTGGTCTTGCAGACCAATCTCATAGTCTTATACCTCACTTTCTCATCTGAACTAGACATGTCAACTTATTAGTAACATTTTCATCATATTTAATGATATCCAAAAAATATATACAAAATTAAAATATATTAAATATATTTAAAAACTTATACATGCACTTATATTAATCCCTAATCCATCATAACACAACCCTAATCAACTTCTCACTTCTGCCTAGTTTTCTCACTGTTTGCATTATTGGGCCTGTTAAGAACTGGTCAACTTGTATGACTGGTTTAGCACCCATGAGGGATGGAACCTAATCATAAAACACCATGGAAATAAAATACAATTATCAATATTTTTCCTCCATCCATTTAACAACTTTGACTTGGTCAACTCTAATTTCTACAACAAATCTTTGAGAAATAAGGCATTTCCTATAAGGTTTATTGACTCACTTGACAAACCAATCACACTTGGAGATTATTGATAAATTATAATAAAACCTAAAACCACTTTTATATCCATACCAATCCATTTTGGGATGTTTTGAACAAGATATTTCACATCATGTCAGTTTTAGGGTTTTAGAGAGGGTTAACACTATTTTTGGTGTTAACAATTATTCATAAAGGACTTCTCCTTATTTACAAAAATAATGCTTAGATATATTAGATAGGAGTATTATCCATATATCATCAGTATCTTATGTTCCCATTCATAGGTTACACATGCCAATTAATACTTGAAAATTTTTCTCAAGTTGAGAACCCTTTATTATGTGCACATGAGAGACCTCAAAACACTTTTTCTTGCCTTAACCTTAATTTTAACCTAAAACTTTGTAAACATACTTGAAAAAACATTATTATTTTTTTAAATGATCAAATTTCCAATTTATCCTTGGAAATAGAATCTCATACCCCATTAGGCCATACTTTCTCTCTCTTCACTCTCTAGGCCTTGACCTGTAAGTCACATTAGGGCTTGAAACCAACTTTTTAACCACTATCCAAGCTCTAAAAACCTCATATACAAAATAAATAAACCTCTCTCATGCTCAAACACTTATTTACATCCTTCATATTCCTTAACAACACTTCATGACACCTTATTATGTCAGGTAGGGTCTAGAGGTGGTCTAGTTGCATGCTAGGTCTGTAGGTCCTACCCTTGTAGGCTCACTCTGAGACTATCATGAGTGATACAATGCATCAATGTATGATATAAAAACCTAATACAACCTCTTGTACCACTGTACATCCATATTATTGTTCCACTAAGCTCATACCTTCTCACAGAGTCTCTTCACGCTATGACTAGTGTCATGACTAGGTTTCTCAAGCAGTTAAAGCTTGATAACTAACCTTGAAACACTCCTTGATGCCTCTACACTTGGATCATATGTATTAAATGATCCTCAAACAATTTCATACCTCTCAATGATGCTATCAAATAATAAAATTCTTCAATGACCTCATGAACACCTTTCTTAAAAATCTTTGACATCAATGACAACATCAATGCCAAACTTTAACAATATGAACAATGCTCAATAATATTGTTATGCATAATGCCCTTATGGCAAGAAAATTGGGTGGATAAACATATTATATTCAATAGTTCATGTAGGATAATAGTGTCTCAGATAAATTTTAGTGGAAAGGGAATGACTTATGTTATTAAAATATATTTTACCTTTGTAATAGTTCTTCCCTAGAAAATATTTATAGAGCTTCATGCATCTCCAGTAGGGACATTCTAAATTTTTAAAAACCTATCATAGAATCAAACAAGATTTATTTTGGGAAGGACTCAAGGGGATATCCAATTTTTTTGGAACAATACAAGTTGTGTCATCAAAATGAGGGTGAGACAATTAATACCCTAGGTCTTTTGCAACCCTTATCTTTCCTAGCTTAAGTTGGGAAGAGGTTTCCATGGATTTAATAATATGTTTGCCTATGTTATAGGATAAAGTTTTTATCATAGTAATTTTTGATAGGATCATAAAATATTCCCATTTTTTACCTTATCCCAACCATTTATAACTATTACAATAGCAAATGATATTCAAGATATAGTTCAAAAACTATATGGTATACCAAGATCATAGTCAATGCTCATGATCCTATATTAACTAATAAATTTTTCCATAATTATTGATGATAGTTTAGTAGCAAGAATGAAATACATGAAAGTTACTAAGAAATCAAATGATGAAAATAAACCACATGAGGATAAGAAGAATAAACCAAAAACTCAATCAGACCATAAATGAAATATCATATTCAAACTAATGGTTTGCTTTCTCCTTCTTCACACACTTGCCTAAATAGGATCTTCAACTTCTCATTTAACTCTTCCTTTCCTTTTGAATTTTTGACTCCTTATTATTGACACATAAATTTATTTTATTTTACAAATAATGTTGAATTATTCAAACTCTCCTTGCCTTTTACCCTTTATAACACTCACCTAGACTTATACAAGTGTCTCATCTTGAGACACATAAAGGCCCTAAAAAATTTAGTTTTTAATATTTCACTTAATTATAATGTATTTGAGATAACTAATCTAATCCTACTCCCATAATCCTACTCTCCATGGCCTCTCATGCTTGAGTCCCCACTCTTATACATGTAACTACTCTAATCACCTCCAATACATTTATAATATTACAAACAACTATAAAAACTTTTACATTGTTTTGGACCTCTTCCAATATAGAAATTTCCAAAAGGAAATTGAATCACCAAGTATGAATAAATTTCTATCCACATCCATTACATTGAAAATGATTTATACCACTTTCCAAATCCTCCATAAGTTATTGCAACTAATATGAAAGGCACACATATACTCCAATACATATCTTTGACTATTGAAAGCTTGATATATAATCAAATCAGTGGTAAACACCGATGCCATATTCAAAGAAGTAAAGTGTCTCACCAAATATCTATGTAACTGGTTTTGATCATAAATTAGTCTAGACTAGAACACCTCCATGAGTCAAAGAAGATGTAAAGGGGACACATAAATATGCCAAGACTTCTATGTAGTCCTCAAAAGTAATGAACACATGATAATGAAAACAAAAAGCCTTGAACAATCCCATGTAAACCTAAAGAATAGTTACAATTTGTGCCCATAATTATTTATTTCTGCAAGCATTAATAACATGTTGAATGTCAATTTTTTCACACATTGAATGTCAAACTAAGATTAACACACTACATATTGAGAAGTAATGCTCCCTATTATTATTTATTCTAAACATAATCTTAACAACTCTGCCAAGTGAAAGTAATTGATGTCTCTAATTATATTTATCTCATTCTCAAATTTTAAGCAACCCAAGACTACCTAATGAGGATTAAACCCAGGATGTCTTCCTAATCATATTGATCAGCCCCATTCTAGTATTAACATGTTATTTATTGAATTTTAATGCTTTCTTAGGGAATAAAATTATGGATCCAAATTATAATTTCACTTGAGTGCATTGTAGTAACTAAATATTTTTCATCCTAATATTCATATGCAACCTAACCTATAGGTGAGAGTATTGACACCTAAGTAGCATCCATATTACAAATCTAATCCTTGACGCCTACAAAACCCATCTTGAAATAGAAACACATGATAGATAAATATCTTTAACATAATCACCAATTACATTGCTCAAACCATTTAGAATATGCACCTTCATCCATAGTTTCATTCTTCACATTATATATAACAATAAAATTATTCATAGCAAGATTCTTATCTTTCTTGAACATCATTAAGCCTATTGGATCTACCACTTGGGACTATAAGTGGATCATGGGTTTGACATTCTCCTTCCCTACCATTATCAATACTTGGGCAAGCCTCCACCTAAATTTTATTTACACATAATTTTGAATTATAAAAACCTTCTATTAATGGGAGAATATAGAATAAAGAATACAATTCTAGTGATAGGTAACCTTCCACCCCAATTTCTAGTCACCCACATTATTATTTTTTAGCCTATAGTCCTTACATAAAAAAATGTTTTTCTAGTTTATCTAGATTATAATAGTCATTATGTTGCCATAGATAATAAGAAACAAATGGTCATAAAATTAGTGTAGCCTTATAAAATTTAATCAAAATTCAAAAGATAAAGAACATGATTACTTGGTAATAATATAATAACACACTCAGCTAAAATAATTATGTATAAAGGTGCAGAGAAGAAGTTTGAATTTGGTAGACTTCAAAACCAATAAAACATCAAAATCTACCAAACTCAAAAACCTTGAGAACTCAAGAGACCCACTAAATATTAGAATATATAATAACCCATTACATGCAAAAATTCATAAAAATATAATAGTTTTTCATGTAACTTGGATAACAATAAAAATCCAATGATAGTAGTGGGATTCAAAACCTCAACCTAATATGAACTAGGAATGGGAGGAATAATTTAGGAAAATATTTGCAATGTAAAACTTATTTTATTTTTGTACATGGTAAGATTTAAAAATATTATGGAGAATAAGTTGTTTATATTGAACTAACTTATGGGTATAACCAATTTTAATAACAAATAATAAACTAAAACTAAATAAAAACAAACTAAAACAAATTTGGATCAAAATAATCCAACAAAACTCCCCCTTGATCCAAAGGGGTGATGAAATAATTGAAGCAATGACTTTGAAGTCATCAAAATAAACTTAAAT
This sequence comes from Torreya grandis, assembly GCA_037957365.1. NCBI lineage: Eukaryota > Viridiplantae > Streptophyta > Pinopsida > Cupressales > Taxaceae > Torreya > Torreya grandis. The sequence continues at coordinate 5,839,719 of JARHVA010000326.1, forward strand.
GCAACTACAAGTGTTTTCTACCTCTTGAAATTGATCAAAACTGATGCCACTCTATATAGAAGCCCATCCAATGAGTTGTGGCATAAAAAGGTGATGAACATGATCAATACTTACTCATCCCCTATGATCATCATATCGTACTATATTAGAACCCAATCAAAGTCTATCCAACTATATCAATCCACTTAAGGTTCCACATAAGAACCTATCCAAGTGAAAAATCAAGTACTATATATGGCACATCTCCCTGATGTCCAAAAAATGCTGATGAACTTTGATAAA